>VXBW01006647.1:986587-1027898 GCA_013400375.1 Thinocorus orbignyianus | reverse complement strand
GGGGGAAGGCTTTGATTTTTGTCGTTTAATTATGTAGAACACATGAAGGGAAGGCTAAAAAAACCAAACTCAAGTTACTTGAATTGTTACGAGATATGGTTGGTTTTTTGCTTGTGGTTTGTGGGTTTGTTTGGTTGGTTGGTTGTTGGGGTTTTTTTATTAAAAAAGGGAGCTATGAAGAAGCAGAAGAATACTCTGGGTATGTAAAAGGTATTAGATGTGTTTCTTTCTCCTTTTGGTCCTTACTCCAGTGGGTGTGAGGGTACACAGGATGCATGCACAGCCCTAACAGTCCCTGCTTTTGAACGCTCATGTACAGCAGTGTACGTACTACACTGCACCTTTACAGTGGACAAGAGCCTTCTCAGGTGAAGTTGCTCTTAGCTGACAATCTTCTTTTATGTCATGGCACATCAGGCAAAATCTGTGACTAAGCCTAAGGTAAAAATAGTCATAATAATTTCTTTTGCCTTTTCTAGGTAACATTCAGGTTTCCTGGATTGATGATACATCAGCGTTTGTATCATTGAGCCAGCCAGAACAAGTACAAATAGGTAAGTGGTTCTCAATTTACTTCAGTATTAAGACTTGAATTCAACTGGCTCTCGTAAAATACTCTGTGCCAGCAAAGACTGTGATTCCAAGGGCAAAACTACTGATTTGGTTCAGATGCTGTAGGAGGAACTAAACTTCTATAGTACCAGCACATGTGTTGCAGCAAAGACAAGCCCAGACTGAACTGGATTGAGAGACCGTGTTTCATTCCGTGAGCCTCTAAGTACCTGAATCTGTAGGTGGGCTTCATGCAGTTTCTTCACTTGGTGCAGGATTTACTGAGGTTATTTACTGTTGCTTTGCACAAAGTAAAGCTGTCAAAGACTTACGGTCTTTGCCCTCAAATATCCTTTGGACTGATATACATGTTGGGTTTGGGTTTGGTTTACATTTGGTGTATTGGAGACCACAGGCAAAAAATAGTCTCCTAGCAGTCTGGGCTGCTAATGTGTCTACAGTTTGAGTACTAATAATATGCAGTCTCTCCAGACCTTAAAGTCTTAATTTTCATTTGAACTTCTGATGTAGCTTTGAAAAAAAAGTTCATGGAAGTACATTTAAGTTATTTCTTGAAAGTTGATTTGTCCTGGGTTTAGTGTTTTTTTTATATGTTGCTTCTTGGCTTGGATTTTAGGAGAGAGATTAGTCTAAAAAAAATAGTTTTGTGCATGGCTACATGCTCTACTCCTAGTGAATGCATATCCCTAATTCACATAATCAGGACAGATAGCAATATTTTACTATTTAAAAATTTGTAAGGTACTCTATAGAAAACATTTTCCAGTACAAGAGGCTGACCAAAAGCATAGAGCAAAACATTATCTAGATATCATTAGAAAAGTATGGAATAAGCAACACATTTGAGAAATCATCAAGAATTAAGTAAAAATCATAGGAGGAAACCAACGTCTCTAAATTTATTGAAAATATTGCTTCCGGTTATGAGGAAAACCAATCTTTTGGGGATGTGGGGATTTTAAGTTGTTTTGTTTGTTTGGGTGGGTTTTGTTTTGTTATTTTTTGCTTAAGATTTTAGTTGGATCCACAAGCTCTTAGTGTTTTCTGTAGTTCTGGGCATGTATTTGAGGACTGATTCAGAAACTTATTGCTGAGAGCAAAGACTGAAAGTGGACTTTTATACATGATTATTTGAGATACATTACGATAGTGTCATCCCTGTTTACTCAGTTGTTTGCGTCAAATGCTGTGGAGTCAGTAAAAGCAGCAGTATACACAGCACTTAAAATCACAGAATCATAGAATTCATTTTTGATTAAGTGGCTGAGATTTTGTTGCCCTTCGGAGGCTGTCCTGCCAGAATTCCCACAATTAAATTCTAAAAAGGAGAAACAATTTAGAAAACCCACTGAATATCCACCATCAGCTTCTGGACCTCAAAGAATTTTTCAGGTTCTGGATGCGTCATCAGTGCATCTCTCTAATTCCTTAATAACATCCTGTGAGTGTTTGTGATGCTTCTTCACACATCCATATCTCTGCAGAGGATTTCTGAGTGCTTACCAGCAGCCTCCTTACACCTAATGGTCCACAGCAGCAAGAATCGTTGTTTCTACATCTAAAGGACCATGTATCTTCTAGTGAGAAGTTCTACATAAAGAATTATGTCAAAATAAATGTGGCCCTATTTTAGCTAGCTGTGTAACTCGGGAAAGCATTGCTAGCGCTTCTTGAGTATATTGACTTAGCTTCTTACCTCTGAAGCATTCATGACTTGGAAGCTGTACGTATCCCAGTCAGTGGTGATACCAGCACACCACCCAAGCTTTGAGGGAAATACTATTCATGTAGCACCAAGTCCATTACAAGATTCAAGGGAATAAGCCTTAGTCTGGAACTATTTTAAGTATAAATGTACTCTGAGCTGTACAATCACAAATCGTATGTTTGCAAAGTAGCAACTTAGTTGAAGTGTTAAAAAACTTTTTATTTCAGACCTGGTTAATCTTATTCAGAGTTTGGAGTCCCAGTATGGGGCATAGACTGAGGAAAAAATGAATAAAGGGTTGGAATGGGTCCCCATTTTTGCCTTTCCAAGAGGGTCTCTCTTTGTGGTGAAATGCAACAAAGCTGTGTTTTCCTCTTTTTAGTTGAGATGCCCTGATGTGCAAAATATTTATAGGTCATTTTAAGTTTATATGTCTGTGCCTTTTCCCCCTTCTTTTTCCAAGCTGATTTCTTGTTTCTCTAAGTGGGACTTGCGAGACTATTTGTTTTCAATGAAAACCATGTGGTTTATATCATTTCATAAGCTGAAAACCTTCCTAGATGCAGCTACAGTGACTTCCCTGCTACCATCACCTCACTTACTTGCCTGTTGTCTGAGTGGTTGCAATACACATTCACCACCACTATTTTGGTTTGGGTTTTTTTATTTAAATATTTAAATTTTTTACAATAACTATATATTGTGGAAAGAACTGAATGTCTGGAGAGTATTTAAACTGATTTTTTCTGGCACTGCTCTTGCGTGTGTGGTTTTTTAATGCTTTGACAAACAGAGAGGCTTGTTCTGTGGCCTGCATACTAGGAAACAAATTATTTGTTTGAAAGCTCAGGTGATTATAGCCTTTCATAGATTTTTATGAAATCAGGTTAGTAAAATCTTTTCTACTGAAAGCAGTCAGCCGACCGAGCTGATAAACTGTAGCAACCTCAATTACCAAAAAGCTGTGCGATTTTTATTGTAAAATCGCTTAAACCTCTTGGGCTTTTTTCCTGTAATAAATACTTCATAAAATAAATTCTGTTGTTCTATTTCCTGATCTTAAATTCTTTAATAAACTGCTTTGGCAATAAAAGTTGCTATTTGTGCTTGTGATTTAGTGAGCTATGTTTAAGTGAAGAACCCAGGAAAAACTAATTATGTGGCCTGGTTTTTAACCTGTTTATATAAATATGTCTGCATCTTCTGGACTATATAAAAAGCCTTAGAGAACTGTCAAACAATATGATACAGGGCAAGATGTTGCTCCAGACATACATTTATGCTTACCTCTTAAAGAGGTTTCTGGCTCAGAGCTGTTATTAATACGTGTTCTTAACAAAGCACATATGTACAACAAAACATTTATGGAAAATAAATTGATTGAGAACATGAAGGATGTATGGAAGCTTCCCTGGATTGACCAGGTGCTCAGATTTACATCATATGTGAGTCTAAGCACTGTCAAAATATTCAGACTTGTTTTGCATCCTCTTCGTAAGGGAACTGTGTGTGGAAAAGCTATGAAAACGGGATCAGTTTTGTAATAATCTGAATGTTAACTGAGTTTCAAAGTCAGTTCAGATCTTGGAGATGTCTTTATTTTTCAGTTGCAGCAGTGATTCAGATATTGAATATTCGACTGAGCTGCTGTAAAGTTACAGAATTGAACAGCAGATTATTTGAAGACTGATCTGCAGTTACGCCTCCGTGTATATACTTGGGATAACCAATTGATGAATCTGGCTCATTTCTTAAACTTTTCTCTAAATGCCTTTTTACTTTATTCAGCCTTGAAGGTGTTAAAACAGAATTTGAAACATGTGATTTGCTCATATTCCTAGTTAATTTATGTAAGGGTTGCATTGAAATTGTGATGATCTTGTGTCCTAAATAATCTGCCTTTTTTTTTTTTTTCTCATGCTGCTTTGAAAACTTGGAAAAGTTTTGCTTTTCAAGATTAGTTTATACCTGATGGGGGGGGAGGGGGGAAGTAGATAGAGGAGGTTGGAGGGGAGGACTTACTTTTCTTCAAGTCGTCTTTCACATTTCAGATAAATAATTATAATTATTTTTCATGCTTAACATTTACATCAAACAAATGACGTATCTCTATAATGTGATGCTTTGTATAAGCTGTTCTGTGCTGTTTCTGTTGCTTCTAACTCTCCTGACTCAGGCATTTTAAATGGGCTAAAACTGTGTTCGTCTACACCCTGGGAATATATTGGATTTCTCATGTTAACATGCAGAGAAATCCATTTTGAATATGTAGGTAATAAAATGTATCAGTCCATCCCCTGGCGCTCTTTAAAACAGCATTCCTGAGTTATGTAGGATCGTGGATGGTAACCATTAAGACCTAGTCAAAAATCGATTCATAAAACACCGAGCCATATGCTTTTCTGTTTAAAAAGTATAAATCTGATTGGCTGAATTAAACTAATGAGTAGCTCTTCAAATTTCGCATGGCAATCAGTAGTGTGTCTGTGGCCAGGAAGAATGCACATTACCATTATTTAGTTGTTGAAGTGTTACCCTGAAGGACCTATGAGTCTATGCATAGTATAAAAAGACTTGTTCCCTCTTCTACTTGCTTCCCTCTGCAAAAAGTAAGTAGGGGAAAGGGCAGTATTTTTATAGGCAATTTTGGAGCTGCTCCTATGTTTCAAACTGGATATAGCATGCTTAAGACACGCAAGACAGAAACCTCGGGAAATAAGCATATCCCTTAACCTTCTCATTTTTGTTGCTTGTAATAATGTCCAAGAATCTTCATTTTATTTGGTTATTCATGCGACTCGCGTATTGGCAGGCTTTCTAATTTAGTATGAGCAGAAAAGGCTTGTTCTTGTATAGAATCATTACAATGAGAACATAAACTTCAGCTTGAAGTGGAAGCTGCATCAAGACAAAAAGTTAGTTAACCCTTTCAGAGTCTCCATGGAGTGAAGTGCTTGCCGTGTCTGTGCAGGCTGGACCTGCATAAGGAGCGGGGGAAGGCTGCTCTCCTCTTCTCTGGGCCGGGTACCGCTACTGAGCTGCCGCGTTGTCATGTTAAAGCCAGTAACTAGTTTGTGGAAGTGGTGGTTTAGATGGCTCTGATTTGGGACTCTTTGCAATGTGCTCCGCTGTGAACTGATTTCCATAGAATCATAGAATGGTTAGAGTTGGAAGGGACCTTAAAGATCATCAAGTTCCAACCCCCGTGCCCTGGGCAGGGACACCTCTCCCTAGAGCAGGTTGCTCAAAGCCCCATCCAGCCTGGCCTTAAACACTTCCAGGGATGGGGCATCAGCAACTTCTCTGGGCAACCTGTTTTAGTGCCTCACCACCCTCACAGTAAAGAACTTCTTCCTGATATCTCATCTAAATCTCCTCTCTTCCAATTTAAAACCATTACCCCTCGTCCTGTCACTCCACTTCCTGACAAAGAGTCCCTCTCCAGCTCTCCTGGAGCTCCCTTCAGATCCTGGAAGGCTGCTCGAAAGTGTCCCCAGAGCCTTCTCTTCTCCAGGCTGAACAGCCCCAGCTCCCTCAGCCTGTCCTCACAGCAGAGGTGCTCCATCCTTCTAATCATCTTGGTGGCCCTCCGCTGGACCTGTTCCAACAGTTCTATGTCCTTTCTCTGTTGAGGGCTCCAGAGCTGGACACGACTCCAGGTGGGGTCTCAGGAGCGCAGAGCAGAGGGGGAGAATCACCTCCCTGGCCCTGCTGGTCGCGTTTCTTTTGCTGCAGCCCAGGATGGGGTTGGTTTCTGGGCTGCCAGCACACACTGCCGGCTCATGTTGAGCTTCTCATCCATGAGCATTCCCAAGTCACAAGCACCTGAAAACAATAACAGGCAATAAGCACAGTCCGTTTTCTGTTGGCAGGTAACGAATAAGAAGTTGTTAAATGGTTGATAATCCTTTCGTTGGATCTCTGGGAGACAGAACTTTTTGTTGCCAAATTGTACTTCATGTGGTCTCAGCATTTCCATCAAACATGGAGCACGTGCATTTCAGATACGGGACAAAAGCTAAAGCAGTGAGCACTCTTACAGTGGAGAAATACAAGAAGCTTCAGAATGAACTGTTGGCGTACAGCTTCTAGCTCTTACGGCTTGCTAGATAAGCTTGCTTTTGGATGCTGTTCAGCTTCATGTATTTATGAAGTTGGCTTTTCATCTGGAAAGTTTGGTGTGAAATAAGTGCTATTTTGGTGCTTCTTGACTTACAAGGGTTGCGACTTCATACAAATAGTCTGGAAATGGTGGGGAAGATGGGAGACTTCACTCTGTCTTAACTTTAAGGTAGATCTGGTATATAAGGGAGAATCCTATGTTAGATTTTTTTACTGTGCTTGAAAGTATAATTGGGTTTCCATTCAGATATTTGACATATTCTGTGTTAATGAAAATGACAAGTTTATCAGTGGTACTTCAAAAAGATACCTGGCTCATTTTCCCTTAGTAACTAACCCTTGCTCTTAGTTCTCTTTACACTGCACCTAAACCTTAGGTAATAACATATACGTGCTGATTGTGAGCAACTTTTACCACTGGACTTAGATTCTCAAGTTAAAATTACTTTTTCCCCTCACTGTTTTAAAACACAATAAATAGACTTAACCTGAAATTTTAAATACAAGTGCAAAGCAACTGCTTGTCATAAATGGCAAGCATTGAAATAATGTTAAGTTGTTCCATGTGTTAGTGCCCTGATACGTGAGCTCATACAGAATTTACTGCATGCAAGATATCTCCTTGCTGCGGGCACTGAGCAGACCGATGCCTTCAGCCAGCAGGGGAGCAATGGACTAAAGCAGGTGCAGCAGCTGGGATGGTGATGGCCTTTCCATGACTCTTGCTTCAATCATTAATCTTTCAGAAGTTGGGAGTTTCGAAGACAGGGCTGGACTTTATGGTTTATTAGTGTGTTCTGAGGTTTATTGTAGAATCTTCTTGCTGTGAGTGCTTGCCACCACAATTTAAAAATATATATGTGTATTTTGGGGTTGTGTTGCTATCAGTCTCCTCTCACTGAATTCGGGGAAATGGCAGGTGGCAGGTACTGTATTACCCACAGTCTTTGGAAAATTATATTTCACGTGACTGTATTCTCACTAATAAGGTAACGTGAAATTCACGTCAGATACATACATACATACATACTCCCTCCCTCCCTCCCTCCCTCCCGGCAGGAAACTTCTTTGTTTTAAACCATAGACACGGGAGTCAAACTGATTTGAAGTCTTTCCTTTCACAATGGTTCAGTGCAGGATGGTCACAGAGGACCTTTCATGAGATCGTGATACCTTTTTTAATTTAAATTTCTATATCCTTCCCAATAAACTGTTTGCAGCAGGAGTTTTTCTTCTCTTTAACCTTTCTTGAGGACAGGGTTCTCGAGAAGCAGGCTGATGAAGTGTCACTTGGTTCAGCAATGCTGGGCGGGTCTCCTGTAGTTACCTTGGCATGTGCCAAAAGCTTTGGATGCAGCAGCACAGCTGTTACGGAACATGGCCAGCAGGCAGCCAGGCATTCGTAGCCGAATTAGCAGTCGCTTTTGACTCTCTTCAGTCATAACTGAAATATTTGTTTGACTCTAGTAGAAGGAGAGCAGCGCAGGATACTGCTGGTGAAAGTGGAGAGAACTGTTTTCAGGATAAGGTCTTTATCTCAGAAGCTTTAGCAAAGGGTGTGGTGAATACATCCAGCTTGGCAGATTTGCTGCCCTGGTAGCATGGGTTGATGAGCAGGGATTTAGAGAGTCCTGTTTATGATGTATCGGTGTCTTACCCTGGTAAATTAATGAGGCCTTAGATCAGGTTTGAGCGTAACATTGTTAGATGGGTTTACTCTCCTAAAACTCCATTGTGCTCTTCAGCTGGTTGGTGATGAGTTGATGTGAGCGTTCCAGATTAAAGAAACCCCAAACCCCACTGAAAACAACAGCACAAAAAAACCCCAAACACAACACTTTAAAAGCAGGAGTTAAGGAAACGTTCAGATCTTTCTGTTGAAAAGCAAATTAATTTGAATCTTTCTGACCTGCTAACTGTGAAAAGCAACACAGTTTACTTAACTTTTTTATAACCTGACTTGAGAAAGTGGTCTAATCCACTGTGGTTACTTGTTTTTTTAAATTATTCTTCAGTCAGGGCTGAATAACTTACTGCGTAAGGGAGTTATTCCCAAGATCACTTCTTTCCTGATAAAGAAACTTACTTGTTTTGTAGTCTTCTAGATTCTTTGGCGTGCCTGTGAAATTTTGGAAAATCGCTGAATAATGCAATAAAGTAGGCAGCTGGTTTAGAACTTCGTTCCCTGTGTGTCCTGGGAGAGAAGAGAGCACACAGATTGTGAGGCTGAATCCACTGCATTTCTCTATTGGAGTGCGTGCCATTCGGAACTAACTCCAGGGTCCTGCGCGGACTTACTCCTAGAGAAGAAACATCAAGAAAGAAAAATAGAGGATTTTATTGGTAGGAGTCAGTATAGCCTGCCTGCTTTCTAATCCTAAAGATGGCTCATAGCTTGTTTTTGTTTTTTAAAAAAAAACATTCAGTCTGGGGTGAGGAGGGAAAGCTGTCCCGGTATTGTCCTTGTTCTTTACAGCATTCTTTATTTTGACGTTCAAACCAGATTATTTTAAGAAAAAGGAAAAAAAAAAACCACAAAGATAACACACTAGTTTTTGTAATATGTTTTTGTTTGCTTGTTTGGAGTGTGCTGGTCCTTTTGGAGGTGGACCAAGGGGTTGGTTTTTTTTTGTAGCACTGCATAGACCAGCACATGGTTCCAGCCCCGCCGCTGGCTCCGCTTCCTTGCTGCAGGCAAGGGATGGCAAAGGAACTAGTGGACAGGGGTGAAATTGGGGCCTGATTTGTTTCTGTGTTCAGGTGGAGCAAAGAGACTGTGATTGAACCAGGTCTGAAAATAAACTGGTTTGACACTAAAGAGAAAGGCATTTGAGAAGGACTACCTTTATTAAAAAAAACAAAAAAACAACAACAACAAAAAAAAAAACCAACCCCAACAACCTGATATAAGGAATCAGAAGTGGATAATGGGATGCGGCTTCATTGAGTTGGGGAAAACTGATATCTGATGGTAGCAGAGACAAACAGTTGGAAAAAGGAGGTAGGAGTGTGGCCTTGTCAGAGAGAATAGGTTATTTTTGTTTAATAGTTCAATATTGAAGGATGTTTAGGCTTATGATATGTCGCAAGGTCAATAGGAGATAAAGACACACCCAGAAAAGACTTAACTGGGAAAAAGACAAATTGAAGAGGGTTGGATAAGAGCAGAAATCAGCAGAAACGTTGGCTAATTTGTAAGAATTCTCTCCGGTCTCTCTGATAGAAGCCAGGAAAACATGTGCCCAGTGCTCTTTTCTATTGGGTTAACGCTAGCAGCTATCAGTGACTTTCATAATTCTAGTGCGAGAGACTGGAGGAGTGCATTTAAAATTTCTGGTCCAACTAATTAGTTGTATGTGTAACTGTGTGGTGCCTTGCAGCGCTTTTCCAGGTATGCTTAAAGGTCTGAAAACGGCCTATAGGCTAAAAAAAAATAATACTGTAATGCAGATTTCAATAATATTTAACATAATACAGGTGAATTATGTTTCTGCATTGATAAAGTCCCTGGCTTTGTGATCACATGCAGGGGAATTTTGGAGAATTTTGATTTATGACTTCTCTGCGAGTATGTTAATACATTTGCTGTGTAGGAACACAACCCTGACTGAATGTTCTGTGTAGCAGACAATTTCATTTAGGTTAATTTAAAAAATACCCTTCAGTTTGGGATATTTGGTCTTTACTGGTTTCTGTTTATAAAATCAGCGCATAGCACCGCTGCTTCAGCTCATAAACTTTACTTTGAAACACTGGACAATGCCAGTGATGAAAAAAGTGCAGACGCAAACTTCTGATTTTTTTAAATGGAGGATGAGTAGCCCTGGAAGGCAGTAAATAAGGCTGTGGAACCAGACAGTGAGTAATGAGCATAAAACAAAACGCTGAATTAGCTCCTCACTTAACGAATGCTGTGGGTGCGACTGAGGCTGCAGTCCCATGGTTTAAGAAGTACACGATGAGATAAGACTAACACAGCATCTGGACAGAGGGCCCTTCAAGACTTCACAGGTGAATTTTTCCTTTAGTGTTTCGTGAACTGAAGTGTTTAGTCTTGCAGCCTTCATCTGCCTAGTTCTGTGTGTATTTTATTCTTGTTTTTTTTCCTCCGCAGTTCACTTAAATATTTGCCTATTTAGTAAGACCCAGCAGGCTGTCAGTGCCATCTGTCAGATTTCGCTCTGTATAAGAGCAAGGATTTGGTGAAAGAGTGTCTTTGTACACCTTACTCTTGGATTGCTCAACGTCAGTCAGCCTGTTTAACAGCTTGCCCAATAATTAGGGAAGATGCCATCCTCTAGAAATGTTTTTTTCTAAAATAATGTGCAATTACTATTATACTATTATAAGACAGAAGCTTAACTTTATGGCTGCAAGTAGTGTAATGAACCGCAGCCACGTTGTGTTGGTCACTAGGCCAGGTTTCTCACAGAGAGATTTATCTTCTCTTATTTGTTTAAGTAAATAAAGCTTCTAAGTTCTCTTTAGTTCATTAGAATTCATGAAGCAGTTTAGCAATTAATTTCTGCTATTGGCAATGCAGAGTAATGTAACTGTATTTGCTTTGTTTGGCGATATGGACAGCATTCATCAAAAAAGCATCAGAGAAAATGCATTTTAAACTTTTACAGGGAGATGCTCCGCAGCTCAAGACCATGCAAGATTGATTTATCTGTGTGGCTCCGTAAAATTCTCCATATCCCTTCATTTCAGTTGTTCAATGCATGAAGTGATATATTTAACATAGAATTTTTAATATTAAATATATATGTGTATCTATTTGTGTGTGTGTGTAATATGAATGAGTTGCTACAAAATGCAGACCTTATTTCGGGAAAGCAGAGTTGTCTTTTTTGACTCTTACACAGGATTGTTTTAAAATTATCTTTAGGCTGCGTAAGGATGATCTTTTCATTTTTTCCCTCTTAAATACAGACTGAGTTTGTCAGGGAGTTAAATGGCAGCACCGTAACGTTGGCTCTTGGTTTATAGCAAAACAAATAATGTGAAATGGTTATTGTGTTTTAACAAATCACTATTTATCAGATGGTCTGTGGTAACTATGTGCTTGATTTTAGCAAGTAAAAACATGCTTGAGTTTAACTAAACAAATTTTACACTGAGGAATGTCGGCTGGCATGCAGTAACTCCAGGGAGCGTTATTAATTCATTCACGATGCCTGCACCATAACTTCATGGGCAACAAATATACTCCTGAATTCTACAAACAGAACCTGTAACTTGGCAGTTCAAAACAAATGCAAGGGGTAGGGAGGGAGGTGTGTGTGACATCTCTTTGGTAAGCACAACAGTCTCATGAGGCTGTTAATCGTAATTGCTGGTATCTATTCTTGGGATTAAAATGACATATATAAAGCTGTTGCCCAGTTCTACGTACGTTTGAAAGACTTTGCAGCAGCATCTATATGCTGTGATGGATATTCCAGGTGCTTGGTTTTGCAGTAGCATAGCCAATGTGCAGTACCGATGATCTATTCGGAAAGAGGAAAAAAGACCAAATCTGCCCATCTTTCCTCACCATTTCTGGATTGCGATATTGGGGTTTGCTATTTGTGGTGCTGGGGATAGAGTCGATACAGAATACCTGTATTCAAGATGTCAGCACTTCCAATAGAGTCAGAAAGTTGGATACGTAACTGAAATTTCTATAAAAAGATTGGAAGTACTCTAACAAAATCAGGATTTTGTCTCCACTACAATTACAGTATTTGAAAATGCACAGCCCGAGTATATGAAAAACAGTCTGGGTTGGTTTGGTGGTTTTTTTTTGGTTTGGTGGTTTTTTTTTGTTTGTTTGTTTGTTTTTAAATATATTTAAACTGGTTTACTGGTTAGTTTACAATACTTTCTTTTAGTGAGTTAGGCTGAGAACAGCAGAGGACACCAGTTGACAGTCAGTTTAATTTGCTGATTCATCTGTTACAGTGATGGCTTCAGGCCAGAGCTTGGCTTGCAGGCTAAAGGCTGAGAGCTGTGAAGACGCTGGGATTTGAAGGAATGTTGGTAAATTGTTGCTGAGTGAAGGCAGTGAAAGCTTTTTATTTTTGAAGTGACTAATTTTGCAATGGCAGAAATCCCTCTACCTTGAATTTGCAGGGTTTTATAGTTAAACAGAGACTAAACATTAGAAAGATACAAGTATGGAACCGCTGGATATGAATTAAGTGCCGCTTCCACGGATATCTTGTGCAACCAAAAATGCAGTTCAAATAAGCTTATGTTTCACAGCAATCAAACAGAGTTTTGGCAAAGGCTCTGCAAATGTCGTCTTTTCCTGGCAGAGTTGCAAAATAAATCTGCTGGGTTAAGTAATGAGACTAAAAGGGAAAAAATCCAGGAAATCTTTTCTTGCCAACAAGCAATCTGGAAGAGAGTTACAACTGACGAATTGATGGTTTCTAATTTGAAAGAGAAGTCTTGAGTAGATTTAACCCTTTTTGTATGAAGTCTGACTTTGAGAAGAATGTTGAATATCTAATTCAAACATGCCACGTGAATTTAGGAAAGTACAGCACTTTTTTTCTTTTTTCTTCTCTTTTTTTCTGATCACTAACAATTAAACTGGAAGCTGTTTATATGAACAGAACAAATAGTTCACTGCCTTCTGCTAGTCAAAATGAGTTATTTCAGGAGGAGGGCGTGCTGTCATTTAACATGTTCTGGATGTAACGTTACTCTTCTTCCCCGTAGCTGTAAACACCAGCAGGTATGCTGAAAGTTATAGGATCCAGACGTATGCAGAATACGTTGAGAAAAAACATGAAGAAAAGCAGGCAAAGAGAAAGTGTACAGAAGACAGTTGGAAGGAGATGGAGAGGAAGCGGTTAAAAACTCAGTGCACACCTTATGTTTCTCCAACTCGATACTACTGCGTTAACAGGTGAGTGAGGCTTTTCCTGCCTTGCCAACTCTCGTGGTTTTATTGCGTTTTCACTCCAGTCCAGCAATTTTCAGGTAGTTCTTAACCAATAGATGACTTCTTTCTTTATTTTTTGGTACACATTGCTTTGGATATAAATCAGTAGCAATACATCAGCTGTCACAAGATCACAGGTAATTTGCTATTAAACATGATTAAACCAATTTTTAAAATATTAGGATCTTGAGGCCAGGTCACGTTGCAGCTTCTGAGTTTGATGTACCAGCACCATTTCTTGTAACCAAAATAAAATAATTACTTTCTTCATTTGATGCCTCTGAATGGCTTGTTGTCTTCTGGAAACATAGCTGTCATCATGTAACCTTGTAAAAACCATCTTGGTTTTTGGATGACTTTCCATGGGGATAGTACTGCCACAGAGGCGGCTATAAATTACCATCTTGAGCAGCCCTGGTGGAGTTGTCCTTGTGCAGGCAAATGATAATGATAATACTTGAGTAGCTTTAAGTTTTTGGAATAAAACTTAAGAAGAGTTTTAGTTCATTATTCACTAGGACAGAATGGTGCTGTGTGTATTTCTTGTCCCATTTTAACCTGTGATATTAATGACAAGTTTTGGATATGATGGTAAGAGGAGGCTTAATTCTGTCATCTGTGTAGCTGTGAATGGGAAGGGTGTTTTAATGTTATAATGTTATAAAATTATATAATTAACCTGTCAAGTTATTGCCATTCTTTCTTCCTGCTCCCTGATTCAATCAATTCTATATAAAACCAAATTTCAGTGAAGTGCATGAGTTACATGTAAGGTGGGGTTTTGTTGTTTCTTTCCAGTTTTTTTGTTTGTTGGTGTTGATTTTTTTCCTGGTTAAGCAGACCAAATGAGATGGGGAATAAAACAAACAGTGCAATCGTTCTGCTTTTATCTGTCTTGGGAATGCTATGATAAATTCTAGCTCTCGTATCTTCCTGTAAGTACTATCTGTCTTGTAACAAATACACTAAACTTGTTCTGTTCTTGCTTAAATGGGCTTATTATTAGCCTACTTTGCAAAATTAAATGCAGGTGTGTGATTTGGGTAGTTATCAAGTTTTCATGGCTTTTGTCATGGTGGGAATTCTTAAAGTACGAGAGGCATGTTTGATCCCTAAAATCCCATGATAAAATCTGTATCAAATGTAGTAAGTTTAATTGAACTGTTGTACTTGGGAAAAGTTGGGAGTGCTGTGAGGAGATGAGCCTTAAAGATTATCCTGGCGCTAGTTTACATGTGGCTAAGGTTTAGATCTGTAATTAAGCCTGTATTAGTCTGAAAAAACTTACCACATCCTGAGTCGACTGCAAAGAAATACTGAGTCCTAGTTTTGTTCCTGACAAAGGAAATCTCTCTCCTCAATGAATGTTGCTTTTTGGTATCTCACAGATTCTAGACGGAGGGTTAGAGTGGCAGCTTATGGTCTGAATCAGAGACAGCTTACTCTTTTAACATATACTCTGGCAAACAGTAAATGAGGAAAGCTGATTCGTTGTCTCGCAAAGAAGCTTGACTACTACAGCAAATGTATTATTTGGAAGATTGCTGAAGAAAATTTTCAGTTAATTCTTTCTTTATACACTGCAATGAGTTGTATGCCTAACCGCTTGATATCCTTGGTAATATTTAACCTATTTTCTCTGGCGTTGTAAAATTTTACAAGCAGCGGCCTTGGTTTTAGATAATCAACACTTCAGTAGCCTTTTATACAGCCTCTATTTCGTTGATAGGACTTCTTTGTACTTGATGTTACTTGAATTTCTGTTCTCTCTTTATTTCATTAAGGTGACTTGGTTTTATCCCAGATTCCCTTTCATGCGGGTCTTTTGACATGTCTTTCTTAATTTTAATTTTATTTGTTTCTAGTTAGGTGGTGTTCTCCTGTCGACTGATCTTTTGTGTTTCCTCTTAAGTATAGTCCGGTTAGGTATAACATGGAACTGCAAACCTTGTGGTCTTTCAGTTCACTTAGGATGAACATTTCTGTTTTGTTTCCAGACAAAGATATCTCAAAAATGTTTATTTATATTTTAATATATAATATTTTTTATATAAAATAGAACATAAATATTTATATGAAGCGGTCAGGACACGTACATGTGTGTATATTTGCCCAGATTAATTTGAATCAGATATAGTTGGGCACTCAATACTGTGATGTATCTAGCAGCTGATCTCTTATAATAGCTTCATGCTACTACATCCTTTATTTATTTATTATTTAATAAGTTTACTGCACCAGTTTCTGCCAGGGTGCACAGCTGCAGAATAGCTATTCCTCTCCGTGATGACAATATATCCTGGCTACTTTTTTGTTTAGTCATGAAGTCATTGGGTATTTTGTGTAAGAAACTTTTGTCTAAAATTGACAAGTATGTAACAATGATTCTTTAATTCCTGTCTTACTAAAAAAACTGTGGTCCCATATTATGGAGAAACTACTCTTCAGAAAGTATAGTGTAATAGTTTTAATAGCAGTCACAAGGTAAAATCACTTTGAGTTAACATATACCCCTTGCATAGAACTTATTACTACTGATAGGTATCAAAATTGATTTCAATAGCAATATGCCTAATTATTAATTTTAGATGGAGAAGCAGAGGATAAACTGATGCATTTGACAAAACTCAAAGTAGTTAATAAGATCCCCTTCTCTAAAGCTGTTCACTACTCACTACTTTTCAAACCAATGAATTATGGCCTCTTGTATATTATGCAGTATGGGCTAAGTTGTGTTTAGCAAATAACTGCCTGCCAGCTCTGCCATGACTGTTAATTGCACGGATTTGAGATCTTTTCCTTAGCAAAACAGATCTAAACCATAGCATGAGAAATCAAATAAGGTATGTTCTGTGTAGAAGTAGATACCCTGCTCTACTTATAGTTAATATTCTAATTTTCCTGAATCATCTAGGAAGGAGTTAAATAAAATAAGGCCAACAGCCAAATGCTTATACTATTGTGAAGTTCAGGACAGTGGTAGGTTGCTTTGCTTTACAAGTTTTCTAGCTAAACCCAGGAGTGCTGCTGCTTCTGTTAGCTCAGGGTGCTGTCTGTAGCACCACTTCCTTGAGTGTCTTTATTTTGCTGAAGATAATTCATCTTGGTTTTGGAATGAAATATTCAGGTATTTCTGCTGATGATCCTCTTGCTTTTTATAGAAATGGTTGTTCATAGTGGTTTATTACTAAAGAAAAGGTATGAATTGGGAAAAGTCGATTTATTAAAGGTATCGATAATAAATACTGCAAACAAATTATTATGGTATTCCAGTATTCTTGTGTTATTTCAGGAGATTTCCCCTGCTCTTAAATTGAAATGACTGATTTTATGATGGGTCAGTAACTACTTCTTCCCCCTCAATGTTGTTCAAAGTGGGAAGAAAACACAGGGTTTATGTTTCCATTTAAATGAAATTCACTTCAAGCTGGAGACCTGTATGTATCCAGGGCAATTCAGATGCTCTGTTGCGATGGAAATAAACAGTCCTTTTAAAAGGTAGGACATGCTTTTCCAAAACAGAAAATGTTTAATGCTACATCATCATAATTATTTTCCCACCTTTTGCCCCCTTCCACTTGCTGATTCTTTCAAAATAATTACTGTAGTACTAGTTGAATTGCTGCTATTTAGTAGCTGAAATGACATTACAAAGTTCATGGGCAGTTTAATCAGGTGGAGTTTGTGTTCTTTCTGGCAGTGAAGTGATATACAAGTCCTCCATATCCTGTTGATTCATCTAGTACTAATGTTGCTAGTCATACTGCTGGAATTTAACAAAAATACTGCATTCTTTGATAATCAGGATTGTATTTCATTGGAATAGCAATTGAGAGTAAAATCCAAATTTTCTGTTTCTACTGCCTCCATCCTTGTGAGGTTTGCCTGTGGGCTGGCATTAAAATAGGTCAACAGAAGGGAGAGGATGAAGAAAACCATCACTGAAAATGCTTGGAACCCCACCCACCACCGTCAGTGACTGATGTAAAAGCTATATTTTGGTCATACACTGCCAACTGGCAACTTTGTGATAGGCCTGTGCTTTTTGGGTTTGGTGTTGTCTGTTCTTCCTCCCTCCCCCAAAGAAAACCCAAACCCAACATGGCTAGTCATTTTATTAAAAAAAATTACAACAACCTCCAGTTCAATAAAGAAAAGAAATTTCAGAACCTTCTTAAATATGTTCTATTTAAAAAACCCCAAAACTAAACAAACAAAAAAACTGTAATAATTGTTGTATATGTGTGTTTTGAAACCCAAGTGCTACGTTTGTAATGGATGATGTATTTGTCTCTAAATGGTTCTTCAAACAGCCGAGGATCCTAAAAGAGTATATCTGAATTGGACAAGTACTGGTAGCTATTAAGTCGTTTGATTCTTCCACTTCACTGTTTCTCAACAGACTAAGAAAATTAAGACAAAAATATTGATGTATTCCAAAATAGTTGTTGTAATTAGAGCATTACTCAGAGAAAAGTTCAGTTTTCTAACTTGTATATATAGCCACACTGATTTGCTACTCTTGTTAAGTGAATAAATACTGTTGCTGTAGTCAGTGAATCTTATTTTAGGTCAAAGAGCAATAAGACACACAAAAATTAAACCCATAGCTATACAGAATCCTTGAAATGTAGAATAAAATTAATATTTGGGAGAAAAGTTCTTTATTATAAAAATATATGTATTTTGGATTTTGTGCTGCTAGTTTGGTGAGGTTTTTTCCATCTTAGATATCTGCAAGAAGAACAGAAGGCCAAAAATTAATTTTTATTTTCATAGAATCATAGGATGGTTCGAGTTGGAAGGGACCTTAAAGATCATCCAGCTCCACACCCTGCCCTGGGCAGGGACACCTCCCGCTAGCCCAGGTTGCTCCAAGCCCCATCCAGCCTGGCCTTGAACCCCTCCAGGGATGGGGCAGCCACAGCTTCTCTGGGAAACCTCTTCCAGTGCCTCACCACCCTCACAGCAAAGAATTTCTCCCTAATATCCAATCTCAATCTCCCCTCTTCCAATTTAAAACCATTACCCCTTGTCCTTTTTGTACCTTGATACACAGCTAAATACACATTGAAGGTCAAGGACTCATTTCTCTGTTTGCAGTAACTTCTTAAGAGTCTAAATTGAAAAATAATAAATTCAGCTCTAAGACCTTTCAACATGGGAACTTCATACATTGAGTGAAAGTTCCCTTCTTAGAGCTCATAATGTATCTGAGAAATTCTGGGATCGTAATTTATGGCTCATGAGTTTTTCTTTGTTATGTATTTTCCAGAATACCTTTCCCCAAATTAGAATGCTTACAAACTTTTCTAAACGATGGTTAAAAAAAATACGTATATAACGTTTTTTCATTTTCCAAGTGCTCTTACTTCACTAGATCCTTTTTCTTTGCAAAGCTAGTCCTTGCTTGTTTCGCAATATTGAAGTGTGTGTTTAGGATAAACAGTTCTATCCAGCTTTTTGGCTTATATCTTTTTATTGATGGTAGTTACAGTGTGACTCGAAATGATGATTTGTAAGAAATCATGCAAGAAGGCCTTCTGTGTGTGAATGTTTGGAGGATAAGCCAGCTATTCATCAAAGTAAATGGTGTTTGTCCTCCTAAAGTGGAAGAGCGCGAGGCGTAATCATATGTTTCGTGTTTGTTTGTTGCCTTTGGACATCCCAGGAAGAGTCTGTTTTAAATTGCAAAATGTTCAGCTGAAAAAATTCCATTTCAAATCCAAAACTATACAGCCAAATTTAACAGTCCTTTAGCTGCAACGTTATTGAAAACACCATAATTCCCTGCTAGCATTGATTAGAAAGAAAAAAATAAAATAGCCTGTAAAGCTTTGTTCTATCTGTATTAATTTTTATTTAAATAAAAGATAGAACATGGCTTAGGTGGCTATTATGTGTAGTTCTAAACGAAAAAAACTTTATTAAGTCTAGAACTACCTTTTTTTTTTCAAATTGGTTGTTCTAAAAGGGCATTAAAATAGATACCTAAGTAGCTGATATTTACAAATCTAGAAGTTTGTAATGGGAACTGTGCTTTTTTTAAATAGCCCCTTTGCTGCTGCATTCTTTCTTATGCTGATGCTAATTTGATTTTAATATTGTCATTTGTCTTTCAAGGCAACTTAACAATAGCATTCCAGTTCAGTGGCAGTCTATGCAGCGTTATTTCAATGTGTGCTGAGTGAAATGGAGCTCTAAGTTCATCTTCATCCTGTATCAGTCAGGCTGCATTCAAATGCTACCTACAAAATGAGTGTGCATTTATTTGTGCTTTTTATTTCACTGGGACTCTTCACTTTAAGGCCTGATCCAAAGTTTTTTATATGGAGCTTGATGGTTTTTCTTCATATAACAGAAATACTTTAAAAACTGTATATAGTTCCAGGAGAGAGGGTGAAGTTAGCATGTAGAATCTTTCAATATCAAGAAGTGTGTTTCAGGCTTAGCAGTTGTATATAACTTAGTGTCTATTGAGAATGCTTTACAAGAGCTTTCATAACTAGGAGAGTGAAAATTAAAATGAAGTAGGGATAGAAAACAGCGTTAATTACGTTTGCGTTGAGTAATCTCATCAGAATAGCAGGTAAACCCAAGACATGTATAGTACAAAGAATGAATACTTCGATCTACATCAGATTAGATAGCCAAGTCAGTTCTTCAAGATAATGTAATTTCACGGTACATCAGTTACTCCCGTTTTACTATCTTCATAAGCATTTAATTGATGTACAGCAGCTAGTACCTGTGTAATAGTTATTCTTGACTTGTATGTAATCATATTTCTTCTACATTTCAGTTTTACAGGTACCAGTACAGCGGGAAAGAGAAACATGAGTCCCATTGAGGAAGAAGCCAGTTCTGATGATATGGAAGAGGGAGATGGCCAAGATTCAGAATATGATCAGACAGGGTACAGTGTAGAGTCCCTTCCAGATAGTAAGAAGAGAGCCAAAAAGTTCAAAAAGATCAAGACAGAACAAGTTCCAGCAGGTAAGAGCAACAGCAGTGTGAATGGTTTTCCATTCTATTTGGAACTACCTGAATGGAACTGAAGTTATTTCCTTGAGTGTCTTGACTTTTCTAGACTTCTATGAATGTAATGTAATAAGTCATTGTTATTTTGCAATAAGTTATTTAACCTGAAGTTTGCATCATACGAAAATCGTAAAAATGAAACTCAAAAATATACCAAATTAAAAAAATCAAAAATCCCCACCACAAACCTACAAAACTCCACTTGAGACCAATCGAAGGAAGCAGGGTGTAGTTGATACCTTACTTGCTTACTCTGGTTTCCTTAAAACAAAGCTCTTTGAATATTTGTAGTTATTCTTAATCTCTCGTTTGACTTTTTCATGCCACGTTCTAGTTCAGCTTACCTAATGTGTTTTGCATATCGTAAGCAAAATTGAAGGAATTCTGGAAGCAGGATTCCAGAATAGATTTCCCTGTTAATCCAACGCTTTACAACCAAAACAAAAGGTTAGCTTAATGTGGGCGTTTTTGGTTAAGCTGGATTGTATGGAGACATGGCATCATTGAGTGCACGTAGCTTGACTTGCCAGATGTTTGTCACTGGGTGATCTCTGTTGCTTGCAAATGAGTCCACTTTTAACAGACCTACCTGCTGCCCTAAAAGCCAGTATATGTGCCCTTTTAATTAGTGCCATAAGACTGTATATCCTGATAATATTGTACTAAGATCCTTTATTTACAGTTATTTATGGGATAAGATATTTCTGAAAGTTGAGAAAACAACAGGATATCTCAATTTAGCCAGAATACTATTTACCTGTATAATTAAGCCCAAGCTGTGGCAGTCTGCCTGCCTGCCCCTCACCGCTCCTCTGGCACAGCTCTCGCCACCGCGCTGGTTCAGGTTGAGTGCAGTTTGACCCAGTCAGACTGCTGGTTTATATCCCTTCATACAATTAACTAAACTGCAACTCCACTGAAGCCCTTTGCTCTCTAGAACATTTCCCAAGAACATGTTGACCTTCTGGGACTCCTCAGTGAAGTAAAACGCTGTGCACTGATGAATCGCTTGGCTGTGGGGTTCTTTCTGGTGACACTTGGCAAGGGAGTGATGAAGAGTGTGTGTGTGTGTCTAAAATCACTTCTAAACATTTTGGATGGGTGAATCGTAGTCGCCCTCAACAGCTCTTGCAGTCTACCATGTGCTCTGAGTAAGCCTTCACTTGTTTGAAAGGCTTACTGGACCGCGAGCGGATCATTCCCATTTTATAGACTGCCAGTTGTTGAAACTTGAGGAATCTCACTTTCAGGAGGTGCAGATTTTGAAAGATAGAAGAAATAGTAGGGGGTTTTGTTGTAAGAGTGTCAAATTGTGGTTCTGCCCAGGTGGTAAGGTGTTCATCTTTTTCTTATGTATCTTGTAAATTTTCTTTTTTTAATCTGGTTTAGAACTCACAATGTAATGCTTGAAAAAATCAATAACATTTCTAATACAGATTAAAAACCCAAATAATAATTTTATTTCTTCTAAAAAACTGTTTGGATTGCAGTACGTTAGTAGCTGCAATGTTCTGTGTGGTGTTTGTAATCATAGCCTTTAATGTTCTTTATTTGGTTGAAGACTTCATCTAGGGTTGATGTTACAGACTTTAATACCTACGTATTTTTTAGCCAATGTATCTTGAACTGTATGTCTGACTGAACAGAGACAGGTGACAATCCGATGACTCTCACCTATTATTTTTTGTGTGTTATTGCAGCCTGTACAAAAAAGGAAAGGTAATTAAATAACCGTAGGTCACATGAATTTAGGCCTCAAAATATCTTAGTTTTATTGATCTATTTATTGTTGATTCTATTTCAGCTTTTGTTAGTAATTTCTTGCAGAATTGGATTAGACTGTATTTAAAAAGTCATGTCTGAATTATTGTTCATCTGGAGCACTGCCTGTCTTGAAGTATACTCCAATATTAATAGTTAAAACTTCATTTCAATGTCTACTCTATCAGATAAACAGTCTTTTGGTTTCCCTTTAGTAAATACTGACTTGCCAGTAATGCATCTAGTGCTTTGATCTGGAGGAAAAAATGCATGTTTGTACGCTCTGAAAGAATCAAAATATTATTGACTTAATATTTATTCCTTTCAGTGTTTGTGTATTGAAATCTTTAATCTATTGTTCCATGACTCTGTCTTTTAGGAAGTCTCACAAGTAGTTCCACTGGAATTTTTGAAGTCCCTGAAACATGGTAGGAAACAACTGTCTTAACAAGTGGAATTGATTGAAAGCAGTTGGGAAAATACACCTCTTCGAAGCCATACTTTATTTAAATAATAAAATGGTGTTAACAAAGCAGTATGTGTCCTGAAAATCAGTTTAATTATTTTAAACTGTTTATTGAACAATCACTGTCAATTTTACTTGTGTGTATATTAACTAGTACACAATCTGTTGTTGACCATGTGAAATCCTTGCTGTCACAAGTGCTGTTAGATTTAAGAAGCAAGACTTAACGTATTTTTGTCACCTACTTTGGCATGCTGGCTGTGAAATGTACAAGAAGAACTGGCACTCTATGATTTTGTGCTAGGCTGTTCCCTGTGCTTGAGGGGAGTTACCACAGATCTCCTAAGCTTTAGCTATCTTTTCCAGGCAATATCAGTATGTTGTCAGCATTCTTGAAACAGGTAGAACTGCAGTTTCACATATTGATTTCTACCAGTTACTTCATCTGGAAATCTTTTTTAGTTGTCCATTCTCTACCCCCCACCCCCATGCAACCAATGTTCATCAAAATACCGACTTTACACATCCTTTTTAAAAACCAGTAACTTCTCAAGCATTAATTTCATGATGGGAGGTAGTTTTTCTTTGTTTTCACATCTGTTGCTGTTTTCACTCTTTAAGTCTTGATTTGTTTCTTCCCTCCTCCTTCCCCAGCCTGTGGGGTTTTTGTAAAAATGTTTTTGGTACCTGTGACAAACCTGCTAACTGCACCAGCCCTTTGTTTAAAAAACAATCTGCATTGGTAGATTTCAGAAAATGTTTGATATTTAACATTTTTGTATCATGGAAATAAAACCAAAATATGTATTTCCATAAAATGATAATTAAAGACATTTTCTTAGGAACTGGTTTGTTTTTATTTATTAGCTTCTGAAATGTTTTCAGTGAACATAACTGTTTGGTTTTTTTGTCATCCTGTGATTAGCAGACCCTTTTGGTCCATGGACTGCTTACATTTCATGACTATCTTGAAATGAAAAAAAGCAAGTCCGTTGTCATAAGATTTAAATTGCTAGGAGTTCATTTCCGTTGGAGAGGGGAACCAAAAAGAAGGGATTTCGGCAAATCAGTGAGTACAAAACCATTGCTGTGGAAGAGTGAAATATTAAGAAGACTTCATCAGATTGTATTTACGTTGAAGTGGGAACCACTGTCACGTAAGCAATGCAATAACCTGTTTGAAGGTATGGCAAAATTTGTGAGTCTTTAAATCATTGTGAAAGCTATCTTGAACTTGCATTGCAAAGGGGAAAAGAATTTAAAGACATTAAACTTGAAATGTTTTATTTCTAACCTTGGAATACCATCAGTATAATTAAGCTGTTGGGGTTTTTATAGTCACATCATCATGTTCTTGCACTAAAATGTGGGAAAGAAGACAGTGTTATTAGTGATGCAAGGGGAAGTTAGTAGCGGAACTCTTCTGCTCTCAAGGATCCAGAGACTTTTCTCTGAGACTCAAGACCTTAGTAGTAAATACTTACACCTCTTTTATCTTGAGTATCCAAACCTACAAAGAAACGGCAAATTTAGTTCTCAGAATACATGCAGCACTTGTATAAAGTTATGTAAAAAGTAAAATTGGATGAAATATTAATCTCTTGTGGAGATGAGTCAGATAATTTATATGATGTTGGCAGGGTGTTGTTAACAGAGTATGAGAGGGAGCTTGGAGTCGTGATGTCAGGAGGCTACAAAAGCGTTTAAAGGGATTGTCAGAAGTGTAAGTCAAGAGGCAAGGAAGCCTGTGCTGAGGAGCTATAGAGGCCGATGCTGAGAATCCACCTGAAGTCTTTACCTTGAGGCCATCAGGGTCTTTGTGGTACTGACTTCACTCTCAAACAGCAACACTTCCATATCTGCAAGGAAAATATAAATCTTAATTGCATGACAATACGTTATGTTAAAAACTTCAGAGTAGGCCCATGTATGTCCTTCTCTCAATTAAAAAGGTTAATAGATATTCCCACTGTTTTCAGATTCCTCCACCCCTAAATTGTCATTTTTGAGGGGCAAGATGTTATTTATCTTGACCTGTAATTAATACCTCTTCAGAAAATAATGTTCTTCCGCTTTCTAGACCTTATACATGTTTGACTTTGCCAATTAATGCCTAAGTAAGCTAATAACGTGAGTGGATGTGGGATGTAGTATTTCTAATACTGTTTGGATGAGGAAATGTCAGGTGGTGTCCTAAGAAAGAACTGGCCCCGCTGATACCGCACAAAATCTCATTATTGGGTGGGGTTTGGTACACTTCCCTTCCTTTAAAATGAAAGCCTTAATTCCAGAAGGGAAAGAATGCAGCTGCCTAAATAAGATCCGCATTTGTTTCCTAATGCATGCTTGAAATAGGTGCATAGAATGTAGATCTTTACAGCGTTTGTTTCTGGAAAGCAAAGCTGTTGTTGCTAGTCCTGGTGGTTGTGGAGCTCCCGGGTTTCGGTGCTGTTCCTGGACGTCGAGGTGAGGTAGAGGTGGGCACAGCTCTGGCTGCCTCCTCGTGGAGCTGGGACCTTGCTGAGGGGCTGCTTTGGCCTGGTAAAAAAAATATCAGATGCATCTCTGTAATATTTGAGTAAATGACTTTTTTGAATGAGGGCTTTATGTTTGTTTTCTTCGTTCGTCTTTTTTAATCCCTGGTGTGTATGTGGGGAAACCCATGGGTCTTTTGGATTTTGAGTTACTGGTTTTGCTCTGTTTGGAGGATGGAGGTTGGTGCCAGTCCAGCTCTGGGCAGGGGGACCCTCGGGTCTGGCAGTGGCTGCCCCTCTCCCCTCAGGGCAGGCCGAGGGGCTGGGGGTGCCACCACCATGAGGGTTCTTCTTCCTGACATCCAGCTGGGTAAAACAGCAGTGCTGGAGTGAAAGACTTCAGCAAATGGCCGGGGAGTTTGGTATAACTCTGGGTGACCCGTGGAAGTTTGTCCTCGCTTGTGGTGAGGTGAAGTGAGGTGAGAACTGGCCTCTTCCTCAGGGCTGGCTGTGAGGGGAGAAGCTGGCAGCTGTGTGACGAGGACGCAAGGGAGGTTATTAGAAGTAACAAAAAACTGTATAGAGAAATACTAGGTTGAAGAAAATGCGGAGTTTCCTGAGAAAATGAGAGAATTCCCTGAGTAACGTTGAGAAGAAAAAGATGAGGACTTGGGAGTGTAAACCCAAGGGTGAGACGATCTGAAGAAATGCTGTGGAGAAACATGGAGGGGAAACCTGTCTCAGCGGGCAAACAAGGTAGGTGGGCTGAAATTCTGCCTCTTCAGAGGATTAAAAGTGTGTTTATTTGACTGAAACTTGATAATGGTAACTTACCAGTGGAGTGCTTTGTTGTTCGCATCAAAAAACAAAACTGTAATTTTCAAATCAGTCTCAAGCACTTAAGAGTGAGAAGTAGAAACCTGTGTTAGAATGCAGAGGACTGACAGTACAGGGTATAGAAGTTGCTGTTAGACAAGAAATATGGAGAGAAAGGTAATTATCTTGAGTAAAAGGGAAGATGTGTGTGTCAGTGTAGCATGGGTTTGAACAGGAATGGGTAAGAGGCAATGAAGACTGAGGGAGGATGAACTATTCCATGTGAAATTAAGACCACTGATAGTGCGGAAACCTGTTCTGGGTCTCAGTTTTGAGCTCACTGTTTGGACTAAAAAGCTAAAGGCTTCAGATGATTTAGATGGAGGGGTAAATTCAACCATCCAGTGGAGAAACCAAGAGAGGTAGAAACCTAAAACTTCCAGCAATTGGGCGGAGTGGGGGGGCGGGAAAGGGGAAGTTCTACTTATTTAAAACTTTATGTTCTGTCATGGTGTATGGAAAAATGTCTGGTACTCAGAATTTTCTGTATCTTTAAGTCATGTTAAAAATAATGCAGACAAAAAATGTCCTCTGAAGCTGAGCTTCAGAGCATAGGCAAGATGACATAATCATAATTTCTTGGCTTCTGAAGTCTTTAGATTGTTGCCAGCTGAGCAGATGGGTACATTGAAGAAGATTCCTTCAGTTACTCCACAGTACATTTAGTAAATGAGCGAACGCTTACTTGTCCATCCTGTAGTCTTGTAGCTTTAAACCTGCAGTAAACCATACCTGTGTGCTTTACAAAAACACTTCCATGCTTCCATTGGATGAGGAACAATAGATGATAGGTTAGACTGGGATTTATAGAGTCCTTGTACTCAAGATATTCTTTTTTCTTTAATAGATATGCATGAAGCTCCTTTTAAAACTTTTTTTTTTTTCCAAGTGTGATAATTGTTGGCATCCATGTGCTTCCGTGAGCACTATAGCAGCTCAGAGGTAGGTCCCAGCTCAAGATGCACTCATGTGAAATGCATCTATTCATAAATGCAGTGTGGAAAACACTCAGCCAAACTATGAAAAGTTAGATTTCGCTGCCTTTATCTTAATTTCTTAAAATGACTGATAATTGTATTTGTATGCGAGCAATCTATAGTCTGCAAATTCTTGCAAACAATTTTGTGGTTTGTTACCAGAGTGACCCTGTGTGCTGTGATTGGTATTAACATGCAGTACTCTCTGCAGTGTTCGTATATACATATGTATAGAAATATTTTAGCTTGAGTGCCCATTGTCTTTAAAATGTCATTTTAAACTTAGAATGTTCAAAGAAGACTGAACATGTTTAGTTCATGTATGTACTCGGGGGTTTTTGTGCTTTTGTTTTTTGTTAGTTTTGTTGTTGTTTTTAAAATAGAAGTTAGATGATTTCATTGTGGGCTGCTTATTACTCTTCAAAAATAAGTCTGCCCCAAGCAGGTATGGTATGCATGTCTTTAAGTCTGCCATTTCAAATTCCTGCATTAGGGGAAGTTGCTTGCCACGTTCACAATAAATAACTGGCACATATTTGCTAAAAATTCCACAATACTTTAAAATTTTCCCTCCTTATTATTTGGTAAAAATCTACACTTCAGCCTTCCCTTTTAATTCCCTTGTATGCTGGATTTAATTTCTGTTACCATATTTTTAGTGTACCATTGAGAAGCCACCAGTTATCAATAGCAGCTTTTTTCCTATACAACTGCTGAAAATGGAAACAAAGGTTCAGTTGTCTGATCCTGTGATAAACATATTGTTTTCAACTAGTAATGTAGTGTTACAAAGAGGTGATTTATCAGAGATTTTCACCTCAATATCACTGGAGACCCTCGCATGTAGACTAATAACCCTTTCTGCTAGATGGTATCTTACTAACCTGGGCTTTCTAATTGTTGTTGCGAAAATAGATTAAGGAATGGTTATGGTGGTAATTTTTAGTCTGTGAAGAATTTGCTGGGAAGTGTTTGTACTGGTAAATCTTAGGAGGTAAATGCGTAACTGCTTGAAATTTTTAGTATTCTGTTCTCCTAAAACAGATCACTTCATTTCCAATACTTTAATCAAGTTTTTTAACTGAAGTAAATTCTTCCATCTCTCAGACGGTGCAACTCTTAAGGAGTTTTAAAGTGTTTGTATCATCTTAATAATAATTTTCAATGTACAATTGCAATTACGCATGGACACTTTCATGTTCCTTGAATGCTTTTCTGAAAAACACAAAACCACAGCTGTACAGCATTCATATATATGCTACGCAGCATTCATAACTTTTTGAAAAGTCTTTAATGCTTACATTACATATAGTTTTACATGTGTGTATGTTTCCTTTATATTTAGGAATAAATTACTGGGATAAAAATACTTCTGAACATACAGTGCAATTTCAAATCTAGGCGTACAGTCTAAGGTGGATTTGTGAACTGGAATCAGTATTTAGATCTCCATGACTCATTTTGGCAAATAGATTTCAGCTTCTTTCCCTCTGCAAGAGCAGAAATTGTCAGCGTGTTTTGAAATTGTAGTCTCTTTGCCTCTCACATACTGTTTTATGACTTGGGCAATCTGTGTAATCTCAGTGTATTAACAGATAGAATGCTCCGTTTCCACACGCAGAATATTTACATGAAATGAAAGATGAAATTAATAATCTAGCATGGTGGCTACGTAATGTACTGCAAAGGATTGTGGAGTCAGCACATGGCTGTTTGACCATGCTACCACCATTGCAAAGGAATCCTTGCAAGCCAAGGCTGAGGCACTGCCAAACTGCTCATATAGCAGCTGCAGAACAGTACATCCTCAAACTTTATAAAAGCTAGAGAAAACTAGAAGAGTTTCTTCTTGGAGGCTGAAGAGCTGACCCAAAATCTAAAAAATCCTGAAACGTGCTAAAAGAAAATGGACAAAGGATATCAGTAAACTTGAGAAGCTGATTAGTTGTTAGAATTTTTACTACATCAGCACATTTATTTCTTAAATAGAACTGAAAAGGCTTACTCAAATAAGACCTCATGTAGGCAGTGTTTGATGATGCCCTTTGACAAAGATTTAAGTATTACACTAGGTTAAGAGAATAGAGGGTAGAAGTGTTTTCATATTTTGTCATACAACATGCATCATTATTAATAGTATAAAGTCTAAGGGTTGAATACGCAGCTGGACCATAGAATATGGATGTTCTACACTGGACCAGAGTGATAACTTCTGTTGTGTTGTCCTGTACTTGTTAGGGGCAATTAAACATAGACACCCATGTGTTCTGTAACTGCATGGAGAAGTCAGACTTTACTACTTATTTCTCATAGTTGTTCTGTTAAATGCTATTCATGTGGTATATGTATCACAAATTGTTACAAAGTGTCTACGTTTTTTAATGCTAAAAGACAATATGCAAACACTTCGTCAAGTAAACATTGGAAGACGAAAGAATCAAATGGTTTGTATTATACAAATTCCTTTCTTTGCTTCTTTGTACATTCTTAATAAGAACCTTGACACCTCGCTTAATCATTTAATTCCAGTTTGTAAAAGTGAGCAATGTTTTCTTAGCAAACCTTCCTGCTAGGTTTACTATCTATATGTTTCTCTGAGACAGCTGGAAGATTCTATATATACCCTTAAGTTTTTCACTTTTCTACTTAATTTCTCAGTTTAAGGATAATTACTGAGACTGGTACCAGATTTTGGAGGGAGAAGCATCACTACAAGAAGTGATGTCTGTGTTAGAAGTCTTCTTTGAACAGAACACTCAATTTCTGTTTCATTCTGGTTTTGGGGGACTTGATTTTGTTGCAAGACACATTCTAAAAATACAGTATTAAACTGTGTTGTCTAGCTTTAAATGTTTCATCACTGCAATCAAATGGGTTGAACAGGAAGAATAAGGCAAAGCATTGGCATCTCAGTACTGTGGGAAACAGAACACGGTAAATGATCTTTTTGGCCTATCTGACTGAAGTTTATTTGCTAGCAGTCCAACTGCAGAAACTTCTGGGGGAAAAAATAGCAGGATGCTGATACCCGGAATACTCCAGTATTCTGAGTAACTCACATTCAGGAAGCTTGGTTTTTGCCTTTTTTTGAAATGCTAAAACATATTTGATGTCAGAGTGATTTAAAGGTGTGTCTGGCAAAATGATGAGATGATTTTCAAGTTTCGTCTAAGGAGAAGTGAGTTGGTTTCCAAGTTTATTACAGTCTAACCAAGAAAAACAAAAAGTGAAAATGTTTACTATACTGAGATGGAAATACAGGGACTTTTAGTAGATGAGAAAAATTCACAGCACCATCGCCTTAGCTTTTACATTTTTTCTGTTGCTGCTCTTGCTCTGTATATTCTGAACTCTACAGACCTAGATATTTACTCTGTAGATTAGAAGAACCTTATTAAGATATATCCACATTCAAAATAACAATAATAATAAAAAAGTCATAACACTGAATTTTTAAAACTTGTGGTGCGAGCAGCACAGAATTATTATTGTAGATAACAAGCTGACGCAGTGCTGCAATGTTCCAGACTTTTTTCTGTGGATAGAAATCAGAGTGAATGATTCTAAGAGAAAATCTGAACTATGCCACTGATCCCTCTGGGTGGGTGGATCTGTTTCAGTGTGCTCTGGCTGGCTTTTAGGTAACTGAAATTAGTACTGGAAACTGGAATGGAAAAAATAGGTAATATAAATAAGTTAAAGCATCCATAATCACAGATACACAGTATCTGCTTAATAATAAAACAAAAGCAGGAATTTAACAAGCCTCATGAAATTCCAAATATCCAAACAGAAGAATAACTGCAGAACTTACATAGTTGAGTTGAAAATCTTGAGTACTTCACCTTTATTTCATTAGAAGTAGGTAATGGCGTAGTGATTAAATAATATTACGCCACATTCAAAAGCACGGTCTTCCACTCCCCCTTCATTTCTTGAAGTTTGAGCCCTGTTTAAATTACTGTAAAACAGCTTGACACTTACTCATATTCAGACATGCCAGTTCATGCACTTCTCTGGGATCCAGCTCGCTCTCACGTGTCTGCAACCGTCTCACACCTTTCATACTCTGAAAGATTTTTCTTTCTACCAGCAAGTTAACTGGGAGCTACAAAATGCAAGCCTCACAGGCAGCTGTGTAAGTTCCCTTGAATAATGCCCAAATCTTATGCAATACATGTGCTGAATATTATATTTTACAGAATCCTAAACTTGGAAGCTGAAAAGCTGCTAGAAATTGTCTGAAACTATAGTAATTCTTCACAGAGTGATTTGTTGGTATTCCACCTTGGATTTAGCTGGATTTTCACACTTAAATGTGTGATTGGTGGGAATCTGCAAATGTTTTGATCTGTGTTTTCATATGCACTTACATCAGATTTTATAACAAATGTGAATAATGACTTTTTCTTCTGCTTTAGTTCATTTGTGTTTTCAATGCTCTGTGGAGAATTATACAACATAAAACTTATCCTGAACAGTTCACAAATGTATTTTCAAACTTAGTATGGAACAAGATCCAATTTAAAGGATTCCTTACTTGTCTTCACAGTGCTTTAATTCTCGCAGCACCGTCTCGTTTTCAAAACATAGGAATCTTCTGTGGTTACTGGAGTGATACATAAATACCTATGACTGGAATTCTTTAATAAGTAAGTATCTTATGGAAATGCATATAGTTTGTAGAAAATATTTATTAAGATCTAAATTGCATAACCAGTACAGATAAGGGTGGTTGTAAACACAGACATTTTTCCATAGTGGTGATAACACATTGTGAGGATTTATTTTATATTTAATGGAAATCAGTCCAATCACAGAGATTCAAGATTAATTTTTTTCTAGGTCACCTGTATTTAACCATGAGCTGGATAAAACCTCCCTCCTGAAAAGTCTACATTTTTGTCCTTGTGTTTCTGTAGCAAAGCTAGTTTAAGTTAAACTAATATTTTCATTAGTTTAGACAATATTTGTGACTATCAGACAGAGTTCTGACATTCTTACTGAAGGATAAAATTCTTTTGATTTTAACTTTATATGACTTCTGGGGTGTATATCAGGACATTGAATGATGTGGGGTTGGACAGTGCTTAGAGTGAAGCTCAGCCACTCAAACCTACATAGGTTTAAAGTGTTTTCTAAATGCAAATTGAAAACTCTAGTTAGTCAGTTTCTAATTGAGAATAGCTATTTAGTGACCATGTGAAGGTTTACAGCATTATGAGGGGAAATAGTGCAGTGTTCCCTGGTTTTGCTAGCTCTATATAGAGTAACTGCTCTGGTATTTTACTGGCACTTCTTTCAGTTTGTCGTGAAATCACGTCACAGAGAACTTCACATTTTCCCAACAAATGAAAAACCAAATATTTTAAGATTTTGATGGATCCCCACGGTGGACTGGCTGCAGCATTTAATCTGATTGATACTGTAGTGCTGTTTTACTGCTACAAAGCTAGAAGAGGATGCTCTGTTTCATTCTTTCATGTTTCATTAGTGTAAAATAAGTGTATTCTATTGTTTTGTTTTGTTCTGTTTTTCTTCCTTTTAATAGCCACCTAAGAGGAACAGCCACTGAAATGCTAAAAATGAGGATGAATGACACATTGTAAGGAAAGAGGCTCTATGCCAAATTCCACACATTTACACTGCCAACATTTATCCACAATGTTGGCAAAGTGGAGAAACACTTCTGCTCTGTTATTTATGAGACAGATACCTCTTTTTCCTGGTAGGGCAGCACTGGATAATCTGATTTTTTTTTTTTTTTTTCACTGTTAGTTTAGCCACCAGTTTTTACTGTGACATTAGGCAACTCACTCTAACCCTTTTATGTCTCTTTTTTCCCCATCTGTCATATGGAAGTAATAGTTACTTATCTGATATTACTACTCTGAGACTGAATTCAGTCAGCATCCAGGAGTATATTGTATTTTTGTGTGAGGCATTATTAGATATGAAAAAGAATCAGTACTTAAATGAATTTAATTAGTATTTGTCCAGGATGTTGTAAATTTTGTCCGTATGTGGACAATACACGTGGAATTAACTGTTTTTTCCATGTTTGACAAAATCAGGTACCACAGTTTTCTTCGATTTCATTTGACAAATATGACCTTACACACTTAAAGATATTCTGCCTCATTTATTTTTCTGAAATCATTCCAGGGTCTGTCTTCACTGTGAAACACCATGCTTTACCGTCTTGGTCCCTTTCTCTCCACTCTGGCTCTCCAGTCTTATAACTAAACTGTGTTATTCTGTGTTCTAATTAAATGCATGAGGATAGTGTTATGTTATACAATCTTAGTTTAGGGAATGATCACCCCCTTTATTGTCCTGAAAAGACCTATAGCACAGCTTTTCCTGGTATTATGAACTCCCAACAGAGAGGGTGAAGTTAGAAGCATATGTTCATTCAGTGGGAATGTTAGTTTAAACAATGTGTAGCAAGTCCTTATGCATGTGGAAGTTAGTTACTGCGTAAGAGATTTCATGCAGAAGTTCATTCCGGGAAGTTCCCTTAGGCAAAAAAGATGAATTCTTACTTTTTGAAACGTTTTCGCTACAATAAGCAATGAAATCATGTCTGGATTCAAGCAGCTGAACGTTCACTCTAACGGTCACCTGTGTGGTTTGCACAGAAGCTGGTTTTCTGTGCAGCTTGAAAACTTCACAGGAATACTCCAGCTGGGAGGAGACAGGAGGAGTGAAGTAAAAGAACAATTAGAATAGCCTTTCTTGGTTAATACCAAGTGTATATTTGTGTAGGACTCGAGATCTGTAGGACAACAGCTCTGGTATTGGTAGGAAAAGGCATTACTTATTTTATTCCTTGAATAAATATGCAAAAATACTTTCCAGTAACATTCAGTATCTGCTGCAGTTCTCCTCAAATATTTTCCTGATACTGTTTAAAGCATCATGTAAGCGCAAAGAGAAAGCTTTGTTCCGTTTCATTGGTGACTGTTAATAGAACTATGAATTCCTTTCGGTTCAAACCTAGTGCAGTTGGTCTTCCATAAGATAGACCAAGGCACTGAGGTCCACTCCACTTATTTTTATTACTCTGATTATATTCAAAATAAGAGTAAATTGAATACATTGAATATGGGGTGGGGGGATGCTGGTTGTTTTGTTTGGTCTGTTTTTTTTTTTTCCTTAAACTCTCTTGAGTAGAAGTATCTCCTCACAACAATCTAATTTACCCTCCTCTTTTTACTTTTGAATTTTCGTGTGGAAGAGAGCACACCAAAGCAGAATGAATGCTTCAATTTGTTTTTTTATTTCAACTTCCATTTAGGCTCTCTTTGTATTCTTATTATTTTATTTTTCTGAATAAAGATTTTTAACACTGACTTCACTTTCAAGTTTATTAGTTTTAACAAAGACTTTGTTCTATTTTATTCCAAAAAAATGTTTTCTCTTGTGCTTTGTTTGGACTTACTAGGACTTCTAGGCAAAAAGGTGAAGGTTTTTTTTATTTTAAAGGTCATGTACATTCTGCCAACTGAGAATATTGTTGGTGAGCCAGATATCTCAAGAAGGCTTATAAAGGTGGCTTGGAAGTGTCTGGGATTTAGAGACCACGTAGTATAGAAACTCGTAAAATACATTATTTACGCAGAGAGAGTTCTTTGAGTCTACAGGAATAAAGTCTCTGGAGCTCAGAAAATGAAGTAGCAAACTCTAAAAAATACTTTTAATTTGATCAGGATGTAGTCCCTTGTGTATCATAGCATTGCCTGCAAAGTGCAGTATTCAACTCTGTAATAGAATAGAAGCACCTCAAGCAAGTCATTACCTGAACTTAATTTGGTCCAAAATAACTTAGCCAAACTAAACATGCATAAGTCACTTATACATTGGGTCTTTTTCAGTTACGGTGTAAACTTTAAAATTATTTTGCTGTGATATAAATGTTGAATGTAAGAATGTAAGAGAGGGATTTTTGTGCAGGCTGACTACTGACTTCTAGTGTTTATAGTTTTCTGACTATTGCTGCAGCAGAAAATCACCTTGTGTTCTGTATGAACAGAAATAATGTAATTAAAGCTTATTTTTCAAAGCTTGTAGAATCTTTGAGAACATAGTGATCTCAATTTAAGAAGTGAACAATTTTGTTTTCAAATTTATTTTTTTTCCCTTTGTCCTGAAGGCAGAAATAACATCTATTATTTATTTCAAGGAGAGGAAGGTTACAACATTTGCGATCCCTCCTTCAGCTTCCCAGGAGCCATTGAAGTAGGTGTCAGGTGCAGATAAGCTTTGTGATGGGCAAAGTTTGTATTTCTCTCAAAATTTTCAATTGCCAAAATGAGTTCCCCAACTTTTTATTTATGCATGAATTTGCATGCTGTTTCTAAGGATGAGAATTGCTTAAACATATACTCTTAAATAAAAGCCTGAAGTACTCGTATTCCAAATGTGAGAGGATTGATTTCACTGAAACATCTAATTAAAGCTACGTATCTAGTTAAAGATAGCACAGATGACAGCAAACTTTCCTTCTGATTTCAGGTAGGAGGCAGGAGAACTGTATTTAAACTACCTATTTTAAATAATTTTAAAGTACAAAGTGAATTTTCCTTGACAGTCTGATTCTTAACAATTATTAAAGCATCAAAATATGTAATCAATAAACAGGAATTAGCAAAATATCATCCTCACTTGCAGAAGAGCCAAATGATGTAAAAAGTTACTTTTTATTTTAGGATGACTTAACCAGGACATTAAGGCCATTTCCAAAGATTCATTGGTTTGACCTTCCTGAAAATTTTTACTAGAAATAGAAGCACATGCTCGTTTTTAATAGTCCTTTGCCAAAAGCATACTTTAATTTCTTTTACTTTCATTTAGAAATTCTCAAGTGCATCTTTGTGGACTCTGTACATAATAAATAAATAAATGCTTTTCATTAAATGCATTTTAATAAAAAGATAAAATTAAGATACAAAACACCCAAACCACGTGTAATTAGGGTTGAGCTTAGTTTTAGTTTTGCACAGGCCTGTGTAAACTAATAGATCTTCAAAATGACTGGGCCAAAAAATAATGGTATTTAATGAGATATTTGGAAACTAAATTTCGGACAACAAATTAAGAGTTCAAGCCTTGTACAAATGGGTGCAATTTAAGTGGGTTGAATGGATTTGATTATTGACATTTCTTAGGGTGCTGAAAGAGACAGATAAAGGTTTTTGAAAGGCTATACAGGAGGGAGAATTACCTCTGTGTTTCTCCTCAGAATTTTAAGCCGTCAGTTCTACCTCCTGGGGAAATTGTCTGTTTGAAATGCTGTAACTTTGCCATTGTTACACTTGCCAATGTTGTGTCACGTTTGTAGCATGAAATTTATTAACTTGCCCTGCATTAGCTTGGACTATTTTGCACACGTACAATTAGAAATTATTAAATAGAGTTTCGGTTAAACAATCTTCCCCTGACAAGCTTAAGTAAAATTTAATTTCAATAAACCAAGCCATCATTAAGCTGTCTGTTTGAAAACCGTGTAGGGCTTTGAATATAATGTTTTTGTCTACATTATCCGTTACTGTATTCCTCGTTATGTGAAACCCACAAGCAAGCATATATAAATCTTGGAATTTATATACCGATGATAATAATTTTTTTGTGATTATTTGTTTGCTGCTATAAATTGCCAAATCAAGAATTGATTGGTCTCTGGGCTTACAGTTCCTTAAACAACTGTAATGTACATAGTCCCCATCACTTTCCTAACAGACACTTTTTTTTCATTTAGAAGAGAAATGATGTCACACACAGCAAACTCATGTTTTGTTACCTTTCACTTAGCGCTTTCCCATTTGGTACCTCACTTTGGATGGTATATAAAGCCAATAAGCAGGTGGAAATTGAGTCATAGGAATCTTTCTGGTGCCAAAAAACAACTTAATGGAAATTGTTGAGTATAGCTGTATTTTCTAAGGAACTTTTCTGTTCTCATCTGATTTTGGCATCATATTCTGTATGTTTGAAACAATTGTAAGTTAATGCTGAATCCATTTGGCTCTCATCAGCTCCTGTCAACAGCAACCACACTTCGTACAGATACACGTCTACTGGAAATAGGAGATGTTTTATTTGAAATGCTACAGCTTTACTTTTATATTTTAAGAATACTGATATGTGAAGATCATAAATCTAGACAAGGGGTGAAGCTGTAAAACTCCAGTCTGCTGAAGGCTGTTTGTTATGTTAATGCTGGAATATTTGCTTTGAATATTATGAAATAAAACAGGTTTTTGAGTAGGACTGACAGTTGAATGGGTAGATTATATATAGATATATGATCTATTTATTTATCTATCTTTTTTTTTTTATTTTCTTACCATCTGTCTTAAAAAAATTTATCATTTGGCAATCACTCATGACAGAGTGTAATAGGAATTAATACCCTGCTCTTGACATCTTTTCAAATCTTTCTTTTCAGAGACAGTACGTATTTGGGACAATCTGATGTATTTTAAACTGTGTCATCTCCACAAATTCTTTCTTCTCCAAGAAGAGACAAAATAATAATGTATCTTTGCTAGAACTCAGGTCTTACTTGGGCTTATAAGTAGTTTTCCTTGTTTAAACTTCTTACCAACTAATGAGTGATGCTAGTTTATTGTCAGCTCTTAAGAATATCTTTGTATCTGTGAATTAAAAAGTGAAATGCTGTAGAAGAAATATTTCTGGAGATTTATTTTACGAAGCAAGATTCTGCAAGCAGTTGTCTTATTTTTTTTTCTTTATTTTTTTCTCCCCTGTACAGTTTGAAAAATGATTTGCTTTTAAAAGTTTGGACAGATGAGTCACTTTTTTTGAGGACATGCAGATCTTCTCAGTTAGTATGAATCTAATGACAGTCCTTGAAATCCCTTTCAAAAAAAAGACAAAGATTTCATAATCTCAGCATCAGAACTTGTGGCAATGCAAATCCATTATATGTGTTAATACTTCATGAGCTTTGTCTAATTTTACAAAATGTGGAATTTTCTGTGAGTTAAGCGACTGGGATTTTGCCGTACTTTGACTTTTTTCTAAGTAATAAACCCAAGAGAAGGTAGAATGCTCTGGAACATGTTACACCAAACTTCATCAGATTTGGTGACATGAAGGGTTTCTCTTGTTTGTCAGGGTTTGTCAGAGTTAGGAGTGAGTTAAATCTGTACCTGGAATTTTAGCAAGTGAGTCACAGTAAGCGCATCTAATAATAAATGTTTTGACTGGGTGTCCCAGGTGGAAAAAATTGGCTGCTAAAATCTTACTGAAGAACAGTTCTATAGTTCTCTCTTGACCTTATTTTTTTATTAATGTTTTATTGTTTCCTGTGTGAAGGGAAAAAAAAAAAATCCCAACACATTCACACAGCTTCTTTTATGGTTGTGATTCACCACTGTGGAAATCAAGCGAAGCTTGGAAGAATACTGCGTGGTGGCTTGCCAGCGCTTTGAAGTGCATGGCAGTCAGAGCTATTTGGACATGGTTGAACTTGAACATTGTGCTAATGTGTGATTTCCAAAATTTCTGCTTGTGGTTCTCCACCCAGAAAATAAGAAGACAATGACAATGCACCCTTATACTTCTGTCCTAAGAACACATTAGAAATACATAATAACGAAAAGGAGTTGAAAACATTCAAAATGCAAATGATTATCCCAAAGAGTTGCAGTCAAATGATTCTTACGAGTAAAGTAGTAAAGGACAGACTTAGTTACCTATAATGTTAAGAAAACAGCTCTGACCATTGTCCTTATTTTATTTTCGGTATATCCGCACATGGTTTGAAATTCCAATTTAGCAGCTTGGGTGTCATTTTGCATTATACTGAAGAATACGCATTTTCACTGGGACAAGGAATTATCTCAGGCAGGAAATCTTCCTCTGATATTTACCTAAGAACACAGGAAGACTAGCAAGATAAACAAATAGCACCTCAAATTTTGTTAATTATTTAATGAGGAACACTCAGGTAGCGAAGAGTCCTATGTAAATATGACTGTGTGGGGTGTTTCTGAAAATCATCATAACTATTAACTTTTATTGAAAGCGAAAATCAGACAATTGACCTGCAATTTTCAACTAATACTACAGTGAGAAGAAATGCGGGCAAGTCACAAGCTTGATAATGTCCCATCAGCTAGAAATGTACTGGATTGCCTTGTTTCAATTCTAGCTCTCTGAGCCCATGGACCTGTAAGTTTTGTTTGGAAGCAGGTTTCTCTCTGGTCCAGTTTCCAATCAGGATTATTTGTTTCCTATTCCTTGGTAAATGTGAGACTCTGAGACTTTACTGGCATCTTGCACATACTCTCCTACCACAAGGATGAGTACTAGCTGCGGCTTCCCCATTTTCTCTGAAAGATTAAGCACATCTTTTCCTTTAGTTCCCATTTGTGTAACCCACTCAGGGTGTAAACCCCACTTGGGGTTTGCAGTTCACCTCTGGGAAACATGTGATAGTTGAAGTAGAGAAATGCAGATGTAAAAATCTCATGAAATCAGCGGTTGTTTATATTAGCTGGCACAAAATATTATACAGATGAGAAAACGCTAAATGTACTGTGTATACTTCCCTTTCTCAGTTTTAAATGTTGTTTTGGGCAGTCTGTGTGCTCCATGTCATCCACTTCTGTAGGTACATTTTCTAATTTATGTTTTGTACATGTCTGTGTCAGGATTCTGAAGCCAGCTCCCTTCTCGCTTGGCTGCCCTGCAGTTCAGCAAAGCATGCCTCACTTTTCCTTCTCCTCGCACAAGTTTTCTTTTTCTCTGTGATTTGTGGCATTTCCCAAATACTTTAACTTTTGAGGTCCAGCTGTAACGTTTGATCTTCCTTTCATTTTGGGGGGAAATTCCATGGCTCCAAACCCTGGCTTGCAGGAAGAGGTTGGGTGAATTGATTGTTGTCTGGCTCCCATTGTCCTTTTATTTTCCCTCTTGACTGGGAGCTGCTAGGGTGGGATGTTTTCCACAGTCCCATGTCTGAGGCACGTATGACTCAGCCCTGACAGCATAAAGTTGACTTCACATCCTCTGAGGTATTTAATGATACAGCAATTTCATAACCGCAACCAGGATTCATGCTTTGTACAGGGATAGATTTCCCACATTGTGACATAAGCTGTTTCAGATGTAGTTTCTTAACAGTTTTGAATGTTTTACACACAAGCTATGCTGGTGGTGTTCTATGTTTCACACGATACTTATTCACCTGACTGCTGCTTGTGTCCAGGGTGTGTGAACAGGTGTTAGAGTGGAATAAAAGTGAGAATTGACACACCACATAATTTTTAAATAGAAGTGTTAGTTACAAAGCCAGCAGCTGCTTTATATAAATCTTAAAAAGATACAGCCAGTACTTCTCTGGGCAGAAGAATCTCACATTGATCATGAATCAGAAACGTGAAAAAAACTGGTGCAACAAAAGCCTATTCTGTATCTTCCCAGGCTTGTTTTAAACAGTTCACTGTTTGCCCATGGGATTAGCTGAGGAGAAGGTTGTGAACGTGTCTTAAAATTTTCCATTACAAACCTGTGATGTATATCTCAAATTAACATAGATGTTATGTATTCTACTGCAGACATGTAAAATAATTAGCATTTTCATAGCTTAGTTTCATGACAAGATGCGTAGGTCTCAGAAGGCTCATGGAAATTGTACCTGACCCACGTGGCTGGCTTCTGTGGTGAAATAACTGGCTCTGTCAGGGGTAAGGTAAGGGATCATTCCCCTCATCACCAGCATTGGTGAAGATGCATCTAAGTGTTGTGTCTGGTTTGGGGCTCCCCAGAGACACTGACAAGCTGGAGAGAGACCAGCAGAGGACCATCTAGGTGGCATGGGGACTGGAACATGGCACACAAGGAAACATGAGGGTGTTTTTTCTCCTCAGAAAAGGCTGGGGTGTGTGGAATCAAAACTTAACTGAACATGTTCCAGAGAAACTTGCTTTAACGTTAGCTGTTCTTTGAGCAGGAGATTGGATTAGAAACTTCCAGCAGTCACTTTCAAACTCATTTTCCATAATTCTAAGGTATTATTTTTGTAGTTTTTAGGGCTGGTTTCTTGTTTTTGTTTTTGTTTGGTTTGGTTTTGTAGAAGATCACTTGGAGTACATCATAAAGGTCTTGAGCAGCATCAAGCCTCATATATCACAGATAATTTCTAGGTGCATTAAGAATAATCCATTTCTAAATGTTCTATTTACTAACGTTCATCACTCAAAATAACAACCGAGTCTTAATTGATAATGCTTCATAGATAAAAAGATTGCATAAGATAATCTGTATAGATAAAAGATGGCTTCTAGAAGCTTGGAAGCATAATTTTGGTTTTTGTCACCCCTGAAGTCACAACCTTCCTTTTTT
>VXBW01006647.1:950918-986566 GCA_013400375.1 Thinocorus orbignyianus | reverse complement strand
TTTTTTTTTTTTTCCCCTGCTATAGTTTGAAAGAGAATAATAGCATCATTTGTTATTTCTGACTTACAGTAAACTTTCTGCACAAGCATTGCAACAACGTCACTTCTGCTGGGTTTTGTGCTATCTGGCTGAGCCATTCTTGAGAGCTATTCCTGATGGGAATAGTCATCTTGATCCTGGCTTTGGATTCCTGCTTCTCTGTTACACCAGTTCACGGAATTAATCTGGCAGAACATGATTTCCTTTTTGTAAGGATGATCTTTTGCTTACTTGACTCCCTAAACTGACCAAAAAAGATCAGAAGGGTCCTTCTGACAAGGGTCTTGCCAGCAGATGCTGGTACAAGGGGAGGAAATGACAATCTGTGGCCAGAGACAAGAGAGAAACCCTTTGTGTCTGCACCCACATCAGTGCATTGACTTAGATCCATCATTCATACTCTCTTTGCTGTGTTGACCATTTTCAAATTAAATTGCTGTACTTAAATATTTCCAGACTGATGCGCATATGAACTTACCGGCTGAAACTCATAGTGTTAAAAGCTTTTCAGGTATCAAACAGCTGACTGAGCTTCAAAAAGTGAAGAATGTTAATTAGTGTACAATAGAAGGAAAAGTTACTAAGAGGCAATTTTAAGTGTTCAAATTTTACAGCAGTGTACATTTTATTATATCCACTTATAATATCATTACATTAAATATTTTGTGCATATGAAGAATATAATAGAAAATGAAAGAAATTTTAAGCTTCAGATAGTGCAGGATTAATGTTTTGGTACTTGGTACAAGCATTTAATTATTCTAAATAAGTTTTCCTAGAAGTTATGTTTCTGTACCCAATGTCCAGATGGGCTAGCCTGGGACTTGGTTTGGCTAAGACTGAATACTGTAGCAAGCTTTAAAAAAACAACCAACCAAAAAAACCCCCAAAACCTCCAATAACTTAGAAATGAACTTTGACCCATTCTTTGTAGAATGATTTACATTAATAATACATTAACTATTGAAAAGGAGAGACCATAGAACAGAAATCTTTTCTATTTCTAGTGTAAACATGGTGAAGATTTTTTTTCTTCTTTTTTTTTCTTTTTTCTTTTTAATCAAGCTCAGGGCCAGTGTTCTTTATCGTCTTCATTAAAAAACAAAGGTCTGGCAACCTTTTTCTTTGTAATACTGGAATGACCCAAAGTCTTGGAATTGAGATTTGGTGTTGGCAGGAAAGCAGCTTATCTGTTGAGCATGTGCTTTTTGTTATTTCTGTGAAAAATCTACATTTTTAATGAAGTTTTAACCCTTTTGGGCATAGCTCCTACTATGATCTCTGCTTGATGGATTTATCAGCAAAATCTTTGATAATTCTAAGCCCTAATTATTCCCATAAAGTCTCTCTGCATGGAGTATATGCATATGAGCTCCACAGGGCGGTTGTGTAAACTCTGTCCCCTTTGAAATCTTCACATGACTGGGCTACTGGTATCTTTCCATGTAGAATTAGTGATGTGCTGAATCCAGGCATCTTTACCTGTTGCTGAGCCTAACTGGCTCAGAAAGTCCATTTCACTTACTGGGGCTTGAGGATAGCAAAACCTTGTAAAAGATGTAACATTTTAAAACTATCAATTACAGCTGTTTCTGAAGTGATTGACCGCAGCTGGAGAGCTGCTGTACATGAATCAAGAAATTGAGTCAGGCTGGTTAAAGAGTTTCCTGCATCTCTCTGTCTGCTCTGCAACTCAGCTGGCCATGTCTGTCCCATAACGGGGCTGCAGAACCAAAGGAATGTTGGCTGTGCAGTCATTGCAGTTCACAGCTCTTTATGTTAAAATTTAACAAATAGCAGCTTAATTTCACATGCTCAGCAATGAACTGTAGCAGGTTTCCCCTCAGGTTTTGTTGTGAGGAATTAGCATAAAAAGTTACAGACCTAAACTGTAGATGTGGCTAGCATGGAAAAAGTCCAGTGTGTAAAAGGCTGGTTTTATTTGATGTCACCAGCAGTTAATGGCTATAAAACGTTTGCAGATACTCTGTCCTTTTACCTGCTCTTAAGAGAGATATGAGACATGGCAGTTCTGATTATGACGGTTCTGAACTTTCTTTGTATCTGTAAATTAAGGATTTATTTTTGTGGTTTCAGCTTTACATGTGAACCACCCTATGTGAGTTACAAATAGGCTGTGCAATAACCTGAAAATTATTTTGCAGATGAGTAGTCTGGCTTGTGCTTTTATGTTTAACAGTTTCATCCACAATCTGCAGGATGACACCATTGATTTTTCCAGACCTTCGTACTTTTGGGCATAGTATAATTAAATATATATCTGTTTATATATATGTATATAAATATATGCTTAATATATATATAATATATTAAATACTATTAGTAGTATTTACCAGTTGACAATTGATGGGTCATTATGCAGTTTGAGTTGTGAAGGTCTTTTGCATACAGATTGATGATTTATTGATTGATGTTCACCACCCCTCCCCTAATTTTTTTAATATTCAATCTTGAATATTTTTGTTTTCTTCTCTATTTCCTGTTGCCTTGCATTTCACTATAGAATGCTGGGCATGTCCATCCTCCCCTTTATTTTCTCCACAAGTCCACTGTTAAGCATGAGTGACAATATGCAAAAATTCAAGACAAACATTACTGTTAACCATCTGAGTTTTTGTGGCAGCGGTACTGCAATCAGAAGCTAACATCTTGAGAGAAGATGCTATCTTTACAGCAAAGAGAACATCTGTGAACAGATTTGTAACATGTACTTGAAGTACTTACTTGTGAATCCTCCAAAGAATACAGATTCCGTCATATTCCATCCGTGTGTGTATGCAGCAAATAAAACCCATCCTAGTTAACATGCTATACCAAAGCTTACTGCAGGCTGGGGCACCCTCGTTAATTAGCAGAAATAGGACTTGGATGGAACATTAACCCTAGAATGAGGCAGACAGAAACTGAGGTAGAGAGACTGATTCACTGCATGGCGGTAGCATTGGAAACACTACCTTCCCTTTTTCCTTGTAGATGAGGAAAAGCTGAAAATGTTACAGAGCTACCGATTACCTTAGGATCTTGCATCCTGCCCTCCTGGAAGCCCTTTCAGGGAAGCTGCTGAGTGGTCTGTGCTCTGTTGTCAGTGCTGCACCCCATGATTCCCAGCTAGCTTTATTTCACTACATTTAAAGTATTGGTTGTCTTTTTTTCTATTTGTTGCCTGGGTTTGAAACCGATTAAATCAATAGTTCTTATATGTTATAATCTTCCTAGTATTCTTCAAAATCAGAGAAACTATTACTGTCTTTTATGCTTCAATTTTTCCTGATGCCTACTTGTACCATAAAAGTGAGATACTGCAAAATAGTTACTGTATGTAAAGCAATTTTTAATTTCCATGAAAGATTGTGGTTGAGAATGCTTAACATTTTGAACATCTTAAACTTAGAGAAGATGGATATTCTTCAGTCAATGATTCTGGAAATGACAGAAGACTAAGAAAAGGTATCAGCTCCAATTTGCCACTTTTCTTTTTGATTGTCTTGCATAAATCTTTTGGTTAAAACATCTCTTCAGTAACAGTGCATTTCCTAACGATTTAGAAGTTAAGAATATGAAATGTTCCTTAAAAAGAAATGTACGATTTGTTGCTTATATTGACCATACAAATCAACTTATTAGAAGAACATAACTAAAGGAAATGAAGGAAATGAAAGGCCATGAGGGTTTCTGTGTTTTTTATTTTATTTATTTTAAGCATTCCATTTAGTAATTATTCCGTGGTCCCCTTGCTCCACAACATAAATATTCAAACTGTTTGATACATATTTCAGTAAGTAGTAAAGCAGTTTCTTATATTTTAATGGTAGTTTATGGTAGTGGGGAAGAGAGTTGTATTTTAAATATGCAGAAAATGTAAAGCAGAATTTCTGAATTTAGTGGAAAAAGAAGAAATACATAGACAATCTGATGCACTGCTGTCATAAAGCATTGACTTAAATCGAATAAAAACAATGTAAATGTTAAATTCCATTGCTTTTTTTTTTCCTTGCAGAATGGGAATGAAAATGCATGAATTAAAAAAAAAAATAAAATATTGCGGTTATTGCATAGAACATCTTCTGATTGTTGCAGGCTGCAGCCTGAGAAGCTCTGATGGAAAAGGTTAGACTCTAACCAGCTGGCTGAATTTCACTGAGAACTTCTTAGAGAATGAGAGAAATGGCAGTTACAACATAATTTGTCTTGATAGCCAGGGAGATTGAATCACTTACCGCATTCCCACAGTGCAAATATTTGTGCAGTTAGCTTTTCTGGGTCCTTTCTTTGCCTAGTTGGAATCTTTGACAGCTTTCTTCTATGCCTTTCTAATGTTGATTTCTTCTGAGTTTTTCCTAGACAGGTATTGAAGAACATGAAAGAAGCGCAAAGATTTTGTTTCTCATGTTTAATTAGCAGTGCTCCCCATTGTCTTTACATGCTGTATTAGAAAGGCACACACTATCAGATAATACAAATAAAGCAATAGCCAGTAACAGCAGTGAACAAAGAGTTTCAGAAAGCAGAGGTCCCAAAAAAGGGGTGTTATTTTGTACGTGTGTTTCGGGAACATAGGAAAGGAATTTAAAATCTTGCTTAAAACTTCTGAAGCTTAGTTAGGATTTCATGGAGTGTTTAATTTGTTTAATTCAGAGGTTTTTATTTTAAATTAATCAAATTTAAAAGCTATTTAGAGACCTTGCAAAAGTGTATAATTTCATCAGTAATTAAATGTATAGAAGAACATATCTACGATATCACAATGGATTAAAGTTCCTACTGGATATATTTTAGTTGCACAGGGCTTTCAGAAAGTGAGAAACGTTAAAAAAATAGGTGCTATCTGTGGTTTTGAACTTATCTTTAATATGATAATAATTTCAAGATTAAAAATAAGCCTTTGAATAGCTGTACTCTGTCAGTGGCTTGAGTGGAGAAAGAGAAAATAAGCCAACAGCAACTGAGTATTTGTAAGGATTTTAAGCTCTATATAAATAACATACCATCTTTAAAGCAATGCTGAAAAGTACGTGGGAGATACTAGGAATCTGATTCTGTGACACCTTGCCGGGTGTTTTTCCTGACCATATCCACCACTAAATAGCAGAATGTGTACATAATAGCCATTTAAATTCAATGTATTCTCAAGGGACAGAGTACTGTTATAAATTCTTATTAGTAGAGAAGAAATGTTACGATAGAAGCACAGTGCTTTTCCTCAAGCTCCTTGGGAAATACTGGGCTGAGAAGCCAATGATCAGGTTCTACGTATCTGTTTTACCAAGAAACTAGGCAGAAAATTCAGTCGTGAATTATCTCCTTATCAGATTCAGGTTTGCTATCCCACAGCACCGTTCCAAACTCCAGATTGCTAAATTCTATTTTAGCAATCAAAAATTCCATTTTACCAAGCTGGAATTTGTCCCCTTCACTTGTGAAGCCAGATGAAAGAGAATTGTCTGTTGTGTTTGTATATTTCCAGTTACCACAGAAGTCTTTGTTTTAGAGAAATCTTTAGAATTCCTTGGATTCCTTTTCTCTTGAATCCCTTCTTTCAGGAAATTCAATTAATTTTCTTTTTTTTAAGGAATCTTTCTTTAATTCCTACTGCTAAATTGTATGAAATATAATATATTTTCATAATAACAACGAAATAGTATAATGGAGCACTGAGACACTGATAATAACAGACTGAAAAATTGTCAGACTAAAATTGTATGAAATGCCTGCCTATTTCTAATCAGCTTAACATTATTAGAGGTTCTCAATACAGACAGTGTAGCAGGAGACACAGAGCTGATTTTTACAGAACACATGTAGTGCTTATTATCTTGCATATTCCTCATAATGCATCTCCCAGATATTATGAAAAGCCAAAAGGGAAAAAGAGAAAAGAAAAAGGGATGGGGTGGGGTTTGTTGCCTTGGGGTTGATTTTTATTTTTCTTTTTAATGAAAAGGTGAAACTTTCCTTCTAAAAAGACGAGAAATATAATAATAATTTTAAAAAATAGCAGACTTGTTGAGGCAAATACATTGAAGTCATTCAGAAAAATAACTGCATGACATCATGTGAGAAAGATAGAACCAAAAAAGGGCAAGTTTTGTAAACCAAATAGTTTCTATTCATTCCCAAAGAATTTGTCCTACTCACACAAGAACTGGGAGAGAGAAAGAAATAAAACTTTCATCCTTGGACACTCACAAAATACAAAAATGTTGTCCTAGATAGAAAAGCTCAAAAAAGTAAAAAAGTGAAATAAAATAAAGCTATGACTGTAATCAGGAAGGTTTACTGAGAAATACTGACTTGCTGCTCAAAAATTCAGAGCTGAGTTACTCCCAGGAGTCCAGAGAAGTCCTGGAGCCATTGTGAATCACTGTGTGCTCTTGTTATCTTACATTTTCAGCAAACTAGTGTTTGCCTGTAATAGAATAATTTTTGACCTTTTTTTCTATCTTGATCTCTCAGAGCAGCAGGGAGAGTTTTACACCTTAATGAATTCAGCAAGGTGATTCCCAGACACTTGTTTGGCATTAGCAAATTTCAGAAACATGACCTGCTACACAAACTGGTATATGCCCTGTAACTTGTCCTCTTCTTGGGTAGAAAATTGTGTTGTCTATACCAACGCATGTGGCTCGGGAGGAAATGAAGCATTTGGCTACAGAAGACTTCCAGGACTGATGTACCACATAATCTCAGTTTTTATGTCCCTCTTTTTATGTCCCCATTTACTTTGAAGTAAATGCTATGCCAAGTGCTATGGCTGGTTGTTATTACCATCCCTACTTTTCTGCCCCAGGCCTGTTTCTCTGCCCAAATAGCAGAACAGAGCAAGCTCTTGCTTTAGCTGTTTCAGTTTGTTGTTTGACATGGCAGCCTAAATCAGTAAAATGGGCTTCTACCTTCAAGATTTGGTAACGGGTACCTGTGCTATATTGCACTATTTACCATCGCAGCATCTCTAACAGGCATACTCATCTCCTGCCCTTTCTTATATTCAATATACAGGCAATTAACATTCAGCATGGCTGTTCCTTGCCTTTGTTCCTCTTCGTGTTGTCTGGTAGGACAAGCTCTTCACTGTTCTAGTGCTCTCTCTCTGTTTTCTTATCTTCTCACCCATCAGAATCTGCATTGTAAACTTGCAGCACAAAATCTGAAGTGTTGGTTGTACAGGCTCTTCAGAGAGCACTTTTCAGCCCTCATCTTCACAGCCAGTCATGCCCTGTGCAAAGACCCTGACACCAGGAACTCTGAATTCCTTGTCGAGAAGTACATTCTTCACAAGTGTATCTGCTGTTTCTTACTGCGTCTATCAAAAGAGAATTCAGTGCTCCTGTACAGGATGGGGTATTCTTCTGGAATACAGGATGGGGTATTCTGGAATACAGAGATGGATGATATTCCTCAAAGAATTCTGGTTACCTTTGAGTAACCTCCGTTAACTTTGTCACAAGTGGATCTGCTGAGCTATAGACTTGTTTCCTATTTCGCTGGCATTGGAAGGAAAATGATAATCTGCAACAGCCTCCACACCTTGGTTGCTCCATGAACCAGAATCAGCACCCTTAAATTTGACTGTACTGAAAAAAAAATAAAAATCTACTTCATCTTAAAACCAATGTAAAAATTTTTGATAGTATTTTTGGGATGTATTTTCATTTTTTATGAAATATAACTGCAATAGCTAGATATCATAGCACAATATAAATAGTTTTATTAATATTTATCCAATTACTTTTGTTTTGTCTAGATGGTTTATTGTCAGTTTTCCACCTTATGCTTATCCTGTAACATCTGTTTATTGAATTTTGGTTTAAAAATACACTTATGTTTATTTACCTGTCCTATTATTATTTTGTGGCTTTCTGTACTTCAAGGGCATCTGTCTCTGGACAGATACCTGCTACCTGCTTCTTCATTGTTCCTGTGTTGTCTTATGATGGCCAGTTGCCAAAACTGCACATTCCCTCCAGCTGTTAGCAATTTTCACATCATGTAGTTCTATCTACTTTCTTTATTAGAAACCTTATTTGTCCTTGAACACGTGCAAGATGCATAGAAATTAGTATATTATCAAATTAACATATAAAAGTCCTTGAAATTTATATTTCTGGGAATGTGGTTAAACTCATGCACTGTGTTAGTCATAGCATTCTGCTTTTATCAAACAGAACAAAGGAGCTACTCTTGTTGAGAAGAAAATAGAACAGCAATAAAAAAATTGTTGAAAGTTTACAAAAGCAGCAAGATTATATAAATAGAGAACTACCTGTGTTATATGAAAGATGATCTAGTCTAAATGGATTCAGTTGGACAAGGTTAGGATATTTAGGTACCTTTTAGTGCACACACATAAGTAATCAATTATTTCCTTGAATCAGTCTAGGACTATCTTCAGAAGGTGGTGCATCTTAAAACAGCATTCTTATCACACACGAATGTAATTTCCAGGAATAACACCTAAGGTTTCAGAGGTATATTGTTATTAAAAGAGAGTTTTCTGGCTTCCTGGCATATTGATTTTGATCAGCTTTATTGATAAAATAATGACATAGAGTATTTGAGACACTTCTATCCTTGTGATTTAAGAGCAAACAAGAGTAGTCCTAAAGTTCTAAAACACTAGAAATAAAGTGCCATTCCTAAAGGAATTTACTTAGACTATGAAATTTCTCTTTGCAACCATGCAGTTTTAAGACAACAGACCAACCCAAACTAAAAATAGGGCTATAGTGATGAGCAGTGCCATTGGAATATTTTGTGTACTAACATGAGGAGTAATGTGAGATTTCCGTGCTTTCAGTTCCGTGAACTGGCTGTTCACGGTGTGGATGGGTGTACTTTTCACTGGGTAAAAAGAGGGCTTGACAGCCAGACCCAAAGAGTTTTGATGAATGCAGTTAAATGCAGTTGGAGACCTGTCACAGGTGCTGTACCCTGGGACTTAGTAGTACTGGAACCAGATCTGTTTAATATATTTATTAATGATCTGGACGAGGGGATCGAGGACACTCTCAGTAAATTTGCAGGTGACACCAAGTTGGGTGGGAGTGCTGATCTGCTTGAGGGTAGAAACACTGTAAATCAGGATCATGACGACTTTTTTTTTGCCACGTATGTGCAAAGAAATGTCTCACTACAAAGGTGGCCAAGGTCTGTACTAAGGGGTAGCCTTCAAAACTTATGTTTTGGATTATTTCAATTACCATCACATTAGAGCCTGACTACCCAAATGAGAAAATGATACACAGAGGATAAATAGAGGAACATTCAGTATTTAAATTTTTTGGCATTATTAGTACATTTTAGATGGCACGCACTAGTAAAAATCAGAGCAAAGCACTGGAATTTGGCTTAATATATATGTTTTATTTCTTCCAACAGAGATAAATTAAAACAAATCCTGTGTGAGCTGGTTTGAGTTCAGCATTTCACAATCAATGTGGTTAAGTAAGCAGTTGAACTAACCTATACACTACATGTCAAATCTTTTTTTATAAACTAATGCTTTTGAGTTTATACTACATGTCAAGTCTTTTCTTATAAACTAATGCTTTTGAGTTGAGCATATAAAAAGCACTTCTTGCTGCTATATTCCAGACAGTATACGTGGTCATACATAAAATAAAAAGCTTCAGAGAAAAAGCAGTTTTACTCTTGTGACTTGTGGATTGAAGTTAAAAAGAAATCCAAAATTCACTGCAACAAGCAATGAGTTTTAACCCATAAGACTAATAAAATAATGGGTGATATGCAACCTGGCTCACTGAAAGATGACTTAATGTCTCTAGCACTTGAGAAAGTGCTGTTGCCTTCAGCCTCAAAGACAATTTCACCTGTTGCAAAACTTGTCTGAAATCCAGATGTTTTTGAATTATCAAAACATGCCTTAGAATCAAAAGCTAGATGTTTTGCTATTTTTTTTTTTTTAATGTGTAGTTGTACAGGTTTTTCTTCCAGCCATTAGAATAGAAAGAATAGTTTTCATAAACCACATGATAGTATCATTGCAATTAATTTTAGATGTGCGCTAATTGTGTTGGTTTTTTTAAAAATGGTTCTGAAGATTAGTGATACGAACAGCAAATTTTAATAATAACGCCATTAACATTTTTTTTAACAAAATCTTAACATTTAAAAATGGTTAGTAATAGATAGTAAGAAGTTGAATGTTGTAGTCAAAAAGGGAGGAGACAATGCGGAACACAAAGTTGCTACAAAAATTAATTTGATGGAGCTCTAACGGGTCCTTGTGCATGTTAAAGACAATATAATATCAAGAAGAAAAAAAGGGAGACAAGTACGTTTTACAAGCACTTGAGGAAATTAGATGGCTTTTACCACTGCAAACTGCAAAGAACCGGTGATTTTTCCTGTAACTTAGCTGCAAATACTTCTTTTATTCAGGGATAGAACACTCCTTTTTCTCTAAGTACAATTAAGTTTAGGGAAAAAAGACCCCAAAACCGTAGAATAACCTCATGAAAAGAATTTGCAGTCATCCAGAAGTTAAGTAGAAGGTAAGTAACAGGATGGATTTATGAACAACGCACCATGCTAAGCAAGTCTGATTTCCCACTGTGACAGGGTTGTAACTCTTGTGAATGAGAGAGAGGCAATAGGAATTGTATATTTTAATTTTAATAAGGATTTTGAAAATGTCTCAAATGGCATTCTCACAACTCTCTGGGGAAATATAATCTGGGTCATACACTGGCAACATGAAAGACTCTAAGCCAAATTGAATTTTTCCCTTCATATTATGTGATTGAGAACCTGGTGCAAGGTGGGAGATGTTACATCTTGGATGTGATGCTGCTTACTGGCAACGTGTTGCTTCTGTGAGTGGCTTCTCGTATAAATCCCTACCAGTGTGCTGTGATCCCTGGTGTCAGGGCAGGCCTAAGAAAGAGGCAGAAATACAGGATGAGGAGGCTGAGCTCTGCCTGCTAGCCAGTTTTGTCAGCTCTCCTGATGATAACTGCAAGGGCTACTGAAAACATAGTATTTGCAAAATATAGTGGTCTTTGAACAGGTACAAATATAATCCTCCACCTATTTACCAGCCTTTCTGCAACAACTCAAAATTTACACGTAGATTTTTGTGTTACTCTTGCTATAGATTTGGCAGCGGTTGAAAAGTACTCAAAAATTATCACCAGCTTGGTGGGGCTTTTCAGAGATGTCTTAATTCTTGTACTTTTGTGAGTCTTTTTCTTTTCTGTGTCCTGGGTGCTAGAATTGCATGTTAGAATATAATTATTAAAGTTTTATGAGATTGAAAGGACCCCCCAGTACGCTGAAAGGCAGGATTAGAAATCATAATAGCCTTTATAAATTCAGTAAATAGTCTGAAAAATGCAAGATACAATTTAGTAAGGAAAAACACAAACTTAAATATTTAAGTATAAAAAAAATCAGCCTCAAGGGTTATAGAGAAAATCATGTGAATGTTACAGGACACTGGAAATACCATGTTGTTATGAAAAAGGGAAATTGGGAGTTTTGCCACAGCCTTTCAAGCGGCTCTACTACTCTTTGTTTGCCTGTTCCTGTGGCTTTCAGAACTGCTAATATCTTTTGAATTAGGCACCTCCACACCAGTCATCATCTTAAAAAACTCTGTGGCTTGGTTTGTTTATACCTGCAAATTAAGTCTCCTGTGAAGCACATTTTTTAAAACCTACTTGATTTTACAAAATGTGGTTTCTATCTCTTACTATGGAGTACTTGAGTACTTCACTTGAATTCAGGTCATGATGACACACACATAGAAACTGTGCCGGTCAAACAAGCTTAGAGAGTCCTGTTTTGCTGTGTTGTACTGGCATAGCTCTCCTTGGGCTGGTATGGAGCTGAACCGGGGAACTCATCCACCCCAAAAATAATGCTGTAAAAACCCACAGCCAAACAAAAGATAAAGCACATAAACAGATGTCAAGAAAGACTGTGTGGAGATCTGGGGGAACACCTAAGGCACGCTGCCACCAGAGAGACTTAGAGAATCATCATCTCTATGGGAGGGGGATCTCCAAGGGGTCTCCACAAAGGGCAGCTTCAGAACATATACTTATCAGGGCATTCATCTTGAGGGTTGTGCTGTTAGTATTTTGTATTAGCGAAGGTCAGAATGAGTTACAAAAAAGTACTTGATTAGCTAATGAGACATAACAGTAAGGATAATTTTCTGCTACTTAACCCATAGCAAGTAGAACTGAAAACCTGAAGAGCCGCATTTGGAGTCACTGCTGACAGCTTGAGAAATAACAGGTGATGAAGAATGAATCAGGACCGACGACTAACTGTTCATTCTCTGCTAAACAAACTGTTGAGAAAGCAAAGCTTGGCTTAGAAGAACAAGAATTAATTAGTTAGTGTTAGGAATAGAAGCAGTGATCATTAATGTGCCACCCGGGCATATTCACATCCACCTATATCAGTGGATATTGCTGATGTCATCAGCAATAGAAAGGAGGAAGAATTCAAGCCAGGAAAGTAAGAGTGACTTGGCTCAGCTTCTGAGTTTGTTTTGGAGGTAGGTTAGTAGCGGAGTTCTCTGGTGAATGACTGATCTGTTACTCGTCAACTAAACAAGCCAAAACAGAAGATAAACAAAGCAACACACCACACCACTTCCAAATGCAGCGGAGTGTGAGTGCCAGCTATGCTCAACTATTCGCTCCACAGTGAACGTCAGCTCTAAACATGCATGTCCTGACTGCTGCTACTGCTGGATGTGGAAGAGGATCAGAGAAAAAACACACGGAGAACAACCCAGATCAAGTATTTTGGAGTCCTCAACTCCGAGCACTTATTGGAGAAGAGCAAAAAAATCTTTATGAAAAGTTGAAAAATACTTCCATGACACTAAGGAGAAAGTATTCTTCTGCTATTGCAGCTTAATTCAGTGATTCACAGACTATACTTTGTCTCACATCACTTTAGGTACTGAGCGTAGTCATCTTAAGGTCTTGTGTCATCACCAGAAAGTAATTTTCAGAGTAAGTAACTTTTCAGGGTTCAGCCTTCCTCAAGCCTGAGTTGCCCCTGGAAGTCACTCTCTTCCGGGCTTGAGGTCACACAGTGGCTGGAGCTGGTGCTATCTCAGCTAGAGATGCTATTGACAGTTAGAGAATACCCCCAGCACAAAAAGTTTCTCAGCTTAGCTCCAAACAAATGCAGTGGCTCTATTTCCCCTCAAGTGCCTCTCTGTCCCAGAGCCATAGCAATGAAGAGGAGTGAGGGCATTGTAACTCAAATGCATCCTGAGCTGAATATTCTCAGCTCTGGCATCTTTGTGTCGTCAGATAAACCTCTTGCCAGCCTAAGAATGATGAACTGTGGTTGGTCAGGTCTTCAGCAGAGAGACACCCTTAGTCCATAAGACCAGTTTTGGGTATGAGTGCCGTTTCCTTCACTGACCTGAAGAGAGAATTGTTTGCAACGAACAGACTAGCTCCAAATTTATCCCCCAGCACATGTGAGAGTTGCTGACTTGACAGCTTTGGGACAACCTGTAATTTTTTTTTTTGCTTTTTGCTTTTATTCTCTTCTTGTATCTTTAAAAAGAAAGTTCACTGAAGTGGCTGAAGCTCTACGGCAAGTTGGTTCAAAGACCATAGCGTAGGTCAGGTCTGGCAAAATGTCCAGTGATGTAAACAACTTTTTAAAGGAAGAAGGTCTGCACTGAGTTGGCGAGCTCTGAATCTCAGGATGAGCAGGTTGGAGTTCATAGAAGTAGGAGGACTTTATAGTGGTATTTTTACTTTGTACTGCTTGGTGGGACAGCATTTAGAATTCATAGAGAAAGAGTAAGGGAGATACTGAGTCACGGGGGAGCTCAGGTGCCTTCCACTGGGATTCCAGATTTCTTCTGCTGAATATTGGGAACTACCTTGGAAGCTTTCTCATGCTTTTATTGGGTGATCCAGACCTTTTTTGATACACTAAGGACTAATGACTGAGAGGGCCACTGTCTTTTCTAGCACAGCCAGCCACATAGCAAAAGTAAAGCCAACATTTTATTAACCCATTAATTGTAAAAGTGCAAGAAGCAGAGAAGAGAAGTCCAAAGTAAAATAAACCTTTACAAGAAAATGCCAGGGGAGAATAGTGGAGGTGAAAAGAATACTGTCAGCTTTTACGAAGGCTTGGTTAAACAAGATTGGTTTGAACAAGATAAAATCTGGGAGAAGTATACTGGTGTGATCTGATGTTTTATTGATGTACAAATATCTTGACTAGCATAGGTAATTGTAATAACTTAAATATTAAGTGTCCTAGCAGGAAAATACTGCAAAACACTAGAATTAAGAACTTACTTTTTAAATTTTTATAAAGAAAACAATAGGAGTCAGCAAAACTCCTGGTATCGCAGGACATTAAAGAATAACCATTAGGACTTTTTGCCCTGAACATCAATATTTTGAACGGTGCAAATTATAGTTCTGTGCTTCCCACCAAAGGTCTGTAGGCAACAAATTTTCTCTTCCCAAATGTTAATTTTTTTTTCTTTAAAGAGTGTGTGTACATGATTAAATGAAGCTTGGCCTTGTACCTACTTTTTAAAGAAGAATCGTCTTTCTATTGGTGTATTATAGAGGTGAAGCTCCCTCCCCCTTTTTAAAGATGCCACAACTCAGAAGAATTTGTTTCAGAACAGACTCAGTTTAATTACAGGATCAGTGAACACAGCAATGTTTTCTTGGCAACAGGTAGAAAAGCTGGCAGTTAATCAGTTTCTCTGGAGCAGTTTCTTGGCATTACATTGCTGCATTAGAAACTTGGATTTCAATTCTTATTTTGTTTTTCTGCTCTCCTGCTTCATTTCCTCTTTATCATTTTTTCTTTCCCAGTGGTTTATAAAAATAACATGCTGCATTCTTTGTGATGAAGAATTAACTCCATTGTATTTTGAGTTTTTAAGCAGCGGTTGGATGTGGCAACAATTCTGCATATATGTATGCGTTGTCCAATAATACATAAGGTAGCTAAATGAAGATCATGAACAGCTTAGAAGAAGAGGAAACAGTTTAAAGTAGTAAGTGTTGAATGTTAAACTTCCATAATTGCCATTGCTGAATTTATAAATTAAAACGTATTACAAGCATAAGAAAAAAAAAAAATCAGGTATACAGTATAAAACTACCAGTACATCAGGGAAGAGAAAAACCTAAGGGGAGAAAGGCAGAGAACACCCACCAGCAGAACTTGTGACTTATGTTAGTGTTTAATCACTGTTGCCTTACTGACTTACTGCCTGACCCATAAAGTTCATTTCTATTGATCCCTGCATATCCTAAATTGAATTTAATACTTGGAAATAGTTATGATACATTGAAAACACATTGTTCTCCTTCCCTTGTTCCTTTGGGAAATTAAACAAAGCAAACAACAGAAGTAACTGCTGACTGAAGAGAAAGTAAACCCTGCATAGATACCTACACTTGGCAGAAAAGCATAATTTTCCAAATTTTACAACTCAGATTGCTGGTATTCTGTACTTTAATACAGTCATACATCAAGAATATGAAGAATTAATCGACAATCAGCACTGGATACATGATGGAGCTATCTGAGCAAAGTTGAGTCATGAAGAATGACAAGTGTAATTGATAGAACTTTTAGAAAGTAATTTGTATTCCTGTATAGAATTCAAAATTGTCTCACTTTTGCTATATTTTTATCTTCATTTTTATCATCTTTGCTGTCAGTGCTATCTGAAAAGGGTTTTGTCAATAATTCACTTTCTATTTATGAAAAGTTGTGGTTTTTTTCTTGGATACATTTTTATTTTTATGTTTGTACAGCATATGGAAGCCATAAACAGATTCTTCTTAAGAGCATGCCATGCCAGCACTCTGGCCTTATAGTTTCACCTCATTTTTGTAACTCTGTGTTCTCTGTAAGCTCACTTAATCCAAAAGAAAAAAAGAAATAGTTCTTTTCTGTCTCCTTGTCCACTTACTTGTGCCATTGTACAACAGTAATTGAATACGACTGCCATTACTAATTCACATCATGTCCGTTATCTTGTCTGGTAACAGTTTCTCATTCTACAGCTTCTTAGGATGTCATTCTGCCCCAGTGCTGAAGTAAAATATTTAAATTCCTATTTCAAGGTCTGCAAATTAGGAAACAGTGCAACACTTGATTAGGTTAAGATGTTATGCTGTGTTTTGTGAATGCAGAGCTTTAGAGGTTTGGAGTTTGTTTTTTGGTAGGGTTTTGTGTGGTTTGTTTTTGTTCGGTTGGGTTTTTTTCCAATATGAGTTGTTAAACAGGCTTTCTGCAAAACCATACACTTCCATAGGAAAAAAACAAACTGAAATATTTTCAGAGGTAATGAGTTAGCAATCAAATAAGACAGCTTCTGGAAAAGTTTAAAATTCTCCTCACAGAGGTAGCCTAAAATTTTTGCTTCAATTTTGCATGATGTTATGAAGTATTTGTAAAACTTTGCAGTGTATTCCACCACATCTGGAAACAGGACATGAAAGTTTTGCTCTAGAAGTGTTGCTTATGTATGTCTAGCTCTCACTCAAGTGGTCTGAGCTTTATCTCTAATAAATAATGTCTGAGTAAGCCTAGTCCTAGTATGAATATAAAAGCCAGCATGAAACCCTATTCGTTTAAGACAAGGGATGACATAGATCTCTACCAATTCAGTTAGAAGAACAGCTAGTGGAAGAAGAGAATGTTTTTCTACAGGGACACTTTCATTCTGGAGAAATGTTCTGTTTTATCTATAAAATACATAGCAAATGTTAAACCCAATGCTCAGTACCCTGGGTCTTCAAATAGTTTACTGAATCAGGTTGCTATTACTTAAAGTCCTTTCCTGAACTTGGGTGCTAAATTATGCAAATCCTTGGAAGCAAGACTCAGGTTCAGCTACTCCTTTGCTCAAGTATGTCACGAAATCATGCCTCAAAAAAGGGCTATGCTGAACCTTTAAGATATTTTTGTGTATTTTTAAAATATATAAATATCTATATAGAGTATCTAAATTTGATTTAAAATTCTTTTATGTTTCTGAGAAACATGAACAGAATATTAATTCACTGGTTTCAGTTCTTTTTTTGTAACTCATTCTTTTAAGTGCTCAAAGAATCATTTTCTATTTAATACTACTTCTAGTAGTATTCTGCAGTTTGTCAGTTTTGGAATGAATATTAAAGATGTGTCTCTTCATTGTGTTTGCTCCTTCTGCCTTTTTTTCGTCTTTTCCTCTCAACTGCATTCTTATACTACAGTTTATACAATGATAAATATGAGAGTGACGCCTGGTGATTTTGACTCACTTCTGATGATAAATAAGAGAGTAACCACTAGTGATTTTGACTCATTTCTGATTTCCTTTCAGGGATTCTGCTTTTATTTCCAGGCTTAATCATTGCTATTGTAAAAATCTTTGTTGCCTTCATGAAATTTCCCAAGTGATTTTGAATACATCTCCTGTTATTCATGCATATATAATAAGCCCATATGTACATTAAGTGCCAGTTAAGTACAAATCTCCTTAGTTTTTCCAAATATTTTTTATACTTTTAGCCTGTTATACTGTACAGCACTTAAAGCACTGTTTGAGGAATTTGCTCAATCTTTATTTAGATTTGCTAATCCTGGTAAAAGATACAAATATATTGTTGGTAGCTAAACTGAATAAGGTCATATTTTTTCTACTTTTACTGGATTTAGTATCTCTATTTGGTTCATGAATACAAAATATTTCCTGAAGTGCCCAGGATCTTCATGTTTCCCGATATGAAGTACCTAGTAGAATCCACTGTTAGCAATTTTCTGTATAGTGAATCTCGTGTGAATATGCTGTTTCCACTTTCAAACGTTAAGAAATAGTTTATTTTTACAGTCTTCATTTTATTTATTTCTTAACAGAACACTTATTTAATCACGTGACATTTACTACAACTTCTTAGTAGAGTTTATGATTCTTTTGCAGGGGTTTTAAGTCATTTGCAGAGTAGAGGCTTGCTGTTAATCTGGTTATCTCATAATTTTCTGATAATAAATGTGAGAAAAAAGCTTCTTATGAACTGGAGTTGTGGGCATTTATAGCTTATTTTTGAGCCATGTAGTGTAGGAAGCAAATTAATTTGTTTCCAATTTGTCACATATTTTTCAGTCTGACTTACCTTTTCGTCCTATTTTTCATATTTTGTTTTCTTTTAACTGCCTTTTATTATTGCCATTTACAGCATAAACCCATATCAGAGAGATAAATAGAGGACAGAAAGGAAAAGTAAGAATAAAAAGCTTATAGTCTTAATAATTAATAATCAGCTACTGCTTTTGATTCTTTAAACATGGTGATAATTAATGTGGAAAGCTCTGGAAGCCTTAGTAAGCTAGCTTGATCATCTGAAGAATGCCAGTACTTATTAGGGAAAGTTCATGATTCATACTCAAGGATTAAGCCAAGAGAATCTTGTGACCTAAGCAGCCTGGCTCTCCAGTGGTAAAAATGGGATTTTCTTATCTTCATAAAAATAATAATTGAGACAGAGAGCAGGGATGGAAGCAGACATTTGATTTAAGAGCTAGCAATGCTCACTGTGTAGGGAAGTTGCTGTTTTGGCAAATTGTTGGTGTTATGATAGAAATGTAAAGTTAAACTACAGCCTGTGAAGTATTCCACAGAAATGAATGACAGCATGCCTGAGAAACAGCGAGATGAGAATTGTAAGATGAAATGTTAGGTCTTTTATCTTCAATGTCTGAGTTATCCTTTAGTAATTTTTAGAGTTTGCCTGATATACAGGAAACTGCTCCTCACTGGGTATTAATCACTTAAAACCACACACATGAAGATGTCTCACGTTATGGTAGGTAGTCAGTGCTAGAAAACTGGATGGAAGATTTGGAATGATGGCATAAAATCTAATAATTTCTAATAGTAAACATTGATTTGACAAAGTCAGCATCTATACTTCAATTTCTCCATTTCTAAAACTGGGATAATAATTCAGCTTTTGATTTATTTGTTTAGAATCTTGAAAAAAGATTCTTTGAAATGTCAACAGTAAAGGATACAATGTGTAAGGGAGCACTGCAAGCCACCTCCATGACTGTGAAAGTCACATAGGCACATGCTTATCCTTTCGCAGAGCTCATTGACATAAACAATTTTGGTTATATTTAGATATACATTTAGGTGTTTTGCCACCTCTACCCTTTCTTCATCCTGCTCTGTCAGGACAGCAGTAGTTTTCTGTAATATAAATCTGAAAATGCAGATTGCCATTCTACACGGAAACACTGTATAGCAGCCAGCAGCACTGTTCTTATTTTTACAAATATTGCCATCTCTATTAGAAGTCAGGAATTTTCATTTCTTCTCATCATAATCACAAAAACTATACACAGCATTGTATTTTCAAAGGGAAGACTTTTAAAAGCAAGGACATTAGATCCCAAACTACACAGAAATCATGATGACTAGCCTGCCTAGCCTCCTTCTGCAGAAATGTGTGAGTAGAAGAGAGCTGATTCCTCAAAGGTGGTATCTGCAGTGATGGTACACACATTCAGGTCTTAATTTTGAACTACTCCCAGTTCCGAAGCAAAGCTTTTATTAGTTGTGCAGTCAGGCAGATAATGTTGCACTTTCGAATGACAAAATGAAAATGAGACAACAGAAAGTTGTCTTAAATGCTTAAAAATCATTATATAACCTCTCAGAATTATATTGATCGCTAAAGGAGGCAAATACAAGTACTGTTTCTGAATATTCTACTATTCATTCTATATTAGTAGTGACTTTATGTTCTTGTGTAAAAGAGACTTGGATGTAATTGCACAATTTAGATTTGAATAGACCAATGAACCTGCCTACAATGTGCTTTAACTATTTAAAGACTGAGGTTTTTTAAAATAAATTATAAAAGCTACAAACCATGTCAGCATTGGGAACTTAGGTAAGGAAAACATTTTAACAAGCATTCACTGACTATATTTCTTTCAGAAAAAGTCAACTTAGTTTTAAATAAATCCTGGGTTCAAACTTACATAATTGGCTAAATCCAAATATCTCTCAGTTCAAAACAAAACATTTGCTAGCTACATTCCCACTGACTTATCTTTCAATGTAAAGCTAATGTGCAGATATAATTCTGTGTGTCCATTCCCTTTACTATTTCTGGAAAAGGTCCTAACAGATTTAGATTTATCTGTATCAGATGTTCCAGAACTGGTCTGCTGACACATTTCTTTGAGAGATTTGCCTCTGAATTGTGATAAGGGTCCACGACAATCAGAGCCAAAACTCCAGTTGATATGAAACGGTGTAATAATACTTGACTTAATGCTGTTGTACACCATCTGTGATTTGATCCTTGGTTTTTCTCTAGACTTAGTAAATCAGGGTAACAGAACAAGTTCCCATAAAGGCCTCATTTCATTATTCTAAAACTGAACAAGACATTTAAGATCATTCAGGTCAAATTTTGTGTCTAAATTAGCCTTCCTTCTTGAAAGATGATATTGTTTTGGGAGACCTAACCTAACTAATATAACCTGATGATGAAAAAATAAAATTGAAATCTCCCTTAGGCAAGATAATGAGTCTAAAGTGCTGTATCAGTGGTCTTTTGTGATATATGAACTTTATTCTACCCTAAACAGTAAATCCATCAGACCCAATATAAGGCAAATGTTCTCAAACAATATTCTCTTCCATTTTAACTCAGATTTATTAGCTCGTTATGGCCATTTTGCTTTCTGCACCAACCAAGAAAAAAATATTCTTAGACCTTAGAAGGGAAATTCTGTGTCTGTGCTTGTCATATGTGACCTATCTATCTCAGATACCTGCAGTAAAGTTGTTGGTGTGAAATGGAAAGACAGTTTATTCTTTAAGCAGCAAGTCAGCTAAACTGGTATATTTCTTCTTGGCTTCTGCATTCTTACAGGTTATTATTTCTGTTACAGGCCTACACGAGTGCCTGTGATCCAGAGCTACAAAGCCTGCAGAATGATGATCCATTGCCATCCTGCTTTCTTCATGACACAGCCAGGGTACAGAGGTTTCCTAACGTGAGTTACCTGCTCATTATCACAATATAGATTATCACAAAACAGATTACCTGCTGATTATCAGAATTTAGTGGTCTGCTGCTGTGAAATGTTAGGCACTTTGGAGGAATCTCAGTGCACTGCAAGAAGCTAGTGACCTTACAGAAGACTTACATTGAAATTCACACCTTACAGGCCCTCTTGCTAGGTTTCTCACATTCTGAACCTTTTAGAGTTACCCTTAGTCTCAGTTGCTTAATAGCGGAACTCCCTTCTGATTCCAGCGACATCTAATTTCGGTGTGCTGCTTTATGAAGGCCATAATCTGTACCCGAATGTTCATCTACTTGTCAATGTCTGGTATGTTGCTTAAGTTTTAATGTTCTAGATTTGCAAATCAGAACAAATCAGGATAAGCAATTAAATGAATGAACTTAATAAATAATTAATTGAAAATTATTAATGTATTAAATTATTGAACTTATTAACTTAATTAATTGAAAATATCTAGCATGCCAATAGCAATACTTCTGTGCTATTACCCTGAGAGCAGTTCAATTTGAAAAATACTATCTTCTAGTTGACTAATATTAATTAGTATGGCAAATAAATATGCTACCAAGAAAACTGTTTATGTTTTCAAGAAAGCCAAGCATCTGCACACAAACAATTTCTGTCTTGCAGGCAGAATGTTATTCAGTGTCTGAGAATAAAGACAGAAAAAAACCTTTTGCTCTTTCACCTTCAAGACAGATAAGAGTGTGTTTACTTTCACCAAATATCCATGTATGTGTGACACTCTCTCCCATGAGCATTCAGGTACTGGAAGAGTAAAACTTTTTTATTCCTCTCAATAAACATCCTGCACACACATCTCCTGTGTGTGTGCACTAAACAGAGAAGGAAGGAAGTCCTGAAAGACTGTCAGTGTAGTCAGTTTTGAGCTCCCAGTGGGAAACCAAGGCAAAGGACACAATTCTTATACAAATGGGCAAAGGTATCTACATTCCACAGTGCCAAGCAACCGTCAAATCCAGAAGAAATTCCTAGTCCTCATCCTTGCCCTGCTTCAGGCATCTGGGAATCATTGAAGTCTTGCAAATAACTGAAAATATTAGCCCTCCAGTTACTGATCACATCTTGCTCAAGTATACATTTCATCTACCCGTCCTAATTTTTTTGTCCCTTTTACCCCATATTGTGAGACAGGATATTAAAATAAGTTCTTCATATTTCTTTGACTGAGTGTAACAACATTTTCCAGGCAAAATGTGTCACTGTTTTCTCCACAGTGTATTATTGTTATTTCTCTAGAGCTGTAAAAATTGGCATACCACAAATGTCAGTGGTGCTTAAAAGTCTGTCTCAGTGGGGAAAAGGACGATTTAAAAAAAAAAAAGAACGGATACTTAAAAAAAAATAAATTTAAAACTTCTAAAATAATTGTTCAATAAAATAAATGATACAAAAATGTCACTAGAGTGCAGGATAAAAGTCTCTTCCTGCAGCCTAGGAAGAAGATCTTTTTGCTTATGCTTTTATCATCTGTGATTAATATATCCAGCTCCAATTTTTGCTGACAAACCCTGATACTACATCTCTTTATTTCTCCTTGTTTATATTATGCTGCACACCATTATGAAAAGGTAACTAGAAGTGACATTGATGATAAATACAGCAGGATTTTGAATATTTACTTTGGCAGATCTTAGTTCAAATACAGATTTGGTGACAACATCAAGAGCCTGATGCTATCAATTTGTTCTAAAGCATATAGGTCTACATCATCAAAAATAATCAGGCAAGAATTTAAGGACTGCTAAACAGGAGTACAGCAGAACCCATAATAGCACCTATTTTGTACCATGCCTAACACTGTATTTAATTGTCAATAATTACAAAAGGCAAAAACACAGAAACAAGATCCCAACATTCACAGTTAATGTGAAAAAGATACAGAGCAGAAAATGCTTCATTTTAATCTAGCGAAGCCACTAAGCCAAATTCTGCCCATTGTGCCATGACTTTAGTGGGGTTACTTAAGTTTATCAGTGTAGAATTTAGACTCCTGTACTTGTTCCGCCTGAAAATACGGAACTACAACGCCAGGGTGTAAGGAGTGCAAAGGAGAGAGATTGAGGAATTTACCACAGAAAGAAAGCAAAGTTGTCTGTAGCAGTGAAAGCTCCAGTCACTAAGAATAGAAAACTTTTTTTCAGTAAAACTGTTTGGGCATTGACCAATTTTTTTTATTTATTTATTTATTTTCATTTTTCAGCTGCACTTCAAAACTTTCCAGCACGTTTCTGTCTTGTTCAAATGAACTAATAAACTCCTGATACAACTCTTGATACTGCTTATCAGCTTGTCACGCATGGCAGTGTTTGTTAATTTGCAATAAGAAAATGTTTATCTTTTTGCTACACTCCAAGCAGCAGAACTGCAAGTTCCACTAAGAAGCAGCTGCCAAGTGGCCTGTAGTCTAAAGAGACTTTGGTTTGCTCTGTTTGGTTTCTCATTCCCATGCCTTTTCTCAGCACAGCATTTTCTATATTCCTGATTCTAAAGATTGGTAAGAATTATCTACAGCCTAAAGTATAACAAATGTTCCAAAATAAGGAAGAGAACCTTAAAATTATTATGATTTTTTCTTTCCGATCCTTTGATACTTGTGTGTTAAATATACATCTAAGGACTGGAAGATGTAGAATCACGGACCAGAAACAAAGTTCCTATCTCCCAAATATGTTTGAAACTGTCATACGTTACTGGTGTGGCACTGCTGTATCCTGCTGCATCAGCGTAAAATACTGAACTGCTTTTATGTGTTCTGTAAGTAGAATAGAAAAATACATTTTTCTGTTCTCTGTGATAAAAATAAAAGCTAAGAATATGTCCTCTGTATATATAATATATATAATGTTAATACCATCCAATATTATGCTTCATAGAAGATGTTAACTTTTTTGTGTAATACTATAAACTTGCTATTAAGGGTATTGTCACACGCTGCAGAACTTGGTGCTCATGTATACTGCTCTGCTCGTATTAATTCCTAGAGAAATCAGCTAGGACTGTGTAGCGAATTGTTTTGTTGTTGGCAGGATAAGGGTTGTAGGGTGTTCTATCGATCCCATTAGTAACAATGATCAAGGAAATTTTCTTAGGGAGTGTCCTGGTTTGAGGTAAAACTCTAACTCACTGAGCTCTGAAATTAACAGCACATCATTCAGAAACTGTGCACTCCCAGGGTGATGAGACCTGGTTACACCAAGGGATGGTGCAGAGAGGCCTTTGCTTATCCTTATTGCTGGAACAACCAAGGGCAGGGAATTCCAGGATTTGGCCCATTGGAGGGTAGGAAGTGGAAAAGCGTCGAGGGGTCCCCTGTGGGGAGGAGGGGACCCAACACTGACCAACTGGGGTATTCCATCCCATCCACATCATGCTCAGGATAAAAGCTGAGGGATCAAAGGGTCAACTCTCTTTCTTCGATGGCCAACGTCCAAGGAGGACCCTGCCTGTTTGCCTGCCTTTGACCCCGATCCAAGCGTTCCTGACTCCAGAGCCGGAATCCAGCTCCTGTCGGTCACCGAGCCCAGTCTGGGACTTTATCTCTTTAATCTCTTCCTCTCCTTTCATTTTGGAGGGAGGAAGGTCCATCTGTCAACCTGGTTTTGGTAAATTTGGCTAAAACCTCAACAGGGAGTTAGGTGAGGTGAAACTCATGAGGCAGCAGTTCCCATTCTTTGCTCTCTCATGAATAACAGCTGAGGAAAAGTCAACAAACCCAGAAGTGGAGGGCAGCAATAACGGGGGTGTCGCTGCCCCTGCTGCCCAGCCCTGAGCAGTGCCTGCAGCACAGAGGATGCAGAGGGCACCTCGCCCCAATCTCCAGCTTCCCACTGCCAGCTCCTTCTGGCACAAGGCACCAAACCTGTTGTTGTCCCCCTGCAAAGGCACCCTTTTGTTATACAACCCGTCACACTGGATGTGTGTCTCTTGCAGGACATGATGCGAGGACTGTCCTGCTTGATGAGAAAATCCACGAGGCTTGAATTGGCTAATTGGTGTAATTGCTCCCCTCACACACGCCATACTGGCCCTTTAGCAAGAGGTATGTTATCAGGAAATTGCAGCTGGGGCTCAGTCTTTACTTTCTGGCAGGAGTGCTGGTGAGGAGGTTTGGGTTTGGATGGGTTGTTGCGGGGGGTTTTTGACTTCTTGGAACTTTCTGTTTATCAACCAGCTAACCCGTAAAGGAGGAGATAGTAGAGCTGGAAGAGAAAGATACTATGCTTAAGGCCAGAGCTGGCTTGCCCTGGCTCACCCTTCCAAGTGAAAAATCCTGATGAAATGAGCCAGCAACTGTACCCTTCCCTCTGGCAGGTGACACGCATGCAGCACCGTGCCTCGCTTAGGTTCTCCTGAAGGCATTTTGCACCTTGCTGTGACCAACTGTGACCAGGCAGGGCCCACACCTTGAATCTGGAACCTCTTGAATTTGCAAAACGGATCTCCCAATGCACTGGCTGGAACCAGAACTCCACAATTCTCAATTCAGATACATTTTAAAAAGGGGGTTATTTTCCTTTTTGGTTCCGGATAATAAATACTATTATAAAATTCTGGTGCAAATTAGAATAAATTTATAAGATAGGATGATTTTATAAGAGTTAGCAAGATACTGAATTACACTATTCGAATATGAGTCCAGATTATTTCACAGAGTCTATGTTTAATGCAGACTGCAAACTGAAGATCTTCTGGACACACTCAGTTCTCCTCATTGCCAACTCCAGTCTTGGGATAATTTGTTATGGATTAGTTCAGAACTCAAAAAAATGACTAGCGCAGATTCCCTGGCTTTATATATGAATATCTTAGTGCTTCCTCTGAGACAAAATTAACCTGCTGCAATCTAGTAAATATCTAACGCTGTAAATATCTAACCATTGAGATCTCCAGGAGCCTCAGACAGCAGTCACAGTAAGGCTCTAGATTTCCTTTTAAAGGAATGTACACAATACAATATCTTGTTGGAAAGGTAAGGAAATTTTTAATGTTTTTTTCTTGAAAAGAAAAGAAAACAAAACAAACAACCCAGAAGTCAACAAAAAATAATTTTGATTAAGAATTCCAGTCACTCACTAAGTTATTTATCAGGTAATGTCACCTGTCAAGTCTAAGTACTGGATAAGTTAATAATCTCCAAATACTTCAGCTTCTATTTTAATTGCTTAAGTGTAAAATAGGTCTTATTATCTTGATGAATGCATGATTATGAAATGTGATTTCCTTTAATGATCTTTATTAACTTCCAACGATTCCATGTATTCCTGCATTGTATACACACTGGCAAATCTTCTTCCAGCTATAATTAAGATTATGTCAGCACTGTACTTCATAATTTACATGTGGACTTGTTTATAATACAACCATAAAGATCCACTTCAGTCAGAATCTCGGCATTGGTGGTTTGAATTGGGAGTTAAAAAGTTTATACACATTTAAAATTAAGGAAAATAAAACCAAAACCATTTACACATGTTTAATCAGCCGTCATTTGCAAAAAATCAACAGAGTTTCTCAAACTAACCATTTAAGGAAAAGATCCACTTAACTCCCACCAGGAATACTGGTCTGCTACTTTGCCTACCCTTCTGGCTGCAGCTGGACCCCTGTTCAGAAAACTAGTTTGGTCTTTATTCTGTAGATTTACAGCATCTGAGTAGTGGCTGATTTCTTGCAGTTGACTCGCTGCTCGGTTTGCTGCGGCTCTTCCCTTTCTCAAACCTTTCTCTAACGCAGGGTGAAGCTGCACGGCCCGTGTGAGCTTTCCTGAAGAGCTTCCTTGTGAGGCAGGCACAGAAGGGCTTCCTGCAACAAACCCTGGTTTGATGGGACCTGCACTGGCAGCCCCTCAGCACTGACCGGAGCAGAACTGACAGTATCTTAACTCAGTAAGAAGCTTGATCTAATGTGTCGGAATGATAAATATGGTGAAAACGGGTGAGCCAAGTTCTGCATTCTGAATAACACTTTAAATAGTCACTCTGCATTCAGTCGAGGTAATGTTCAAAACTTGAGATAACAGCGGGCTGATTCAAGACATAAATGAGATTGGTTTATCTTACTCAGTGTGTTTATCAACTGCATATCTTTTCTGCTATTTTTGCTTATCTATTATGAGACTGCTAGCAATCACGAAAACTTTATATATAATAACAGCCTAAAATGCTGTAAATGATCGTCTATTTTGTAAAAGAATGAAAGCATTCTCATAGTGCTCATTTCTTTGCATATAACAAATATTTAATACATTTTCTACTATGGAAATTCTATTTGAAAAATATTACTTAGTTGCTGTTGTTCTAACTTTCAGAAGAACACTGTGAATTTTTTGGTTCATGTTAATGGCTGTTGGTCTTATAATGAAAAGAAATCAAAATCTCTAAGAAGAGCCTAGTAGAAACCTTTGCTTTCCTCATATGCAAAAACCAACCAGACAGCAAAATTATCTTTTACAAAATATTTAATACTAAAACCTTCTCACAGCCTATTCACAGACAAAGTGCTTTTAAATCCAGTGGACAGTTCTACAGATGACTTTTGCATTCCTTCCTCTGGGGCTGTACCACATCCAGAGGTTTTTGTGACATACTGTTTCAAACCCAAATAATTTAAATACTTAAAATAAACAATTTGAAGCAAGTATTTGGATTCTAAGTTTTAAGTGCACATCTCGAAACATGCTTGGCTCACATTTTCTAGTGCCTATTATTCAGTAATAAAGATGTGTAAAAAAATGACATTTGTATGTCAGGTGATTCCTGTTAGATACAAAAGGGACTGGAATATACTGATTTTGATTCCTCAGGATTGCTAGGTCTAAGCAAATATTTTTCCTGACAGCAGTGTCATATGATAAATATATTTTTACTTATTAACAGAGCACGTGTTCAGAGGGCATCAGACTTTTGCTACAGCCTGTATGTATGTCAGAGTCAGCTGTGGCAATTTACAAGTTACACATGCAAGAAATGTTATGACAGATTTCTTATGTGAGGGGGGAAAAAAGAATGTTTATATCCTTGAAATATTACAGGTAAAATAGAATTGTAACATAGTACAAATACAAAAGTAGATCAGTTTTAATGGTTGAATCTATCACAGTATTCTTTACATTGTGTCTACCGTAGCCCCTAAAAGACTTTTAAAAAGTAATTCCAATTCCAGTCTATTCGTATAGCAATATCTTTTATATAAAGGTGATGCAATGTACAGCTCTGGGAGAGCTCCGTTCACTGATCCAGAGTATTACAGAACTCCACAGAACACATGCAGTCTCACACATGGTATTTTTAATTTTCAATTAGATGCAGAATCTTCAGCTGTGAGTATTATGTGAAAATAAAAAGTTTGCTAAACATGCACACGGATGGCAAAATGCTTTACTAATAACAGTAGTAATTCAATTAATCTAATACCTTCTAAGTAACTTGTATAATTTTAAAAGCTGCATAAATCTTGAGACAGTCTGTCTTATAACACATTTAATTTATGCCAGAAGGTGCTAGGAATCATCTTGTGACCATTAGGCTAAATGGAAACACTAAAGTATTGACATGCAAATTTAGAATGAATAAAATGGTTAGTTTTTCTACTGCTTTCTGTCTATACATACATTTGAAATGTGGTTGCATGTTGAAATGCATATGCCAGCATGTTTTGACCTGTAAATACAATACTGTGTAACACGTCTCCTTCTGTCCTTCTAGAAAGTAATTTTCTTGTTCTTGTGGTATTTATCCTGGGCATCAAAAGTTCTGAGTTCCAGTCATAACATCAGGCTTGCTTTGTGACCTATAGGACATGACTTAACCTGTAACGTTTTCCTGCCTGGATAATGAGAAACACCCCTTTAGCAGAATGATGATCATTTCCTTGGGGATTAAACTTGAGTATGAAAGGGGCAAGGGAAGGAGAACCTACCCAGCTAGTTTCTTTCCAATGACACCAAATTTCTTGAAGGCTATTTAAAGGTATTAGACACTGTCAGAAGGATGATGTGATGCCATATATCTATTATTTCTTTTAATCCAGTCAGTGAAGTCAAGAGTACGTTGGACACAAACCAGTTATAGTACTGTCCTACACACAGCTACTGAAATAAATGTTACTAGCCCTGCACATGCCAAGCTGATGATATATGGTACTGCAATACCCAGACAAAATCAAACCATCTTTGTATTTTCATGTTGCTGCCTTTTTCTTGGGGAATGGTGGAAAACTGTAGGCTTCAGGGTTATCTGCCACCTAGCAGGAATAAACTGTGCCCGAAAGACTTTAGTGGGGGGACTCCTGTCCTGGCAATCTCTGCTGCTCACCCGGAGGGGCAGAGAGCGGAGCCGTGCAGCGCGACTGCATCCCCGATGGACTGTGCCATCCCACCTTCCCCAAAAGCCCCAGCAAGAGCTGTGTCCACACAAAGGCCTTTTGAGCTTAATAAGCAGAGAATAGCTGAGAACCCAACATGTCTTTTCCAGGTTCAATCTTATTTTGGGACTGCATGGACATTTGATTTCAATATTTTTGTGCCCTTAATTTAACTAAAAGTACAGGGCAGATCCATTAATTTGATAAATGGCCTGATGTATGTTCATAAAAGCAGTTATTATTCTAAGTGAGTTATTCTAAGTGCTATTCTATAGCAGTCATTCCATTAGCTTGCAAAATCTGTGTCATGTTTTCAGAGACATAAACACAAAATTCTTATGTTATAAACAAGTTATCATACAAAAAGAGTGAAGTTCTCACTCTTAAGCCAAAATACATTCCTCCTCATAATACCATGCAGTTTTAGGCATGTCCCTTGGATTTATGACTTATGACATTTGTTTACCAACAGGTGGTTGCATATCTTGCCATTTATATTTTAAGCAACAGTAAACACAACTAAAAATAATATAAGATAAGCAAAATAAAACTTAGTGGGTTTTTTTTAAAGTGTTTTAGAGAAAATTTGTACTAGGAAGCTAGGTCTTCGAGTAGTTCACACCAGGCCCAGCAACACAGAAGAATACTGCAAGAGCAATAAGGATTTTTAGGGGCATTATGATAGTGTAATGGAAACACATCTGCCCCCAAAAGTCCCTCATTTTCCCTGCGGTAAAGAGCCATGCAGGAAGTGGTGAATGCTGTGGAATATCAAGAATGAAACTATAAAGAAAAAATTTTTAAGTTAGAACAATTTTCCAACAACACTCTGGGATTTCATAACTTCCCGTTAGTACAATTGTAGTTTTTCATATAGCCTCGAACTCATTTACCTTGGATGTATAAAATGGTTCTGTCCGGTTACCAAAGTGAATTCTGAAGCAGCTATCTTTGATACAATATGAGAATTGTGAAGCTAAAAACATTATGCATAAAGCACAGACAATCCAGGACAATTCTTGTCTTTTCAGCTCCCAAAAAGCAAAGAATGAAGCAGAATAATCATCACCAACAGTTGACCTGCATCTCTCATTTTTAAGGATTTACTTCAGTGACAGAGCGAATGTTAGTTTAGAGGAAAATGATGCATAATAAGAGAATGTTGCATCTTTCATTTTAAAGAATTTCAAAATATTTTCCAACCAACCAGGTGGGCAGTTTTCCACACGTACAGAAAGACTAGTCAGAGTAAAAATGCAAAAGGTCTTCCAGTCTAGTAGAGACTGAATACTCCAGATTTTTAAATCTCCTTAGTAAAACAGGTAGCACACTTGAACTTTTAGTTATGCCTATTCAGTTGATGCGGCTAATGAAAAGTTACTCTCTTAAAATAACTCACACTAAATAGCACTTAACAGGCAGGTTCTTCAACAGATTCTTGTATAACAACATATCAAATATAATTGAAAAAAAGCAATGCTCAGCTTCTCATGTATTATTTAATATGGTGTTCCATGTCCTACATTCGCTCTTTGTTTGTCCATGTTATAATAAAAAAAATTAACCTAGTTCTTTCCTCAGGTTCCAGAAATTTTACTGTATCTCGCGTGTATTTTTGTTGATGTATGTCTGGTGATTTCCATGGAGGTACTGCTGCCTTACACCAGCAGCAAGGCACCTGCTGACAGAGGTACGTGCTGTCTGTGGGATTTGAAATAGGCCTGTTATTCCAAAAGAAAGCTTTTCTACGAACAGCAGCAGCATCAAAGCAAAAATCTAGATTATGCTGACTTTAATAGACATTTTTATCAATATGTAACATAGAAATACCACTGCAGTAAAATTACTGCATTCAGTTATTTTTACTGATCCTTGTGGGCCAGTTCTGAAACATCCTGAAATTATTTTTCTCACCCTTTCCTAAAACCATTTATATGTGCCTTGTTGTAGATGACAGAATGAATTCTGTCTTTCTTTTTTGTTTTAATTCTTATCCTGACTTACAAACTAAAAGAAAAGCTATTACTTTTAAAAATCAATGTCTAGTTACTACTTCATATCAGTTCAGATAGAAAGGCTGTGATTCCTGTAAAAGGATTTGGACTGTCTGACTGAAGCTGATATGTTTAAAATACCAGAAATGCATCAATATTATATTACACTAGTCAATTGTAGCCTCCTCCATTAACAGCGAAATTAAAATATTACAACTGTATTGACTGAAAATGTCAAAATTATTTTGTTTAAAGTTCTTAATGTGTATCAAAGATGTAAGCATTTGGTGTATTAGGAAATCAGATAGGACTGATGCATCATTTTTAAGAGTTCTTTTGAGCTCAGGTAGGAGCAGGTGTGCCTCATACAGGAAAAGAAAAAAAAAACAAAACGTATTTTTAAAACTCTGGATCCTGTCTGTAGAGAATTACGATTCCACTGTGAAGAATAACCTTTTGAAAACTGAAGGGCCTTATATCCAACAGGGAGTCAGAAATCAGTCGTAGCCTTCTGAAACCGAACGCTACCACGTACTCATACTTGGCTAGCTCACACAGCAAGTTACCTCAGTACCAGATGTGGGATTATTTCTGTTCCTATTATCTTTATTTATTCTGTACATGTCCTATAAATGTCCTGCGAAAAAATGCCACAAGCTGAATAACACCTGTCCATTCACACCTCACCTACAGAAACACTGAAACCTTGTAGGCAAAAATTATTTGGGCATTTTGAGGACAGGCAGAAAGCCCTGATTCTCTGTTTCCATCCTCCACATTTGTACCTTTATCAAATCCCCTGCACGTTTGCATTGCTTGACTGGGAAAAGCCTCTGACATCGCCGCAAGAAACTGGCGTAATTATTAACTGATGTCAACTGTGAACAGGGGCAAATGATGCCTTAAACTCGTTAATTTCACCAGAAGCTTCATAGTCTCAAGCTGTGTGGTCTGAAGGGGATTTGGTGGGTCACGTAACCCAGCCGCTTTTCTACCACTTCTCCCACTACAGGTGCAGCTTCCAGGTGACAGTTTTTCCACTAATATTTTAAAGCCATCTTCTTCCTTTTTTTTTTCTTTTCTTTTTTTTTTCCTGCTTCATAACCTGCTAAATATGATTGTTAAGTCAAATAGAAAAAAGGATTTTTGAATGATGCCTTTGAAAAAATATGTTCTGGACACACTGGTGTATGTTCCCAGAGATTTTCCTCGTGGCACGAGGCCCGGGTCTCATGCAGTGCTGGTGTGTAACACGAGAGCAGAGCCAAGGACAAGACACAGTTTCAAAATCATACCTTGGGTGTCTGCGTTCTTGCCCCAGAAAAGCTCTGGATAGCTTCGTAGAAAGGAACGACTTTACTGAGGCAAAATTTTGAGTCATTCCAGGTCACGAGTTTCCAAACTCGAGGTCACTACCTCCCTCTCTTTTTTTTCCCCTCTGTCTAGATCAGAGGGGAGTCACAAAACTTTTCTGTTGCAACACGAGGTCAGGAGATGTCAAATGTTGAGGCCCTGCTTCAGAAAACGCAGGCCACAGACCAGTCCCCAAATCATGCCACGGGATTCTGGTGGAGATCCTGATCTCTTCACTGCTTTCAATAAAATTTCAAAAGTAAACAGATTAGGCCACTTGATAATCCCCTGCTGATTCAGTGGTTTTGAGCTGTTTTTTTAAAGGTTTGCTTTAAAATACAGAAAAGCCATTCTACAAATGTAGTTTTAAATTTATTTTAAATAGAAACAGAGCTAGTAGGGTTTTCCATTTTAGAAATTATAAGTGCAATAAATAATTGTACTTGACCTTTTTAAATATTATTTTTTCAATAATTCATGACAGTTTTTATCTCAAGGAATTTGGATTCCAAACGTGCTTTTTGTCTTCTGTAAATTTCTTTTTTTTTCATTTCAAGGAGCAAAAAAACAGAGCTACCCCAGGTGTTCCATTATTAATGCTCTGGGCACACAATGTGTGTGAGGAGCCTCAGCTCTGAGGACACCGCCCCACATTGCATGCAAACCTTGGGAGAAAACCAGCCCGAAGGAAAGACATCAAGTTTTTCTTTCGGAGATGTTTCGGGAATCTATCGCTGTTTTGTCTAATCATCGTTAATTTGGGTAACATATATGAAATGAACACATGTTTGAAGTGTGTATATATACACATTATATCTGTGCTAGTAGAAAACTGTCTGCTTTACTGCACGCTGGAGAGAAACAGGAGCTCTCTCTGTGAGCTTACCAACGGGAAAAAAGCCGAAGAAAAATTTTGTATGGGGAAGGCCTACAGAAGTATAAGTATGCTCTTTAACACTGCTCATTAATCATTTACATAGATTATTAATTCCATAGCTAGGATATTGCACAAGAAGGAATATGTGTGAATTCTATGTATCTTCAATAGAGAATCAAATAGAATCTATTTGAAAAAAAAAATATTTAAAAATAGCTGGTTAACAGTGCACTATGTAAAGCACGTCTTACGGAAAGTACTATGCAAAATTACAGTTTAATTTAGGAGCTTTAAAGCAACAGTCAGTGAGAAGAAATTGCTGTGTGCCAGCAGAGCAGAGCTGCTATTTGCTGCTCTTTGGGTACGTAAGTTTGTTTCTCTTTTCCCTTAAAGCAAGATCCCTCACATTGATCCACCCTCTCATCTCTGATTCTCTGCTCCTACGTTCTCAGAATACTAGTGAAGAAACCGTTAAACCAATCCAAATCAGGCAATTTATAATACTGGAGAGGTCTAGAATGTGTTCACAAGCTACTATAATTCAAAAATAAAATTTTTCTACAGTAAAATTTGTAGCTTTAATTGGTTCATGAATATTTAACCTTCATAAACGCTGCTTTGAACAGCATTATTTTGTGTAAAATAGTAGCTAAAAGGCATATTAGCAGCACAGTTCCAGCCTAAGAGCTTTCACATCTTATTTCAGTCTCAAACAAGTGAGGAATTTGTTGCACTGAGGTTTGGATATGTGCTCTTTCATGTGTGTAGCAATTATATTGCTATAAAATGTAAAATGCCAGAATTCCATAGAAAAATATGGGTGCTTCAGCATGATAGTCATTTGCATGAATATACAACATATACCTGCATATAGCTGGGGGATTATATCACATACCAACAACTTTGTTTTAACAGTGTACCACTGTGCCACTTCAGCTGGATTTCCAGGCCTTTTTGAAATATTCAAATTGACTCAGTCTGAGGAGGCCAGCACTTAAAATTAATCTGACTGCTGATGACAATGTGACCACAATGTGAATGTCTGAATGTTTATGTGAAGCTTAAACAGGTGATTAGCTGGCATCAAATGTCAAAACTGTGACAGACGCATTTACACCAACCGAGAGGATGCTCCTGTGTGGAATTTCTGTGGGCACACTGCATACACAAGCCATTGTAGACATTATATTATATGAGTGTAATGTGTTTCATTCACTCTTAAATATATGCAGAGTATATTCAGAACCACGAGAAAGTTCAGCTTATCTACTAGCAAATTTTCAACATTTACTGAAATCCCATGAGTAAAGTACAACTACATAGTTTTTAACTAAAAATGATGCTTAGATTCTCTAGGATGTTTACATATCAGAATGTAAACAGTAAAATGAACTTAAACAGCTTTATCGAGCTCAGGTTTACAGTGCCTTACTCACAAAAATATATTCTACGACAGTACAAATATTATTAATCTTTAAATTGTTTCATAGGTCCAGACTGTGCACATGTAGGCACACAAGCACACACACACAAAACCCCATCTAGTCAGAGACACATTGACACTGAACACTTTGGGAAAACAAAAAATTGAGGAGGGGATTGACAGTAAAAATGCTACTGGTGTTTACGTGATGTTTTCAAGCTTGAAGCTGCCTCTTTCTCCTAGGAACTCCCTTCCTTTTCTCTGAATTCCCCTATATCGAATGACCACACTTTAAAATGTAGCTTTTTCTTTGGCTTTCCCTGGCTTTTTAAGAGAAAAGCACCACCACCAGTGACAAAACATGGTTTTGGTTTTTTTTTTTTTTACATTTAACTCTCAGAATGATAGTATTTACTATTCACTTTTTATCACTAAAGACAAGGGGAAAGTTAGAATATTATAATTTATTTAAGGTGAA
>VXBW01006647.1:854606-950032 GCA_013400375.1 Thinocorus orbignyianus | reverse complement strand
GGGGCCGCCGGCACGGGGTGGGGGGGGATGCGCGGCCCGCGGAGCGCCTTTCCGCGCCGCTCCACCCGCCNTTTTTTTTTTTTTACATTTAACTCTCAGAATGATAGTATTTACTATTCACTTTTTATCACTAAAGACAAGGTGAAAGTTAGAATATTATAATTTATTTAAAGTGTATAGTAGCCTTTACTAAGTGCAGCAGTAGTTTACTACTAAGTTTAATGTCCACTGTCAGAGCCATAATGTACTTGTTTCTTTTGCAGAACAAAGTGACCACCAAAAGCGGGACTTTGTGGGCCAGTTGGATAAAACATAAGCTCATCTTGCCCCCAAAACCCCGACTCTGGAACCACAACCTTCTGAGATTCAATTTGTAAGTAAATTGTCTTTGTAACATATGCCAAATCGCCTGAGAGATTTGCTTATAAAGTGGATGATTTTCAGAGTGATAGAAGAGAATATTTCAGCTAAGTCACAATACACACTCATTCACTTTCTGGACGGCAGGAATTGCTAATGGATACTACTTGTTTTTATTCACACTTTATGATTTCTTTATGAAGTAGCTCAGCAGCACCTTCTATAAGTGTCCATAAAGTGACACGGAACTCCCCCAGAATAACAGTTACTCTTTAGAGCCAGCACTCAAAATATCTCTTAAGAGCTCTTCTCAGAGTGAGCAAAGACTTGCTGATCTGTTCCACTATATTTCAAACTAAAGTTGACACATTACAGAGACACATCTGTCATGATTCTAAATTTGTTACTTCTACAATACACTAGAAAATATTTTCTCTTTACTTGAAACAGGTCTTTTCCCACTAATAGTGGTAGTTTTGAGTATGCAGCTGCGTGTCTAAATCTCACTACCCTCAGCACAATATTTCTTAAAAACTTCTTTCAAAGATGAGAGGAAAAGTAGAGGTTTGTAGACAAAAGGAACGTTTGCTAAACCCTCAGTTTATAATCCCAGCAGAACTTTGAAATAAAAGCCAAGTTTAAAAGCATTACAGTTTACACTCGGATGACTGAAGTAAGGCGACTGCTGTCAGGTATTTTAAAATAAACTAATTGCTGGCCTTGAAAAGCCACCTCTGCATTTATTCTGCTGCGGCTGGTCCCGGGTGGGAGTGCTGTCCCTCTGGACCGCGCTGCGGGCAGCAACCGCGGCTGGACAGAAGGACACGCACAGGGAGAAGCCGATGGACATCCTGGCCCAGCAGAACCCCGACAACAGAGCCCACGGGCTGCGGGCAGTGGGAGAGCCGGGCGGCTGGGGGCTGCCAGCGCTCCCAAGGGTTGATGCCCATGGGCACTTCCCCCCTGGGGCCGCAGCCCACCCCGGGAACCGCGCTGGGGCCGCGGGACGGTGCTTCCGGCCGCACCGCGGAGTGGGGACACCTGTAGCTCCCGCGGGTACCGNGCGCGGATCCCGGGCGGAGGGTGCAGGTTCCCTCCGCCTCCTCTGCTCCCGGCCGGCTCCTTCCGTTGGCAAAATCCTGACTCATTACATAAAAAGCCGGCCCTGCCAGGCGCCCAGGAACATTTCTTCATCACGGTCACGCCACAAGCTGAACAAGAGGCCACGGCGAGGGGAGGGGGAGAGGGGGAAGCGGAGGGGAAAAAAAAAAAAAAAGAAAGAAAAAAAAATCCAGAAGGTGTTGATTAAAAAAAAAAAAAAAACCAAACCAACCAACAAACAAAAAAAAATCAACAAAAAAAAACCCAACACCAAAACAAAACCCCCAAACCAAAAAGTGCCGGAGAGGAAAAAGAGCAGCCAGCGGGAAATAACTGGAGAAGATTCACTCATTGTCGCCACAAAGACACCTCTCCCCTCCCCGCTCCCTCTCCGTGCTCCTTCCTCCCGCACTGCCCCAGTCCTGCGCTCCCCGGCTCCGCGGGGCCGTGCGGGGCAGCCGCGGCTCCCTGCTCCCGGGGTGGCTGTGCTGAGTCCCACACCGGCCCCAAATTCTCATTTATTACTTTTTTTTTTCCTAGAAACTACCTCCAAATATAGTAACAGGGAAGGGGCATTCCTAGAAATTCGGGAGACGTCAGAAAGGGAAGATTTGTGAAATTCAGCTTCGCTTCCTGCAGAGGGCTCCCAGCACAGGAAAAAAAAAAAAATTAAAAGAAAAAAAATCAAGTGAGCAATAAAGTGCTTTTCATGCTTCTCTGATCAGATAATGGTTAAAAAAAGAAGGATGGTAAAACACTTAACTCGCATTTCTTCAATACGATCTAGGAGTTTCATATGGGCAGAAAGCTAATCAGTAACCCCTTTCCTCCTCCTCTGCTAATGTTTATAGACATCGATCTCCTTTATTTACTTTCTCCCGTGTCCTCATGTCAGACCTATGCCCACAGCAAATAAAAGAGATACACAGAGGAGTAAAAAATGGGCCAAATGATAACCCTGCCGTGTATCACAGTAACACTAATTAACGTCCCTGTGTTATTTCAAACACCCTTTGTGGGCTGCATCTTTCATGCTACACTGGTGTGAATAATTCATGGTGTCACGGTGGATGTGTGCAGCGTTGCTACTCGCGTGAATGAGAATTTGTAGGCTGGCTGTTATTTAAGGGCCACAACACTGAGAGCTGCTGAGCATTGTCAGTCCCCGTGGCCTCGGTGATATCCCAGGCTGGTCATTGATTCTGCTCAGCAATTCCCAGGATCAGGCCCGGACTGGCAAACGTGAATTGGGACTTGTAGCAGACCCACATGCCCTGGTGAGTCACTGTTACACCTCATGCCTCTCCTAAATCTATGTGTTTGCTTTGTGCTTGTGTTCAACACCTAATCCTTCTTTTGTCACATCTTTTAAAAATAACACTATTTGCTACATTTCCTAGGAAGCAGGGATGCGTGTTTGCAAAGCAGTAACAGATGAAGATGGTTTCATATGCTGTTCATTAGATAAAGATGTCAATGCATGTGTAATAAAGCATTATTTATCCAGGAAGAGCAAATGTTACCATAAAAACCACAATAGCCAGCTTTTGGGGAAAGATAATTGATTTCAATGTGTGCAACTCTTGCAGGTTAATTGAATTTCCATAATGAAATCCCCTCAGCCATGTGAAATCCTTGGGTTTGCTCTTTGAATTTCGTTATGACTTGCAGTCTTCTCTACCCTGGAATCAAATGCAATAAAAACACTGGAGTCTGGCTTTACTTTAGTGTTTTATAAACACATTTAATTAAGACTTAGTTACAGACACCTTGTCTGCAGTTTTGAAGGGGAATTAGCAGACTTCACCTGACAATCCCAAGTGTGCTTTGATTCCCAAATACGTTTTAACTGCTCTCGAAGTGTTCAGTTAACAATTGCTTCAAAATGCAGCCCCAGATTTCAGAGGGGTGCACGCACGGTGCTTTGTTGGCCCGGTTAGAGTGGATTTATTTTAAGTAATCTCTTGGAATTCAAACCAGCTGTAGTTAATTGCAAGAAGGCCTTCTTAAGCTGCCTGGCTTATTTGTGACACGCTGCTCTACTCTGCCTGTCACTCTCATTTCCTGGGTGAAAAAGTGAATGGCAGCTTCAAGTTCAGGATCTTTTGATCATTAAAAGAAAAGGATGTGCTGTCCTCTGTTGGTCATACTGGTTGTCACATGTAAAATTCAATTAACTCAGAAAGGCAGCAAGAGGCTCTGTAAAAATGACAAAAATTATGAAACTAAATTAGATTTGCTTCACCTTCCACATTCATCAACACAGTGTGAGGGATTTCTAAATAATTTCTAGAAAAATGATACCATGATGGGGACTAGAAGCTGGGTTAAGGAGAGGACTCATTTCACATGACTCCCTGGCACAGGTTCTGCCCTGGGATTCAGCCCCATCAGACTCCAGCTGGTGTTTTAGCCACTTGCCGTGAGCCCCTTGCCCTGCTGGGTGACAGCGTGGTGGCACGCTGGGTGACAGCAGGACCCACAACCTCCCTCCGACTCCCCCCATGGGGCCAGGGTTGCCGGGGGGCTGTGGCTCTGCCAAGCACATGGTGAGAGAGGAAACTTCCAGCTTAAATTTAATGTCACAGGGTCCAGTCTGGGGTCAGGACCACATGTGTGCGGGCAGCTTGTGCTCACGAGGAACGACCCATGTCGTGCGATGTGACGGGGTACCCGAAATGCGGGTTCCCAGGGTACTGCTCCCAGTGCCCTGCTGTGAGCTGTGCTGGAAACAGTGCCCTGCTCTGCTGGGGGTTGGGAAGCAGCAGTGTGTCCACTTTGGCGCTGCATTTCAAGAGAGGATCCGGGGCAAGGATGATGAGAGGCGTGATTAGAGGTGTAGAAAACCCAAACTGAAAGGAGAGATTTTAGAATTTGGGGATTGTGCTACCTAGAAAGGAAAAAGCTGAAGGCAAATATAGGAACACTTTCAAACAGGTTTGCCATCATGTGAATGAATCTATGGCATGGGAGTAGGCTTGCGTGTTACGTTAATTATCTTTGCCTCTTAACTGCTGCTGGAGTGACCCATTGCTGGTCTGCACTAGCTTCTCTTATGCTGTAATTTAATAATTTTCTAATTACAAAATTAATTTCAAGTAAATAACCATAGGACATGTCTTAAAATGTTACTTAGCGAAATTATTACTATGCTTATAATTCAGCAGTGTTATGTAGCAAAATGCAAGTCCTGCCTGCAAACTATGGAAGACCAGGCTTTGTGTTCCCTGATTTCTCCGTGAGGCTCATGGGCCCCAAACCACTGTTCTGTGGGTGAGACGCGGCCACAGCTCTCGTACGGACCTGCCTTACTCCCGTATTTTTAAAAAAACAAGCAAGAATTTATGAAAACATTACTCATCACAGGCAGAGTGGCTCCTCTCCGGATTTATCCCTGAGGTTGCAGTAGCAGAAAGCAGTATTTATCAGATGTTTTGTCTTTGAGTTCAATTTTTATGTCCAGTTTTGAAAAACCTCTTACGGAAGCAGCTTCAGGGACACGGCTGTTCCTCACTGTCCTTCATCTCCAGGAATAAAAATACCTAAGAAAACAGAAACCTATCTATCTACAATGTTTTGGGCTGTAGTTTTGCATGTGCTCTGTGCTGAAACTATCACTGCTCAAAATCAATAATTTACATTTGTCTTCTCTCTACGAAGACCGGGCAGTGTTGTCACGGATTTCATTCTAGAAATTTCAGGTTCAAAAATGAGCTGAAAGGTGTGCACTATGGTTTCCTCTCTGCTCATGCCTCATCAAAGTTATGCCAAATTTGCTGAAGTGCAGTTCTGGGGACTTGGGAATATTGACAGTAAACTGAGTGCAAACAATTTTAATTACATGTAATTAACACAGTCAGATAGTCTTCATAAATCTGTGAAAAAGCCTTATACAGAATAAATGGCTACAGCCCTTCTTTCGATCAAAATATGACATGAACGATGATTTTGACCTACCAGCAGAATTTACGTATTTTATCAGAAAGGATTTTGCAAAGTGTAGTGTCTGTAGTTAATGGCAGTTATTTTTGTTCATGCAACAATTGTATGAATTTGATTCTAGAGTGGTGCAGATTGGGAGAGGAAGCTTTGCTGGGAAGGAAACAGAACTCTCGATGGGGACTAACCAAAGGCCAGCGGATCTGCAGCGGGTGAGGTGATACCAGAGGGGAATCGATAGATTTCCCTCCATTTGTAGTGCCATTAGGAGACTTTGCTTTAAAAATTAGAAAATACAAAGTGAACACTAACTAGATTGACAGGCTGAGGGAGCTGGGGCTGTTCAGCTTGGAGAAGAGAAGGTGCCGGGGAGACCTTGGAGCAGCCTTCCAGGATCTGAAGAGAGCTCTAGGAGAGCTGGAGAGGGGCTCTTGGTCAGGGAGTGGAGCGATAGGACAAGGGATAATAGTTTTAAATTGGAAGAGGGGAGATTTAGACTGGATATTAGGAAGAAATTCTTTTCTGTGAAGGTGGTGAGGCACTGGAAGAGGTTGCCCAGAGAAGCTGTGGCTGCCCCATCCCTGGAGGGGTTAAAGGCCAGGCTGGATGGGGCTTGGAGCAACCTGGTGTGGTGGGAGGTGTCCCTGCCCAGGGCAGGGGGTTGGAACTGGATGATCTTTAAGGTCCCTTCCAACTCTTTGATTCTATAATTTCATTATTCTATCATTCTAGATTGCAAATAACCCTCCTAAGCTGTTAGGGAGACAGATGAAGAAACCTGATCTTTTGTCAGCCAGAACGCCAGGACAAAGTCAGTAAATAAATAAATGGATTATGGGGGGAAGAGAGAGGAGGCGCCAATGGAAATAACCAGGATTTGTGGGATGACTTTGACAGCTGCAGCCTGGGGGGGGAAATTATTCCCGGGAACTCTGCCTGTGTCCCTCCGGGAGCAGCCCCCCCGGGGCGTGGGGGTGGGTGCCAGCCTGCCCCCGCAGCCAGCTGTGTGTGTCACATGGCCACCCCTTGCCTTTTCCTTGCACGTTTGAATTCACCTCCCGCTTTCCCTTCTCCAGGGGAGCCCCCGGGTCTGGAGCTGGGCTTCGGAATCAAAACGCGGCGAGTGCGAGGGGGGCCGGCGGTTTGCCAAGGGAAGGGGTCGCCGAGATGGCGGCAGCGACACCCTCGTGCACCGTCACTTGTGCGGGGTGCGCTGGAGCCCCTAAAAAGGATGAGGGGTAGTTACCGCCGGCGCGGACCCGTTATAAGGCACGGACGGGGTTCGAACCCGTGATCTTCGGTTTACGAGACCGACGCCTTACCACTTGGCCACCGCGCCTGCGTTAACGTCTACCTCCNGCCCGGGGCCCTCCCGCCTGTGGGGGAGGAAAGGCGGCGGCGGAGAGAGGTTCCCCGGGGGGAGTTGGGGGGGGTGTGTGTGCGTTCTGTGGTGCCGCCGGCGGTGCTGCGGCCGCCCTTGGCTCTACCGAAAGATGGCACTCATGCCTTTAGATCAGTAAATGTACAATTAGTAAATTGTAGTCTTCCTTACGCCAGAAAGAACAGGTTAGAGATGGGGAGGAGCTGGAGCGCGGGGCGCGAACAGGGGTAAAACTTTCCTCTTCTGAGAAAAGGCGCAAAGATGCAAAACGCTGGGATAATTAAATGATAAATGTAGAATTAAGCACACTATGTGCCTGATACTTGGTCTCTGTAAGAAACTTAAGTGTTGTGAAATACAGAGAAGACATTAAAATCCATGTTTTTCTCGATTTGCTCTAGATATTTACAAGTGCGATCTGAAAGCAAACCTTCATTTTTCAGTTACTGCTCATTGTGCAGATCCCTTTAAGCTCCATATGGAACCTTTGCTGGATACCCAGGTTATAGCCCATCTTCCTGGATGGAAGGAATTTTGTTTATTGACCTGAGGCGGTACTGATCCTAGCTATAATGACTTTGTTTTTTGGTGGAAGAAACATGTTAACGTCTTAATGGAAGATGGAGATGAGAGTTAACTAATTTGGTGATGCTGTAATGCAGGTGTCTTCAAAGATTAATATATGTGTACCCTTTTAGGATTCCTTCGGGGATGTTCTTTGTGCTGTGGTCAGGAAAACTCACGGCTGATGATTTGACCGTAGGAACAAATTTCAGTTCTTTAAAAGTTGCCATTTGTCGGCTTGTCCATGATAACTCTCCACTTCTGTTTTAGCAAGCAGAGCAATTTGAATTATCTTCACCTGCAGTGAAAGGTGTCTAATTTAAATTACCTCACTGGATAGTCATCCCCTGTTAAGTGTGTTTACTGCTACCCTGGGATAGCTGTCCCAAAGGTGATTTGTTTTGTTGTTTCAGGTCCTTGTGGGCATAACTGATGGCCTGGCTAACCTGAACCTGTTCTGGAGTTTATCTGCTAGCCTTGTTTATCACTAGATTCAAAGGACATACCCTCATTTGGGCTATGGAAAGTTGGGGGGCCGGGATGGTGCTCTTGTATTCTGCTTCTGTTTTTATCTTAGTGATCACTGCAGCATTTCAAAACCATGCTGCTGCGTAGGAGTGGAAGCTGCCTCACTGAGCTCTCACTCCTGTAACTGTTATCTTAGCTGACAGAAGAAGAGTTGCTCTTAGTATTAGCAAGCTGGCAGCAAGGAGTAAGTTTCTAATAAATCATGTTTGGCTGATGTCCTTCCATTTCTGGCCTACTAGCTTATTAAAAATTATGCTCTTTTATGTGCCAATAATTGCCACTTGTAACTTGTCAGCACAGTTCCTGTGCAGCTCACATCTGTGCTTGTTTTATCTTTGTGAGCTGCGAAGTAATTTTGTGATGGGAGGAAGCAGAGGGATTATTTGAATTGTATGTGAAATTTGTATGAGTTGTATATCTTGAAATACACTGCATTTTAATAAATATATTTGGTTGGAATCAGAAATAGTATTTAATGGCAATGCAACTTCTAATGCTATAGTTATTCCTTAACTGTATGGGGAGACTGAAAGTTTGATTTGAAATAATGAAGCTCTTCTGAGTACATTAAGAGGAAATACTTGGTTAGGTTTAAAAAGAGTTGCCTACCCTCTGAGCTTAACTAGCTTTCTCAGCACATCCAGAAAAGATGTTATGTCTATCTAAATAAAGTGAGAGAATTTATCAAAAATAAGATTTTATAACTAAAAATGTAAATTTGATTTTGAAATGTGTAGTTGCCTGTAGGTTTTTTGATACTTTTGTTTGAAAGTGTTTTTTCTGTTGATTGTTAACCTTTTATTGAGCTCTGTGGGAAAACCTTTATTCTGAATCCTCCTTGTGCAGTATTCTCTTATGACAAACTGTTTTTTAAAAGATTACATTAATTTCCTTAAGGAAGGTCTTTAGAAGACTCTGATGCTGAAAAGATAGTATCAGAAATTTTGTTGGAAGAAGATAATCACCAGGTTCTTTTTCTAAGCCTCACCCTTACAAGATGGAGGTGTTGCTTTAGGAAAGAGCTTTGATGTCTGTTTTAGTGTATGAAAGTAGACCTTTCTACAAATCTCCCTGTTTCTCTCGAGGAGTTACAAGGGAACAGTCATCTTTATGCAGAATTTGGGCAACTCTATAACTGAGTTTGTAAAGTCTTGCTATGGGGTAGCTATAATGCTCCTCAGTTATCAATTACTTAAGCTTAGACTATGCCCTAGCTTTATGAAGGAATGTTTCTGTTCACTATTTTAACTTTTAATCAACAGCAGTTATTTTGAGGGATTCAAGAATGATGCAGTGTTCTGGTACAGTGACCCTGCAGTCCTTGTTCTACAGAGAAGACTGGAGACTCATCTTCAGGTTTTTCATTTCACATTTTTTATGTGAAATTAAATACTTCTTAGAGTTACTTTATGATTTTACAGATAAATACTTCAAGGGGGAAAACCCCCCAACTTCTAGCTGCTGCTTCTCAGACACTCTTCTAATTTGTGACTTTGATACTCTTTTAAAACGGTCTCGGCGGGGTTGTAGACTATAGCATGAGATGGGAGGCAATGTATGTGGCTTTTTTTGCCATCAGGGACACATCTCTAGTACAAATATTCTAAGATGCCAGTCTTTAGGACCATCTGTATAATACACAAGAAGCTAATAGGCAGGACTGTATAGCAACTAAAGACAAATGTGCTAATGGCTGTTTGTAGAACATGGTTTAATATATTTAGGTTTTATTGAAAAGTAGGGTTCTGGAAGAAGTTCATTCAGCACAATCTCAAACTTCATCAGTCCTTCTTGTTTCATGGTTACACCATAATACTAATATGAACACAGTTTGGTGAGGAGGGTTATGTGTTTGTTTCTTGGTCTTTGTGAAACAACCAAAACCCCAGATTGCCAGCTGACACCAACCCAAGTGCTTTATCTGTGACGTATTCTGACTGTAAGTTCTGTAGTTCACGAACACAGTCAAAAAGCGCTGATCTTGTTTTGCAATGTTTATGTTTGGTGCGTGGTATCTGAGGGTAAGTTTCTGGCATATATAGCCTACAAACTTTCAGAATGGTTTAAGTTCATAAATAAGAGGTATTTTATTAATTTTACAGGGCATATTAGTAAGTTTTAATTTGTTCCATTTTATGCGTACTATTTACTACTTTATGGGTTTTGTAACACTTGCCCAAGTCCAGATGTCATCACTGTAGAACTGACTTTAATAAAGAAAGGGTGAGTGATCTAGTGGAGGACTGCCTCCACTTAAGTGAAGCAGCTTCAGTGTGAAAAGGAGCTTGTAGCTCATTCTCCTGAAGAAATTCACAACAGTGCTCTAGAACATGAGTTGCGCAAAACACAAATGCAAATACAAAATCCCACAGTCCAGCACATCTTGAAAAGCTTGGGAAAATTCAGGAAAGTGATGAATGAAAGTGGGTATAATCTTGCCTAAATCAGAAATAATTTTCTATCCTTTCTTTGCTTTCTTATAGTTCTGAAATATCCCTTAATTTCTCTCAGAAGAGCCTTATTCTTTGTACATACTCGAATGTTTTTTTTTTTTTTACAAATTATTTTTGATTTAACGTTAGAGAATTACAGGTAGCCTCTATTCAGAAAAATGTGATACAAACACAATCTGCTTTATTGTTAAATTCAGGACTAGTGCTGTAAAGTATAAAAAAGAATTGCAGTATTTTGTAGCTGGTAAGAATGTCCACATACATTTACTTGGGGATTATTTCTGTATCTGTGACATTGTAACTCAATTAGGCGCAGAAGTCTGTATTGCAAGGTGAAATACAGCCAGTAATCTGTAATAATATTTTAATAGTTTCATTAGACTTGACTCTAAGATGCCTTAAAGGGTCATTTGCATAAGTGAACAAAATGTTGCATTTGACTCACAAATGAGGTTAAACTCTCTGGGGAATATCCAGAAGCTTGCCTGATGACAGGCACAGCTTCCTGAGATGCACCTGTGCAGCCTGATCTGAGCAGCTCAGTGGAACCACTCTGAACAGTCCACTCCAGGGCAGTGATATGAGAGGTTCACAACAGGAACGTGCACCTCTCCGGTTTTGAGCTGCCCTTTCTCCCCTCCCTGAAAAAATGCCACTCAGAGGGAGACAGAAACTCCAGGTTTTTTCCTTCTTCCTTTTTCATTCTGACACTGTGGGTCAGGACAGCATTAGAGTACCCAATCTCCCTTGTTGTTGCTTTTATCCATGGCTTCAGCGTTGCAGTTCATTCCTCTCTCCACCAGCAAAATGTGGTGACCTAGTGCAAGAGATTAGCCTTAAAGAATTTTGCTAGCAACTTGACTCTCCGTGGTTGACAAAAATACATACTAGCATCATAGTATTATTTTCCTGTGACTTACTATAGCACCTTGAGTTTTGATCAATTCTTGATTCAAGTTCTTTTTGATAGGGATGGGTTTAAACTACTGTTTGTTCTGTGATCTCTTTAGTACCCCTAAAACAGTCATACCCGGACAACGCATGCAATTCTGTAACTGTAAAGTCCTATTCTGAACTAGACTTTAAAAGACTTTTTAAATAAGGTGTTTTGCTCTTGTGAAAAAGATCAATATCCAAAATTACTTAATATGTCTCTGGAGTTGTTAATACACTGTCAGAGCTGCTTAGGTTTGTGTAGTTAATGCATGGCTACTCTCTGTGTAGCCTTGGTAAAGCACTTCCTTCCAAACTGTTCATGCTTTTTAGAAAATACTATGGCAGCATGGGGATTCCTGGAAGGTTACGTTTTTAAGATTGGGCTGATCTGAAAAACCAGTCATTTTTCAGAGAACTAGTTAGTAGATGAGGTGTGGGGGGTGTGAACGCCAGCAGCTGCACATCAAGAAAATATGGTGACAAAGTAAGTATTGTAGAGCTTACAAGCAATAAAAAAGGCCATTGTTTACAATTGTTTTAATTTTTGTGAAGCCTCTTCACTTAAAATATATTGAAGAGTATAACACATTTTATCTGTGTTATGTAAGATAGTTACACTTGTGCATATGGTAGGATTTTTATTTTTTTTCTTGAATGACAAAAAGTACTGAAAAGTATGGGTTCTTACCCTACCTCTTCTTGAGAAAATAAAAAAATAAAATAATAATAATAATAAAAAAAAACAGACAAAGAATTAATAATAATAATGCTTAAAAAAAAAAAAAGTCCAAAACTAAACTGAGACTTCAGGAAATTTCTATTACAGATTTTGACTCTGAAGACAAATCATCGTTCTTTTGGACTTTGTCTAAGTGCAGATTTCATTCTTACTCCTTTTTGTGAGAAAGATACTTAGAACATAGGCAAAATATTTCTGACTTACAAGAGTCAGAATTTTTGTTGATTATTAATTACTGATATTTTTTACTTTTCAGTAGTAAGTGTGGACAAATAAACACAGTTTTCCTTTTTTATTTGAGACACTTAGCAAAAATGCTGAAATATCAAACATTTCTTCCGTAGCTACAATATTGCCACTATGTACAAAATATTTGATAAATGTAGTACACATATAAAAATACAGTATGCATTACATATATACAGTACAATGTGCAAAACATATGGCATTCAAACATATGGAATTGATTTTAGGGGTGCAAACAGCAAATACAAAGGCATCATGGTTTCTTATAGAAAGGCAACACATAAACTGACGCCCTGATTGCCATAATTTGCATTTAGTAAAGTAGTGCTTAAATGAAGAGCGCCCTTGAGACAGGTGTCTGTCTTCTTCTTCTCACAAAATGAGATGCTAAGACATAATTACGACCATGAAAAAAAGAAAAGAAACACCTACTAGGGTTAGCGTTATTTCTACTGCAAGCAGTACTGTGAAGAAAAATCCTATCTGGAAAAAAGCCTGTGCTATTACTTAATACAAATTTCTCAAACAACAAAAATGATTCTGTACTGTTAAACGTCAAAAAAAGCTTTGAAAATATCTACATCCTTAATTTTAAAAAAGTATGGGGAATACTTTTGGGGATTTAATTTTCTATGTTTCAAAATACAAAGTGCCTCCTTTGGCAATATAAATGGCAATGCTTTGGTTCCTATTGAAATTTTTATATTATTATAATTTATTTTAGGCTGTCTTTTGAATATCTGAGCTGTATTTTTTATAAAAATAGTGTGATTATATAGTTATTACCCATTCCCTGCTTTTTAGTGAGAATTTGCTCTCATAGCTAGAATGGCTTTTTTGGCTAGATTTCTACAAATACATTTATGCACTTTTAACTGAAAAAGTCTTTATATTCAGTATTGGACACTACAGAATGATGTAGGTGTCTCTTTTTTGCACTTTGTTCCTAGCAAACTGGTATAAAAGTACTTGAGATTACTGCAGCTTTTAGGATGCTCTTTATTGGCCATGTATATACTATATGCAACTCCATTCCACGTATCTCATGTGAAAAAAACCATCTGTAGTATGGTCTAGAAGTCATGAAAAGGCAATTTAATAGACCACTACATAAGGAGTTTTAACAGAACATTTACTAGAGATAGGTGGAAGAATTTCTTTTCCAGTTTTCATAAAATTTGCTTTAAATTTATAATACACTGAAGATGGAATCCAAATAATTGTTGTTTACATGAGTGAGCTTTACTGTGTTTTGATTCCATAATGCCCTTCCAGTTACACGTGTTCTGTGATTGCATCTTTCCTGCCTTGAAAGCAGTTCAGCTGCTTGTGCTTGGTTTCCAATTACGGTGCCCACACTTTTCAGGCATCAAAACCTTTGAGATTATGTAACGTAAAAGTTTAATATTGATCACCTGCTTCCTTGAACATAACTCCTATTGGTGAATTTAGAAATACCTCAGAAAAAAAATTCAGTATGAAGCAGTAATTATTTCTAAAAGCTGTGGCCACAGCTTTTTAAAGGTCTGATTCTGCAGGCCCACGTTGCTGGCTTAGGCTCTAAATTTCTGTAGAGAGTAACTGCCATAAATCCATTCTATTTCAGAGAACTGCTAGATTTATGACAGCAATTTCTTAACTACTTATACTGTTAAATAAAATTTTGCCTGTAAACTTACTTGCCTTAACTAATGCTGAATGGCACTAAAAGTGCGTAACAAATAGCATTTCTGTGTTGAATGCAGGATGTGTCTCTCTGACTAACGTTAGCCTTGTAGAATGTACGACTGACCTCTCTCCATGTCTAGAAGTGTAACTCCAGCTTTTGATTTTCACACTGATAAAATGGTATTCTAATTACTTTGAAGGATTTCCTAACAACACATGTGGTAGGATGTTCTGTTAGTACACTGCAGCCATTGAATGGCAAACGTAGTGCCAGTGTATTCCTTTGCAACTGTTCTCTTAATGAGAAATAGACTCAACTCTGTACAGTCGAACTGCACAGTCAGAATGAAATTTCTAAAATGTATTGTGTTTGTGTTACAAAAATTGTCATGTAAAACATGCACACACAAAAGTCTAAGCAATACCTATTTCTGCCATAACAGACGTATTTAACTATGGCAAATATATCACGTTTCAGAACAATGTCTAAAGCAAATCATTATATATAAGGTTTAATACACGTAATTCTGAAATGTACAAAAAAGTAATCACACATTGCCTACACTAGAATATTTGTACTTTAAAAACTAAAATGATCCCTTAGTTTTTTTTAATAATATTTCTTTTTGCAAATAGTCTTTGAGTAGAAAGCTATACTGTACTGACAACAACACATTTCAACTGGTTGGGTTTATTTCTGCATATAGATTCCTATGGATTAGCCAACATTCTATGCTGCCAATAAGGATAGTTCTGTAGCAAGATGACTTTGCCAGTTTTAAGCTCTATTTACATGCACATCGAAAATGACAGTACAGTTGCTCCAGGTTAATTTGTTCACTAAAAATTAATTTATTTGCCTCTTATTTAATCAGGAGGCAGGGTCAAAAAAGGGGTAACTAACCGCACATGTGGTTTGGTGTCTGGCATATCACGCATAATAAATTGACAGTACCACAGAACACTACATTTCATTCAAAGTTGTTCCTATCAGATCAAGAGTCCTTAATTCTTATTCTCGTAACAGCTGAGGGCACTTTGTATCTCAGAGTATTAGCTCTCAAGATAATATGATGAAAAGGAATGCAAAAAGTTCAATGTGTTTGAACAATGTTACTGAAGAGTCCTATACCATCAGAATTTAAAGCATACATCCACTTGTAACACTGTACGTGATTAACATAGGCACAGCAAGAAAGAATCAGCTTCATCTTTTGTTGTGGAAATCTCCACAGATTGTTTTTCTGGACTTGGTTTCAGATTAAAGTAAATCCTGGCCTGTAAAAATATTGAAGATATATTATGATTTTAAAGTGCTGATAACTGATATGATGCAAAAAATATGATGACAGTTTAAACCCTGAATCAATGGTATAATCCACTGTTTTATCTGAAGCCGATGGAATTCTGTGACATCAGTAAACCAGACCACATTGACTTTCTGGCAACATAAATTTGCAGTTAATTCCCCAACATTTTCTGACAAAACTCTTTCGTTTGATATGAACATGAGTGTGTTGTGGGGTTTGTTGGTTTTTTTTAAATGACATACAGGTTACTAAATAGTTAACAGCTACTGTCTGTTTTCATTATTTCGCTGATACAGATCATTACTCTAAGAAGTAACTAAAAGCTTCGGGGCATTTTTTCATTAGCTTCTACAAAAATTTATTTTTGAAGGTTGGTGATGGGGGAGGAATTCTGCAATGAGACCAGTTTTCAGAGTAGAAAACATATCACATTTCCATTGTTCTGGAAACAGGGGACTGTTTCCTTTTATATTAATTTGGGAAATCCCTAATAGGAAATAATTCCAATTTTACGTTTGATTATCAGCCTACGTCATCTATGGCAACATTTAACAGCTATTACCTGAGAAGACAACCATAGAATTACAAAGTATGTATTTTACTTCATTTTTTGTTTGTTTTTCCAACTGCTTTCATAGTAGGCTCTGAAAAAAACAACTGTGCTCTTTAAAAAAAAAATAATAATATTTTCCCGTGCTGTGCTGTGAGGTAAGGGCTTAACTTTTGCTATTATCTGTTTTAGGTATGAAATACGCCTTCTTATCACAAACCAGTACATCCTGATACCACTTATTAGCCTTTTATAATTTTCCATAAGTGTGTGCTATTTAGAATTCTCACTGATCAGCTTCTCTGTTTAGCTTCCCTGATGTTATGCAGTGGTAGATAAAGCTGTCCAATGGATAAAGTATTCATTAAGAAATAATGGTTGTCCTGTCAGTACCATTCCCTGCAACTCGGTCTGATCCTACAAACATCTTTTACTGAGGGCTTTGGGACTAGTCTTGCATAGGTGCTTGCAGGATCCTAGTGCACAACAGCATTAATTAAACTTTTCTGCTTCCTCAAACTGCTCTAATATGTTGAGATACTGGTTTCAATGATCTAAGAAATCTCCTCAAACATGAAGTGAATTAGGATATTTACTATTTCCATTACAGTAATTTCTTGTTTGAAGACCACTGTTCCCCTCTTCACAAAAATAAGCTATACAAAGTTAAGAGTATACAAAGAGCTGTCTGATATACACATTAAAACCTAACTATTAAATCCAGAGAATTGCTATACAAAATTCAGTGTTCTCAATATTACCTCGCATAGCTACAGTGGATTTCTTGCAGTTACACTTAATGTCCCTTTGGATGCAGTTTAATTCTTCCCTCATGATTAAAGAACGGGGGAAGAGTTTTAAAAACCACAAAACCGAAATACAAAAACAAGTTGAACAAATGAAGAGACTAGATATATGAAATTTCACTGAACCAGCCAGTGCTTCTACTTGCCTTTGCCCTCACAATTCATTCTGAACCTGGCTCAGGCTGTCCACAGGAACAATGAAGTGCAGTGATACCTCCCCCTCCCCCAAACATTTGCTCACTGTGCCGATACAGACAGTCGAAATTTCACTTTTTCTAAGTTTAGCCATGTTGCATTGCTCATTTAAGCATTACAAAGTCAGAGACATTCTTAAATATTTGTGATACATTTAGTTTGGGGTATTTCTAATCACTAATTACAATCATCCTTTCTTGACTTGTGAAATACAGCTTTCGGAGGGCCCTGATCTGCATTACTGATAGGAACATAAAATAATTCACTGTTGTAAACTTGAAAATCAATAAGGAATTAGCTTCAAGTGTTTGTTCTTCCAAACACTACTGTCTTAATTTATCTTAACTGCAACCAGAATGGTATCATATAAATGGACCTCTGATGCAAAGAGACTTGCAGGTTGTGTTCTCATTTGCTGTAGCTTAATCCCAGTGCAACTGCAGGTCTTGTGGATCTAGAAAGTCAGTGGAAAACACGCTGGGGGCAGTAGAACTGAGAGGAGTGAGTCCAGATGAGGAGCTGGGCATTGTAATGTCTAGCCATTCCATATTGTCCAAATTTGTATCAGGAAGGTCAAGAGACAAGCAAGAATTATTAGTGGTAAATTGTGCATCGGAAGTTTCCATGGGTGAATGAGAGTGATCTAAAATGCTGGAGTGATTAAGCAGATCATTCTGGAGGTCTTCAATTAAAGAAAATGACTCTCTGTCCTCATTACTGGTTGTCAGTTGAGGAATTTCATTACCTGATGGTAAAGTTCCATCCAAGAGGGCTTCAAGTTGGTTTTCCAGACTTATAGACAAGCTGGCTGTTGGTTCTAAGGACACAGGAGGAGGGGCCATCTGGATTTGTGGTGGTGGGCGGGATATCACTGTATTGACTGGCATTGTAGTGATGTTGGCTGTTACTGGTCTCATTTTAGAAATGGGAGATGGTTCCTCCTTTATGGGAAGGGAAATCTCTGTAATGGAAGAAAAGAAAAACACTACTGAATTCAGAAAAGATAATAACATATATATCCTTGGGCCTACAACTTCCACCCCTGTTTTGCCCACTTTGGGATGCATCCACAGTGAACTCAAAAGAGTCAGAGTCATTTTGCTGTTCTGATAACACGAACACTATATACAGACATCAGACTGCGTCAGGTACTCTATGAACAACAGTGTTTTAAAATAAGTTTGAAAGTTCTGCTTTCAGTAATATTTCAGCCAATTAGAATATTGACTGACGAAAAAAGGAACATTTTTTGAGATGTTAGCTTTACCTCCTTTATGTTTATAGTTCTTCTGCCTAATTGGAATAATTATGGAATCAACATGTATCCTCATTTAGAGAAGAATACCTGAACCAATTTTCAGTTCCATCCCTCCTTGGTACTGCGTCCACCTCAATGACTCTAAGAGACCAGTTGATGCCATTAGGATGTTTATTCCTGATTCTAGAATCTAAACCTACTCTTCTGTCAAAAAGTTCCATGTAAGATAGTGGCAGTAACAATATAAAGAGATAAAGCACAGTAAGTTCCAAGTAATTCTTGTATGTGAATGGAGTGCAAAAATAATACTAGACAGACTAGAATATGCAAATAAATCCTCTAGCACAGATGATGTTTCTGCCAGCAGAAATACACTTGACAATATTTTGCACCATTCTTCCAAGAAAAAAACAGAGTCTTAAAACCTGTAAGAGTACCTATTGAAATGATTGTATACTAAACACAAAGCATCATTACATGAACCCTCTCAGCCTCCTGAGTTGCATTAATAAACTAAACATTTTTCAGTGTAGAACTTGCTTACATAAGTGCAAGAGCTCTGAATGCTTTCCTTTGTTTTTCATAAAGATGATAAGGAAACACTTGATTTTTTATGGCAACTTGGCAAATCTGGAGCAGTTGTTACCTTTAAGATCAATTAGGTTTAGTAATGTAGCACTCAAAGCAAATAAGTAAGCACACCACCAGTTTCTACATCCTCTGTTCCAGAGGTAGAACTTAAACTACTCCTGCAATATTTTAATAAAAGCACTGAAAGCATTTTTGAATTTAGCTGGAATGGTTCACTGCACAGGTCACTTAGCTCAGTCTATCACTCCATTTTCTTCAGCTGACTTTGCAATTTGCTTCAAGAAAGAGAAAATACTTTGATGTTTAAAGTATGACTAGAATCTTCTCATAGCCTACCATCAGTCACTTATGTCCTGGCATTCACTGCTGTCAAGATCCTTCTGTGACAGTAGTACAAAACATTAACTGAATTGCTTGGCACCAGAACATGTCTCAGTATTGGAATGGCTTCTTAGTCTACAAAGCCTAAATATGTCTGAAAGCCGCCTTTTACTGCAAAGCTACTTGGATGTTACTTGAGTTATTTCAGTTTCCTTCTGATAGCTCCCTTGCTTTAACTGACACAGAAAGCTGTTATTCATTAATGTCTCTATGTAGTTCATACAGACTTTTTCCAGTAATGTATCTCTGATGTTTAGAGTTGATAATACACGGTTATATTTAATGAAAATTTAGTATCAACGTGCGTTAACTCTTACCTTATTCTGTCTTTTGTATAATATACGGACTTGCTCAGCTTTTCCAATTTTGATAAAATATGTCACCTAAGGTGTTATTTTCATTGTTTGAATGCTGTGTGGATTATTGCAAAGGTCTGTCTGGGGTAATTTACAAGCAGAGAAGTTCCACAGCAGGTTGACTGTGTTTGTTTTGGTAAATGTTTTCTTTAATGGATAATTATTGCAAACTTCCAGAATTACCAGTTTCATCCAGTCTAGGTAGCTTCTACCTCTTCTTCTTGGAAGAACTTCTTCCTTTGATCATAGCACTGAGTCTTTTATTATCAGGTTTTAAATCACTACATCACACAGATGTCAATCAGCTTACCTCCGCTCTTGATGAGAATATCAAAAAGATCATCCATCTGCTGACTGTGCGCACTGGAAATCTGTAGTGCATAAAAAAAAGGTTATGCTTTTTCATCTAGTATTTTGTCCTAAGCTGCTCGGTCCTAGCTTCTCTCAATAGACAAGTAATAACCTACGATCAAGACTAAAACTCTTCATGCAAAACTGTCAATCCAGAAACAGAGAAATACTTCGGAGAAACACTTGTAATCCCTGTGGTCAGTTTCAATACATAAGAACAGGGCGAAAAAATCTGCAAAGCAAGACAAAGATTTAATGAAGGCAACCTAGAAGAGAGGTGCAGAAATCTAGGGAGAAGGAGAATTACTAACCCTGTTTTGTAGCAGGGTATCTGGAATAACTGCAAGACTTTGGGGGTGCAACCTGACCTGCCTTCTCTTCAGAGATACCCTGCGAATAGCCATCATGTAAAATGCTTTTCATTATGTGCAAGTTGTGTTGTTTTTTTTTTGTTTAGTGGGAGTGTGTGTGTGTGTGTGCTCACATGTGTCTGCCTCAGTGTGTATGAACACACACACATTTTCCTCAAGTTTACTCACTTTGGAAAATACGAATCTATTTTCTCTCCTCCAAGTCTGAAGTTTAGGTATCATACATCCTTGAAAGTCAGTTGAAGGCTAGGTATTGTTAATTAACACTAGCAGCATTACCCCAATTATAGATATCACCAGCTGGATACTGTAAGACTGATTTACATATCTGTTGCTTTAATAAAAAGAATCATGAAACAGGAGACCTGCAGTTAAACACAGTTATGAAAACATTAACAGGTTACACTAGGAAATCTTGATGCCAAACAAAAAAACTAAAATAAGCAACGGTTTTGATAATTCTAAAGAAAAAAAAATTAACAGACCAAACAGGAGAAAATAACTACCTCACGGTGTGATGCCTGAATATTGCGGGTCTGTTTTATGGCCTCTTCATAACGGGGAGGATCTTTTGCCTTGGACACTGTGTTGTTGAAGAGAGGTTGTTGAACAATATAAGGCTGAGCTTGAGATGGAGAGCCAGGCTGTGTGAAATAATGAAATAATGACTAAACAATATATTCTAGTGAATTCAAGATGTATCAGGTTCTACAAGTTATCCTATTTCGCTGTACCGATCTACAGATTTACAAATAACAATAGCAGAGATAGTCAGAGGGATAAAATAATAGTTTATTTCTGTCCTTTTCACATACATATACGCATTATGAAAACCTACAAAACATTCTTCCTCCTTGAGTGAACTGCAGCATGTACATAGTTAAAGAGTATGTATGTACATAGTATGTACATAGTTACATTATACAGTATATAGTATGTACATAGTATGTATATAGTATGTACATAGTTACATTATTAAGAATAATAATATGACACTGAACTTTATGGACTGTTGTGTTAATCTTACCTTATTAGGAGCAGCAGGTCCATTCTGCACAGAGGGAACTTGATTACCACCACTGTGAATGTTAGAGTTTGATGTTTTATTAATGAAAGATTGCGAAGGTGTTGTGATTGGTGCAGTCTGATAGGAAAATACTGTATTTGCTGTGGCTGGTGGAAAAACCTGTAAAGGATTAATATATCAGTCTTAGGTTGTGATTAGTTTTTTTTAAATAATAACATTGGGTAAATGACATCTACAAGGCTTTAGACTTTTTTTTTTTTTTAAAAAAAAGATCCTTGCTTTCTTCAATTCCCTATAAAGGGAATGTTGTTTGTATTGATTTTTCCCTCCAGTGGAGTAATTTGTAAATCCAGAACAATTACTCTTTGAAAAAAACCTTTGTGCTGTGCCATGTTTTCATTTATCACTGATAATTAACAATATTTCCCTGCAGTCTTCCAGGAAGCCTGACATTCAGAAGAGTATGGAACAGTTTAATACAGTATGCATGGTTTCCCCACCTAGTGGACAGTCAATAAAATGAAGGTATTTCTGACCTATATGACCTATACTTGTCCATACTGACTGTTCTAAGACAAAATGGTTTGGTTTGTGCCATAGAATTCTGATTTCTTTTAACTACAGATATCTATAAGTAATCATGGAGAGGCAAAAAATATAACTGAACTTCAGTATCAACTGTAAGTTTGCTTACTGGTATGTACATAAACTTTTTATTTCTTCAAATAATAGACCATACACTCATTGGAAATGATTCCAAGCAGTATCCTGCTTCTCATATTTTTAAGGTAAAGGGAGAGGAAGAGGTTCTATAAATGTAAAAGTGCAAAAGACTGTTCTCTTAAATTCAGTATCGCTCCCACACACCTTTATGACAAAGGTGTGACAAATCTTAGATCAGGGATGGACCTAAAACTAGGATAGCTTTGTGGAATACCAAATTAAATCTCCTGTGAGAGGACAGTTTTTCTTAATCATCTGGATCATCTGTGTGAAAACTGTTGTACTTTCCAGCTGTCTACCACTGAGGTGAATGGCTGTGGAGATGTCTCCTTGTTAGTGACTGAAGAACAAGGCCCATGCAGTAACAATGATGTGAAGAGACACCTCAAGTGTGTAGGAGAAAATACATGGAAAAATCAGCTGGTTTGCATAAAAATCTGAGCTAGCTGAGAAAGTCAAGATGAATTCAAGAGAAATTGGTTCTGGAAAACTGTTTGTGGAGATGATAACTATTATGAAGACCAGCTTCACTAAAAAGTGTTAATAAGTAGCACTGCCCACTCACAGTTCATTAGTTCAATCTGCCTGCTGAAAGATCTAAGCCTTGTGAAATGAAAACAGCAGATCTAATGCCGAATGCATGAAAACTGTCCAGATCTATTGTATCACATCAATATTATATATTCTGCTGTAAAAAAACGGCAATCACGCTGTCTGGTTTCCTGTGTAAAAGATGACAGTAGATGTGTGAGAAAAACAGCAAGGCCAAGCAGGCTGCTCAGCTCCATGATAGCCAGGCGCAGACTAGAGTCTACTGGGAACTATGTGGTCTCCATGACAACTGATCGGAATGGTGGAAAGACCATTCCTGGTTATCTCCTGCAATCATTTCAAGGAACTTCTAGACAGCAGAGGAAGAAAACTGCTAGCCTCTGGCACAAGTATGTGCATCAGGATGACTGGAAAATTTCTACATGGGACCTTTCAAATTAACAAGGTAAGATTAGCCCCTCACCAAATCCCAGAGAACCTGGATGAAATCTGCTTTTTGAATATATGTCAGTTTTGATGTCTGTTGGATAACTTCAACGTCCATGAAATTAAACAGGTTGAACAAACCGACTGAAGAGTGATGATGCTCATTTAGTTGTGTTCCCTGTTATTAGCCACTTGCCAAGAATTGCAGGGCATACTCATACATCATCTAAGATAAATTCTTATCTGGGACAAGAGCCATAGGAGAAGCAGATTAGGGGACAGTGCACAGGTAGAAGCCTCAGATCACATCAGAAGATGGGTTTTAGGATGTACTTTGTTTATAAACTGAAATATAAACCTTGAAGGCTGAGATATTTTATAACCATTACATAACATACTGTGAAAATTACCCTCTTCATCTTGAAATTTCAGTTGTTTCTGAATTATCCTTTCTTCAGGGTAGGCTGAAAAACATTGTTCTAAGTGATAGGAGCCTTACAGTTGATATCAGTGGTAAGGAAGCAATCCAAAACCAATCTCTGAATTCCCTTCTTTTGTGGTGACTGGTGCTGATGGGTTCACAGCAGTTACCAACACAACACCTTAACAAGCTTGAGAGACAGGCCCACGTGAAACTCATGCAGTTCAACAAGGCTGAGTGCAAGGCTCTGCACATGGGTTGGGGCAATCCCAAGCACAAATACAGGCTGGGCAGGGTATGGATTGAGAGCAGCCCTGAGAATGACTTGGGGGTGTTGGTGGAATGAACGTCAACATGAGCCAGCAACGTGTGTTCACAGCCCAGGCCAACTGCATAATGCCCTGCATCAAAAGCAGTGTGGCTAGCAGGTCAAGGGAGGGGATTCTGCCCCTCTGCTCTGTTCTCATGAGACCCTGCTTGCATCCAGTTCTGGGGTCTCCCACGTGAAAAGGACACAGACCTGTTGGAGTGAGTCCAGAGGAGGCCACAAAGATGATGAGAGCGCTGGAGCACCTCTCCTATAAGGACAGGCTGAGAGAGTTGGGCTTGTTCTGCCTGGAGAAGAGAAGGCTCCAGGGAGACCTTCCAGCAGCCTTCTAGTACCTGAAAAGGGCCTACAGGAAAAGTGAGGAGGGACTCTTTATCAGGGAGGGTAGCAATAGGATGAGGCTTAACAGTTTTAAATTGGAAGAGGGAAGATTTAGACTGGATCTTAGGAAGAAATTCTTTGCTGTGAGGGTGGTGAGGCACTGGAAGAGGTTGCCCAGAGAAGCTGTGGCTGCCCCATCCCTGGAGGGGTTCAAGGCCAGGCTGGATGGGGCTTGGAGCAACCTGCTCTGGTGGGAGGTGTCCCTGCCCAGGGCAGGGGGGCTGGAACTGGGTGATCTTTAAGGTCCCTTCTCAACCCAAACTATTCTATGACATGAACACGACTGGGCTGGCACTTAGAGCTGTGCATCCCGTGCTGATGAACATCTGTTTTGAAATGCAAAATTTCAGAGCCAATTGTTTTGGGTAGAGAGGAAGAGAAGGAGCTCTCTCTGACTCCTTCCCTGCATTCTTGAGGAAGAGATGTATCATAGATATGATGGGGTTTTGACTCACTGGAAGTGGTGTCCTCAACATCCAAGTCCATAGCTTTCCTCATAAGTAAGGATGAAATCAACATCAAAAGTAGGAAAACTAAAAGAAATGCATGTAAAAGAATAATCTTGGAAATCACGGGTAAAAGCTTTCTCTTAAGAACTGCCTACATGAATCTTCCATTTTGAGCCAATGGCAAATAAGAGACACTGACAGGGATAGCTGGTGTACCACTGTGCAGCATGACCAAGAGTGTCCTAAGAGTGGGGACAGAAGAGTTCCATTAAGGTAAGTCTTTAGCCTTATGTACTTATCTGCAACTGAAAAATAAAGTCCTGCATGAACTAAAATTTTGAAAGAGAAGGAGTTACAAGCCCATTGTATCACACATTAAAAACCACGGTACAGAGATATTAGGTGACTTGATCATTTATATGACACAGGTGACACAAAAGATTCTGGAAGCACTGCCTAGCAGTAGATTACACAACTACTTATCACAATGCTTATTGCTATCCACAAACCTTTCTGATCTGTTGGCTCTGACCAAGTGCATGCTGCGTGGTGGTGTTTTGTTTGGACTGTGGAGTATGCATCTGAGGTGCTGTCTGGACCGGGCCAGAAGAAGAAATAGGAGCAGGTATTTGTGATGGGGTCTGTATTCCAGCTTGTGATTGAGCCTAAGGGATGAAGATAAAATATTTGCATTATTCTTATCTCACAGTAAATTACACCATGTAAAAAAATCCATTGCACAGATTATGCAGAATACCAATAGCGTGTATTCTGGGAAGGACGAGTGTGAACTGTGTATAGGAGGCACATTTTTTATTATTTGGTACTGGCGAGTTCCCAGCTAAACGGTGGCATTTATTTTCCCATCAGAGTTTAAGAAAGATAGAGATGAACTGGAGAGGGTCCAGTGGAGAGTAATGAAAATAATAAGAGATGGAGCACAACTAGGAAGAAAGGACTATAAGAACTGGGTTTGAGTAACCAGAAAGACAAAACTGATGAGGTAAGAAAAAGGTGATTTTTAAGAAGATCAGAGTAGTTTTCAATGGCCACTGAAAGGCAAGAAGCATGTCTAACCTCAGCAAAGACACTTTTATAGCTGGTAGTTAGGAAAACTTTGTACAGTATCAGTGAAGTGAAATACCAGAACAAGATGTTTAAGGTTGTTACAGAATTCTACCAGGATTTTAGGACAATTCAGACAAAGATCTGTCTGGGTGCGTAGCTACCAGGACCAGCTGTTGCACTGTGGACTGTGGGTCCCATCCTCATCAGAATTTTACAGCCCTCGTAAGCATTGCTAAACGTGATGGTGCACATGCCAGCACCAAAGCCCAGGCACACAACGTGCCACAGGCACCAAGTACAGGCTGGAGCTGGAAGAATACTTTGCTGGCACAACAACCACGTGGGTGGCAAGGGACTTACCCAGCTACATCCCAGTAATGCCACTGGGAATTACATGCTTAGTTCCACTTTAGACCAACAGGTTAAACTGTTTCAGTTTGGTGGGATTACTCATAGCTCTTCATTCATAACCCATCTTGGTTTATGCTGTATTTATTCACTGTTTTACTACCTATAATCAGCCTAGAAACAATATTTGTGTAACCATGCTTTCTTTTAACAAGTCCACCGGAGTTCTACAACTTGGCATTCATACTTTTAAATGTAATGAGCCATCACCACACAAGGAAGTTCAAACATACATTTGACAAAATAAAGTACCGGAATTGCAGTTCTCTGTTCTAATTTGGAATTAACAAAATGGCGGTGTTTCCTGATACAAGGCAAAACCACCTGTGCACGGAGGCAGTACATGGAAAGACAAGTATTCCTCAGGAAGGAGTATCTGAGAACAACTGGAAGTTATAGATTAGCTCTTAAGTTTTTCTACTTTTTTCCCTAAAGCAGAAACAAGCTAAGCCTGATTTTTAAGTTAATGGTACAAGCTGCACACTTACCTATTTATGCTAAGTTACGCAAATAGCACCATGCAGTTTACAGGATGAAAAATAAAAACATCCTTACCTGCAACTTTATATTTCCAACTGGTAGCTGCACTGCAGTGGCAGAATTCGGTCCCTGGATAGACAGTGGAAGGAGCAGCTGTGCAGTTCCTTGGGTAGTTAATAGAGCTTGAGGTTGGGCAACGACTGCAGTTTGCGGCTGCCTCTGTGGATTAACATAAAATTGAGAAATGGCATTCTGAGGTTCAGCTTTGGCCACGGGTATCTCCTGCTTGATAACAACTGCCTTTTTGGCAACTGGATTCTGGCCACTAGTATATACTGATTGTCCTAAAGCGTGACTAGCTACAGGTACAGACTGACTTGTGCTGGAGCAGTCAGTAAGCGCGTTTTCATCTTTGACAGCAGCACTGAATTGCTTCTGTTCCAAAGTAGCTGAGTTCCCACAAGCCTGAGACTGTTGCTGTTGCCCCCGTTTTTCAACCTCAAGCTGCATTTTCAGTACTTCCACAAGTTTTTGCTCTTGTTCCAGTTTCCTTTTGAGCTCTTCAATCTGCTTTTCTTTTTCTTGAAGCTTGCGGTCCTTTTCTGCTACATCAAACTCCATGGTTGAGATGCTTCCACTGCTGCGATTTTGAGTATCATCGCTCACATTTGCTCTCAGCGGTGAAGTACTTAAGAACTGGGATGGTGACATCATGGTCATCATTTCAGTGAATGTATCTGCCATGCTAGTGTCATCTGTGCTTAGACTAGATTGTTCTGAAGGAGAGGGAGAGATAGGCAAAGGAGAGCTAACGTTTTCAGTATTTACTGCTTTGCAGCCAGGTCCAGTAGACGTTTTTTCTGGAGGAACGCTGGATATGGTATTAGCCACTGGTTTATTTAGTGTTGCAACAGGAAATGCCACAGTCACTTCCCCGGTGTTACCGGTGGCCCCAGTAGAGGTGGTTACTGTAACAGAGCTACTAGTAGCAACCCCGTTGTTATTAAGATCTTGATAGGGCTTCAGACGCTCAATAAGATCTGTTTTTGTTCCAGACACTGGCAATCCCCTCAATTTCAACTCCATTTTAAGCTCCGCTACCTGAAATAAAGCACGATAGTAAAAAACAAAAAAAAACAAACAAAAAAAAATCATTAAAACATCTATTCTATCTACCTTATTACATCTTTGTCAGAAAAATTATTTTTCAGTACATTTGCAAGTTATTGCACCTCAAGGTTCTGACAGCACCCCTGATCCGTCAGCACATTTCCAGGACCTGTTGCTGGCTTTCACTGTAAGGCCAAAACCTCAGTTGTTGAACAATGAAAGGCAGCAAAGTTATGCTGATTTTTCATAAATATTCAAAATGGAAAAATAAACACACAGCTCCTAATCTGGGCTAAAAGCTTCTGAAGCAAACCTGCAGACGATGGCAGCAGCACGGATAAAAGTTCAGCACCCTGAACCCCTCAGTTACACTAGCAAGACAGATGTATTCCTGAGAAATTTCATGAGGTCAGTTGGATGATTCAATAGACTCATAAAAGACAAAAGGCTCTCTCTAATGAGCACCTGAACAGTTACTGCTATGTGCCATTTGGGTTTCTTTTGCAAACATAAAAGCTATAAGCAGTCAAAATTAATCCAATTTCTGATAGAGAAGTGATCTTAATTTTCCAGTACGCTTACAAAGTAAAGTGCAAATACATTGAGTGTAAATGAATTCTGTTCTTCAAAATACTAATTTAAAAAGAACAGTCACAATGAATGGCTTCTGTTTCTGATATACATACACCGCATCTAACTGTAGTGTCTGGGCTATATATATGTTAGAAGCAACTCTGAAAGAATAAAAAGTAGTGACCTCGGTAACGTTTCAGTACTTTGTCAATCTAGTACTGAAGGTCTTCACGATTTGGAAGTGATGAAAAGTCACAGCAATCCATTTGCATAACATCTCCAAGAACCACAGCAATCTGACATTAAATAACTGTCTACCTAACAACGATTACCAGCTGTTTCCTGCAGTCTGGTATCCTCTACACTTGCTTGAGAGCTCATTCCAATTTTCCTGTTTTTCAACGATGCATTTCTGAATTCTTAAATCAGAACTGATTTAGATGATTCAGTTTTCAAACCACCATCAGCAGGTCTGCGAGTATGGCTTATGTTACTATTGCCACATTAGCAAGAATGCCAATAAATTATGTAGGAATGGGTAAGTGAACAGCTTTAATCTCTGCAAAGCACAAATTCAGATATTAACTTAAATATCTTTAAAAGTTAATAATTTAAAATTTGAAAAGCTTATTTCAAACACTGTTGTTTAAATAGCATTTTATAGACTTGCTTGATATTAAAAGATAGTAACGTATGGTCATCAGTTAAAACCTTTTATGGGAATCTGTTCTTCCAGAACCTCTTTTTTATCCCTTGAAGACTGGAAGAATGCTGACCCACCCCTCAGGAACCCAACACCTCGGTCAAGGAGAGAAATGGGTAAACTCCCCACTAGTGTCCTTGCTCCTCTGCTCAGGTTGGGCACATTGCTTTTACTATTGAAAGGATCTGAATCTAAACCCACACAGCTGCTTCACAGTCATTTTCAACACACAGTATTAATTCCTGTTAATATATTTCTGAAGGAAGAAAACCCTACGCAATGCCTTTATATGGTAGTTTAAACAGAGTTTACACAGTTATTTATAACTTCAAGAAGCTTGTACAAAATTTAGTGTTCATTTTCAGATGATGTGTTGAACCCTGGTAAGAAGATCTCTTATTTTCTATTTTCTTTTACTGCTGTTGTTTCTGTGTTGGCTTTGTAGCAGTGACCTCTCTAGAAATGTTATTATTAGGGCATCTTTTAATTTATATTGCTTAACTGAACCTCTTAATTTATATACTAAAATTGTCATGAGAAAATTACTGTTCCAGTGTTTAAATGTCTGGGCTAAAATTTCACATGAAGTGCTCCTCATACTTTACCCAAGGTATCATACTATCTACCTATACAATCTGGCTGAAATTCTTCTTCCTCTTTTAATTCTCTGGGAAAGAAATGTCATTTCTAGAACATATGCACATGAAGAGGTTAAAGCAAAACAAATATTTAAGTCCAGAAGAGTTGTGTATGGAAACTTTGACAACCTTATTCTAAACAGTTAAGAGACAAGTAGTTTGCATTGATAAATAATATCTGGGCTTATTCTTGACAGTAAGAGTTCGCAAGTTCTGACCGGCAGCAATGCAAAGTAATGGGCAAATTCCTCTCGTTTTTACCTTCAGATCATCCAAGCTTGAAGGCAGGGGTCCAGGTTTCCTGTTGGGAATATGACTGTTCTGTCTGGGTGAGCTGGCGGCTGATGTCGGTGTGCTGTTGTTCAGGGTGCTCAGCGGCGTGTTCCCGTTGTTGCTCTGTTTGTCAGTCAGTGGCCTTCAAGTGATAAGCAAAAGGGGAACAATGTCAATCCTGAATGTGTTATGTTTTCGATCACACAGCTGTGAGTCCGAACCTAGTGCCTACCAAGTTAAGGAAAATAATTTTTTTTTTTTTTTTACAAATACATATTTAACATAAAACATTACCATTAAATTTAGTAAAATGGCACAGAGAAGAAAACTTAACAGAGGAGTACGTTGACATTTTATTTTCTTTTCAGTTAAGCATACCAATTTATGCTTCATAGTTTTTAGTATTGTCATGGCATCCCTGAAGGACACCATGGACTGCAGAATCAGTTACACAAATTAATCACAGACAGGGAAACTAATGTACTTTGTTTGATTTAATATGAATAAAAACCCCTCAGCAATATTGATCTCTGTATGAACCCTAGATACATGTCCAATGTTCATATCTATTAAGGACCAAAGCGGAGGTAGTTTACTCTGAAGATCACACATTTTTGTCAGCTTTACTCATAAGAAGAATCTCATACAAGGATTTCAAAGTAATTGTAAAATATGTAAAAATGCCATAATTTACACTAGGTACCATAAGTCAGCTCTTTTATTTCGTTCAACTGTTTTATGAAGAAACGTTTCAGAAATGTCAGTAGATGGAACATAAGAAGCGTGGGTAAGCAGGCAGAAACATCTCCAGTCCAAATGTTAGGATACATGGTAATTATAAATATAACCACAGATGGTATCTTTAACTTTTCTAGCCTCACTTGCTGAGGAAAAACAGCTCTGTGAAAACTAATTAAAAAGAAAAAAAAAACACAAAAGAAGCCAGCTGAAAGCCATTTGAACTTAGGGTGGTGCAATTGTGGCATGTTGGATTGCAGGCACTTCTAGGAAAAGATTAATCTTAGCTGGTGAGAACAGAACTCTGCAGAGTGCCTCACTCTGCTATAGCGTGCTGGCAGCTCCTTGGAGATGTATTTTTCTGATGCTTCTACATATAAATCAGAAAGTATACTTATACTTCTCACTGTAGGAAGTGCTAAAGATCAACACTGATGAAGACCTTGTATGAGCATTAGAGATGAGGCTATAAACAATATACAAACTTTACCTAATTTAAAGTTACTATTTCTTTTTGTTTGTGAACTGCAAAAGTGCTGTCTCTGATGTAAGAAGACAATAACAACACAACAATATCATGTGTCTTTGTAAAAGCCATCACCTGTAATATCTGAGTGAAAATGGTGTCAAAACTTTCTTGCTTTCGCATAAATGCTTTGAGTTTCAAAGATGCATCTGACTGGAAAAAGTACATCTGACGGGTAGGAGATTCTGTTTCCCACAAAAGTAACTTGGATGACTTAAAGGCTTATCAGACTTCAGGAATATTTTAACAAGAGATCATCACATCGTTGACTGAGGTAAAGCGTACCCACAATGATGCGCATTGCCATTTATATTTTCTTGGGTTCCACCCGTCTCTTACCAATTGCAAAGCACATTTATTTCTAAGGTACGAAGTCTATAACTGATGTATCTATCTTTTCTGTAAAGGACACAAACAATGCTTAACGTACTTCAGCGGTGCAGGTAAGATTGTCTGGTAGTTGTAGTGCTGTTGCTGTTGGCTCAGGATCTGCAGCTGCAAGAACAGTTGCTGCTGCTGTAGCAGACGAGCATAGTTGGAGTCCATCTGTGGCTCATTTTTCTCACCTTTCTGATCAGGTGGAATATATTGATGATACTTCAATTTTTTCACCCTTGGCTTAGGGTCTTTACATTTCTTACTCCGATGCTTATCACTTGGGTTCTTTGGGTGGCTTTGCTGTTTACGGATGGAAAAGATTGAAACAAGTGTAACAGACACCTCATTTATGTTCAGTTACGCAACGTACAAAGACAAAGTATTCAGGAGCACAGTTGCTGAATACAATTATCCCTGCAAACCTGTCCAAAAGGATCACCCACTATCCTTCAAAAGTGAACGTACTCTGGCTTATACAGTGCACAAGAAGGGGTCATCAAATCACAGTGTGTGAATGTTTTTTTAGTGGACGGCACAAAGGAAGCTAAAGGATTCCGGAAGCCATGACCTGTCACTGCAAAGAGGCATTCTTAAACAGGTACCTTCAAAGCCACTTAGCACTTTCTGCAAGCAAAAGCTCAGATCCTAAACTCTGTCCATAAGCACTTGCAGGTCAGAGGTACTGACAACAGGTCTAGATGAAAAGCCCGGACAGACAGTCCTATAAATTAGAGGATTACTCTTACAAAGGTTTCAGCAGTATCCTTATCAGCAATACCTGTGCATGTGATAAAACTCTCTTCCTTTACAAACTGTTTGAAAATTTTTGTGAGTGAAAAGTTGAAGGCAGTTATGTAGTCATACAGAAGTATCAAAGCAAAAATCCTGTGTTGACCCATGCACATTTATTACCCAGATGGCCTGTTTGGGGGGATATCTGAATTGGGCATTAAGGTCCTACACTAAGTAAGCTGGTACTGCAGTGATTTCATTGGGGACAGCCACAATTATACTAGAAATTGACTAATAGAGGTCATCCTTGTAACTTTAACTGAGGATTAATTTCACGTAGTTAGGTAGAATCCTAGGTGCATCTAATCATTATACGACTGAAGGCCTTTGACAAAGTTGCAGAAATGAACACAATGCCCTCTTTAACTGTATTTGAAGAAATTTTCCATGTTGCTGGCTAGGTCAGTGCAGAAAAGAGAACAGAGTATGTTGTTCTAATATTCAAATACAAGGATACAGGAACTTCACTCACACAGTGTCTTCTGCTAATACAATAAATGAACTAAGAAAATAGTTGCAGAAAAGGAGTAACGCTGTTCACCAGTTGGGTTACAGGCAGACTACAAATGCGGTTGCCTCTGTTCCTATTAAATTATTCTCTACACAAAACTAGATGAGAAAGGATTAATTTCACCAAGAGAAAGTGGAAACTCAACAGAAAAAAAAAAATCTACTGTCCTTATTTCTTAAAAGCTTCCATAGCAATGTAATGCATAAGTCTGCCTGGAAAATTTCATCAACTGTACTGTAAGGACCTCCTGAAATAGTAAGGCAAGGGCTAGTGGTTGATCTCAGCACACAAAATCTTTTAGCCAACAGCCCAGTATGTTCTCCTGAACACTAATAAAAGTTGGGTTTAGTTATAGGTACTACAATGTTCCTTGTGCGTTTTCCCATTAAGACAGCATTGGAAAAGGACACAAAACACAGTCCTCAGGTGCCACTGTCACAGACACCCACCTTCACTAACGTTGGCCCAGGCTTTGCTGCAGACACTGTGTTTGTGGTCAGGGTGGCTGTAGCAGTAGAACGTGTAACGTGCTGTTCAATTGTAGATGGAGTTTTGAGAAATTCAGGAACTGGAGAGGTTAAAGGTGGATACTAGTATTAAAAAAAATATAAGGAAAAAGAGAAACATTAAAAACATCCACCATCTGAATAATTGAAAAAATGTTAAAAGGTTAAGACAATTTAATATGATGTCAAATTCACAAAATATTTTTAGGAGAAATGGCAAAAGCAGGACTCCCCTGTATACATTTTGGCACACTGCAAATATAGCAGGTAAGATAAACTGGTTTCTTACCTTGACTTCTTAGTTTGCATTTTAACTACAGCATGTAAATGTATCCCAAATCTGGTTTTACTAATACAGGATTTACTTCTAGTTTCACCAAAGCAAATTATACATACAGCATAATAAATATTTTTCCAACATTAATATTTTTCTTAATTGTTATTGTTGCTTTTTCTGCAGGTAAAAAGAATGAGAACCGAAAAGGATTTATAGCAACATACAAAAAAAGCCCTCAGGAAAGGCTTTGTTTTCATAACCTTTACACCCTTGTTTTAATTTGCAGAATTCTCTTCTTGTTTTAACATATATGAAAATAAATAAAAAAGTATCATGAAAACATTTTCTTTCTATCTTACAAAAAATAATAAAAAAAGAACTGGAAGGACCTTCAGAAGTCATCTCACCCATTCGGATCAGGCAAGTTTTACTGAAACTGCTCCTAATCCGTATTTGTCCCTGGTTGGTAGCCCAGCATCAGAGTAACTGACCTGAGCTTTAAAAGTGCAAAGTTTTTCTAGAACTGACAGCTGTCATTGAAGGACTTTTGCTCCTGGCATAAGGATAAAAAAATAAATCTCATTAAGGTAGTCAGTCAGAATTACAGGAGAAGGTTCTGTCCAATTTCTTTTCTTGTTAGCATTACCAAGTTTCATACATAAAGACTTCCAGAACCAAAGAATTACGGCTTTTCAGAATATAACGTATTTCTCTACTTTTATAAAGTGAAAGTACAGAAAAATAGTTGAAAAAAAATTTTATTAATTATAAATAACAGTAGAAATAAGGGTTAAAATAATTAAAGGAAGAATGGAATGCATTGCTAGCAATTGTTAGTAGAGATACCACCATTTGTTATTACTCTGCATGCAGCAAGGTGAAACTTTGACCCCAGACACATACAGGGACCCTGCAGCCGCCTCCTGAACTGACATTGCTTCATTTCTGCAGTGCTGAGCCTTCCTTTGTTTTCTGTCTGAAGACAGAATCCTGTGCACACAAGGAGAATTTTGCCATCTAAACTAATACTGTCAGAAAAGCCTTTCATGAAGGTCAAACATCAATGTAGGAAAATTAACTTCTTGTTTCAGAATGATCAGGCAGTAGCACAGCGGATAATTTTGAAGATGCTTCCTACTGTATTTTCCTGGCAGCCGTACCCTGCCCGTGCCATGAGGTGCATCCCGTCTGTATTGGGCTGCCAGCCAGTACAGGACTGTGCACGTACAGTCCAGTGGCCGGAACTTTGCTGAGTTTGTTCCCTTGCTGTTACATCATGTGTGTTAAGTTTTTTTTTATAAATTTACAATATTCCACATAGGCTTAGGATTTTTTTTATTATTATTCTTTTCCTGGCAGTACTATGCATACCAGAAAATTCCCAGACATTTTCCTACATAATAACCAAATTCCACTGACCATAACTTTGTCAAATCAACTTTTTCTCTGCTGAAATTGTTTTCTGATTTAAAAACTATTTCCTTCTGTAGTCAGTAACCCCCTGATGGGATTATAGACCCTATGCATAATCAGGCCTCAGCCCTTGTTTTCCTAGCTGCACAAATGAATTTTTATTCTTTTCTCATAGAAGGGATTTTTCATTCTCCGACCATCCTTTCCTGTTTGTGTTACTGTTTTCCTTAGTCTTTTTTTGGATATAAGTAACTGGAAATGTATAGGAAATTGTGTATGGGCTGTCACTGGATCCCTGCAGTGGCATTAACACTCCTAGTGGAATCATCTCTCCTGACACACTGAGAATTTGACAGAGGAAGCACACGGGGGCTCACAGTCACTGCACCCCAACTCTTTCTCCTCACTTTTCTCTTGAGTCAGAGTCCCCAGGTTTCCACATTTCTTTTTCATGGGAAGTAGAGGTGGTATTTCTCTTTCTTCAAGAACTATTCTGTTATACTGCAATTCCACTATTCTCTTAAAAGCCAAGTCAACCAGTTCTTTCTGCATAGCAACAATCTAGCTTTGTGCTAACTACGCCCTCCAGCTTTTGTTACGTGACCCATTCTTATGTCAAGGTTGTTAATGGAAACACAAAACCAGAACGTCCCCAAATCAACTGCTGAAGAGCACTATTACCAGCCTCACCTCAACCCAATACTTTCTTCTGTCTTATCTCTGCTAATCTCCATCTTTCTCCAGTTTTGCTAGTGTTTAATACCATACATATTAAATCCAGATGAGATCAGTTGCATTTCCATTGTTTAAGAAAAATATCAGATCACCTAGCACAGTATTGCTTTCATAAAATTCCTATCACTAAATATCCTTTTTCTTCAGAGTACAGTCTAACTCTCTGCATTCTAATTAAGTCAGATGGGTACTTCTTAATTCATTCCTTCCCATGCTCTACTATTCTTCTATGAGACTGTATCACAAAGGACTTAAAATCAATTTGCTAAAATGACTTGGTACACATTTCTCAACTTGATGTCCTGGTTCTCTGCTGTTTCTGGGATGGCAGTTATCAAACTCCCAGTCTGCAGGCACCAACCACTCTGACTTGTGCTTACAACTAAATTATAATAATTTTCCTTTCTATCTCTGTGTTTCTTTCATACATTGTGCTGCAGCTAGAGCTGGTTTGCTGTAACCTACACTGCACTGTGCTTTTGATTTCCTGTAGCACAGGAAAAGCTGATGCTGCTTTACTACATTGCGAGATTGAGCGCACCATGCCCAGTCACTGAAGCATTACACACACGCTTGTCTTGGGGTCGTGTCAGTTTATGGTGTCAGGATAAAGATATAAATGCTTCTATTTTTATATCCAACTTTCAAAGTGTTTGCTCTGGAAAGCATGCGGTATCTACACAGTATCTGTTCTTTGCTGCACTTGCATAAGAATTGGCAGGAGACTTTAAAAGGGACTTACCCTTTCAAAGTGAGTTCTAGATACTCTGTTCCAACTTACTGCAGTCCCCTTGCTATTAAGTATAAAAGGCTTATTCTAGTTATAGCAGTAATATTTTAAAAAATACTTGGTTTTATTTTGTATCAGTGTCACCATAAAGCACAGGAGGATTCCACAATTTTCACCGATTCTTCGATTTTCCTGAAGTCTCACATAAAAAGCATTTTAAACGTTTGATACTTCAGCTTGTTTGCTACATAATTCTGTACAGTTCATCATTCTGATCCTTCTTGAACTGTTCCACAACCCTTCCTAGGCTATGAAAACAGGCTACAGTGACAGCACAACAAAACTCTTTAAAACGGAAAAGTTAGTTACTTTCAAAAAACAAAAAAAACCCAACCTAACCCAAACAAACAAACAAACCCCCCCAAACCACACAAAAAACACCCCCAAACACCAAAACAAGCAAGCAAACAAAAAAACCAGAACAACTCCACATCCCCAAAACCCTATGTTGCTTGGGATTTACGGTGTTAAACATTCTCCTCTTGCCATACAGTAACTTTTTCCTTGCATTGGTTGTTCTCCTAAACTACAAAGGATTAAAGGCTACATGAAACACAAAGCTTTGTACAGGCTTCCCAATTTTACCTGCAGCTGTTAGATGCATATGATTTACTTGACAAATTTTTAAATTAAAAAGCCTAAATTAACAGGACTCAACTACTGAGCTTGATTATAAAGTAATGTAAGGATTATTTCCTTCGAACAGATCTTCTGTCTCCAGTTACATACAGGTCAGCAATCCACAGCCAATTTATGAAGAAAGCAGACATTATATTTTGTCTCATCAAGCAAAATACTTCAGCTGTTTTGAAGATAACTGTTTAATGTCTTCAGAGTTGTGCACACCACAATTTGATCTGCTTGGAGTGGGGTGGTTAAAATGCCTAATTCTTACCAGATGCAAATACATCAGGCAAAAGCAAGTTTTAGGTCATCAGTCAAGGAGAGCTGAAGGTTTCTCAAAGTTATGTTACATCCTCTGAGATCTGGAAACGTCTGGAGGAGGGAGCCTTGAAGAGAACTCTGGCTGCACTCCACTATTTTCAAAACATTCTTTCTATTTTATGTTGTAATAAAATGTAAAATTTGTCAGAGGAAATTAAAAGAATGAAGGAGCAATTTCCCAGACACATCTCCTGGACAGACATGCTGTACTGTTATTCTTTATTTCAAAAGGACAACCAGGTAAGCATCTATTTTATTCTGCAGAAGAGCAGCTTTGCATTTCAGATCTGTGCACAGAAGCTGCTGTAATATATTATGAAATCCATAAGCAAAGGATTGAAGTTCTTTCTGAAGAGCTTTTTCAATCAAGTTCAAGTGCTCTATTCTTTTGTTGCTGCAATCACAGATCTATCTTATGCTTCCTACTTGACAAGCTTCTGGCATGTATTGCTTTAAGTATTTTTATTTACCCCATTAGGAACTTAACTCTTTACTTGGGAATCTAATTTCATGTGGTTTGTTTTCAATTTATTCAACACAAATTACATTTTCTCAACATGAAACCCAACCCGCATCTTAACCCCCATGCCAGGGAACAAGGAAATGAAATGGATTGTGCCATAATTTTTGTCCAGCGTTGTTTCTGAATACAAACTCTGCAGCACTTTTTCTATCTACTCTAGTAATAAGAAAACCAGAGAGTAATTCTAGACCCCAAACTACTCTGTTGTCAAGTACCCATGGTCGTTAAGACAATAACATCTTTGAAGCACGAACTATCTTTACCTCATATTTAACTCTTTAATTTTACATTACTTTATATAGTAATAACACAACACTTGGTTCTGTCTTATCTTTTGTTTATGTCTTAATTTATAAATTGCAGCACAGCTCTCTGTGTAGAGCCCTGGCTTTGCTATGAATACACAGAGATTTTAAATATATACATACATCCATTTTCCAAAAGAATGTTTAATTAAAAAAAGTATTAAAATAATTCAAACTGCAAAATTATGCATCTTTTTCTCCTTTGTGTAGTGGCAAAAGTGATGAAGGAACACTCTTTAGGAAGTCCTCATGAAAAAAAATCCATTATAGTTACAGTTAATCAACATTAACCTGAAGAATACTACATGTTTGTAGTAGTACCATGCATGTGTTGGTCAAATTTTGATACACTCTTAAATTCTCTCAAAATGAAGTATTTTAATGTTTGTGTTACACAGGCTAAACCAACCTGTTTTTCCCAGGTACAGACTTGCATGGAGTAAAACAACCTAAAGGCCTACAGCTTTTGCATTTCCATCAAGTTCACATTTTCTGCTTAAGGAATACTGCTCAAATTCATACACAACATTTCAGCTAATTATTAAAAAATGACAGCAATACCAAATTGTGTGTGTTTGCTCATACACACCTGGCACATGGTACCAAGCACACAAAGCTGGGTGCAGCATTATTAAACTGATGTCATTTGCACGTCACTTCATATATAGAATGCTGTGATGAAGACCCAAGTCTTTCCACTAAGTCACTTAATGAAGTGTGAACGTGAACAGTAGGGTAAAATCTGATCTAAAACACAGATTATTTTTCTATGAAAATGCTGCTGCTTCCATCTATGTAGAACAGAGAATGGGCTGACTGGGAGAAAGGGCAGCTCAGGACCAAGGGCTTTTTCCAGCACACACACCTGCTCAGCAGACGTGCGAAAGTGCCGTTCAACAACTCATTCAGCATTGACATAAGGCAAAAATTGTGTTACTCTTCAACATGTCAATAGGAACTAATGGTCCTTCTAGGCAAGTGTAACTCCAAATGTAAGCACAATTTGTCATCTCCTTAGCTTTGCCAACCTCTAATGAACAAGCTGTTAATGAGCGGAGAGGAGTGCTGTTACATCTGGCTAGTTCAGAGCTTGCTGACTGCTCACGCTGGTTGCTATCAGACAATCTAGGACAACTTTGCTTGCCCCTCCCTCCCCTGGAGCCTCCACCTGAGTCTCCTTCTCTGTCAAAGAAGGAGAGTAAAAGATCCATGAAAATTGCAGAAATCTAGCTAAAAGCAAACTATTCTTCTCTTAACCGGGCTTAGGTTAGTGCGTTTAAAATCACTAGCTGAGGTATGACAGAGAGCATAACAGACAAACTATTCAAGCTAAACAAAGTGCTCTTTAAATAAGGACATGTATCTCTAACAAATAAACTTACTAACTCAAAGGTGATGATAGAGACCCGTGAAGCAAGCACTGTACAAGGTATTTTAGAAAGCATCCAGACAACTGTATGATGAATATGTGTATAACCCTGTGTGTTCAGTAGTGAACAGAAGATAAAAGAAATAAATTTGTAGCACATGATGTTTGTTTCATCACTGTTTTGGCAAATTATTTTACAACAGCACTTTCATCACATGTTTTAAAGACAGGGCAAGACATGTAACTGTCCATTTCAAATTGAAAAATTAATTGTAAGAAGCATTCTCTTTCAGAACTCATTTTTGCAACTCATTTGAAAACAGTCAAGTGTTTTCATTCAAATCCTCTGTCCTTTAAATCCTCACACATTTAAATGCTCTACTATGAAGACATTCTGTCTGGCAGACTTACTTTCCTTTCTTTAAGTAACACAAGAAAATACTAAAGACCTCATAGAAAAATCAACATAAAGGTTATTTATATTTCGTTAATTGTAAATTCTGTAGACAGTATTTTAAAACTCTAAGATAGAACATTTAAATTATACGGGAAATGCTTTTCTTGGACTTTTCTGCAGATAACGGAGCTGACGTCAACTGTTGTTGTTTCAGCTAAGTTTAATTCTAAATGAGTTCAAGACCTTGCTCAGAATGAAGACAGACATTAAGTAATCAATAACAGCTGGAGTAAGCCATGGATGTGACCTTTTAAATGACTTCTGGGAAAGCTGCAGGTCTTCTATAGACCATAATGAATTTCAGTGAATTTATGGCTTTACTCCAGCCTATGGGAATTTCATGGTTGCCAGCAGCGAAGCCAGGGTCCTGGTCTGTACACCCACAAACAGAAAATAGTCCCAGCACAGCAAATGTATTCATTCAATGTGAAACTACACTCCATTTCTATAGTGCCAGACCAAAATCGTACTGCGAAGATTTTGTTTCAGCAGTTAGAAACCATACCTGTGTTGATGCAGCAGCATTTGCTGTCACTGGTGATGGCAAGTCACTCGGTTTTGGCTCAGCAGGGGAAGCTGCCGAGCCCTGGGATTCTTGGCTGGCGGGCTGGTCTGGTGATAAAGCATCGCTGCTGTCTTCATCAAATGAATAATCATCCAGAGCTTGAGAATAATTCTCTTGTCCAACTGCTAGAATGTTTACAAAGAAACAAGCAAAACAGTATTTTTTTTTTTAGCTACACAAATTAAACTTAGACATTAGTGGCAGAATGAGCTAATTGCTAGAAAATTACCCATTTTCAGCACAGTCTAAACATATGGTATGTAAGTATTCATCGTGCGTTTAATATGACAGCTGTATTAAATCCTATTCAAAGAGCTGATAAAACTAACCGTGTAGCAGAAATTGTTTCCCTAAGAGATTAAAAGATCCATTTAACATGAGCGGAGTGCACGGACTCCTTGGACAGACTGAGTAACAGCCACATACGTTTGATTATTTTTTAATATTTTTACTAAGAAACAACTAATTTCAAAGACAGTATTATTCTCCAACTATGTAATTTTAACTTAGTTTCAACTAAAATTGAATAACATCATTTAATGATGACAGAATTCAGGACTCGGAAGCTGAAAGAATAGTAATAATCTTTAGGTATGTTTTCTTCCAGTAAACGCCCAAGAGTCAAACTACTGTTTTCCACAAGGCCGTACAGAGAGCAGACAGGAGCGGTGGGACTTGCCTCTGATAGCTTCTTTAACACTGGAGTCTACAGGAAGAATATTTTTTTCTACCAGTTCCATGGGGCCAGGCCTCTGAGCGATCTTCTCATTCAGATCATCCGCCAGTCGAGCTCTCTTCAGTTTCATCTGAGTGGCTTGTAGAGAAGGCTCTGCAAAGGTCTCTGGAAAGATGGATTGATTTAAATATTCTGTTCCATCTTTTCCCCATTTCATGACAAATAACATTGTCTTGTCTTTGCAACAACCGCTCCACTTTTATCAAAAGCAGGCAAGTATTATTGTGAAAACTGTCAAATTAATCATCAAAAATAAGATTATGTAAGGAGATGATGTTCATCCCCATGATCTTGGGGTTTTGATTTAAAAAACCCACCTCTTTTTTAACAGCAATAATACTTTGGGTAGACATTTGTATAATGTCCAACAATAAAGCAGCGAATATATAAAATAACAAACGCTAATTATAATCTGAAGACAGCATTTGCTGCTTTAATGGTTTCCCGGTATGAGCTATGGCAAAGATTTAATCAAGTCATTAATTTTTGGATTCTTTCAAAATAGCTTCCAGCTATGAAAGCTCCATACGGAAATGCGGAGATAGTCCGTCAGTGTGGGTGTGGTCTCTCAATACAGAGACTCCTATCCGAGCTTAGTATCCAAATGCAAACTAACGGCTATTGAATTGCCCTGCGTTATGGGAATTTGGTCATTTCTGCACTGGCAAGATGACAGTGAGACCCAGTAACCCGGCCCTGTGCACAAAGAAACTACTGTTTCAAATGACCTGAGCACCAAGGGGAATAAGGCAGGGTAAAAGTCAAGTTTATTGAAGTTTGGTTGGGAGGGTGGTGTGGAACGACAAAACTGTCAGGTTATTTTAGGGTAATAGCAGGTAAAAACTGAAGCAATATATATACTGTTTGTAAACATACCGGTATGATTATGATTATAGAACAAAAGCAATATGCAATTGCAAACAATTGCACACAGCTGAGAATACTTTCACTGCTCTAAATGTATCTATTATTATACAGGTTTAGAATACTGTATAAACAGAGAAAAAGAGCAAGTAAACCTTTGGGCTTTGATATGAGTGATTTCTAATTCAGTTAGAAAACTGAGTGTGGAACAGAAGTTCCTTCTAATAGCAGCTTCAAAGGTCTGTTCAGCTGGGGACATACCTTCCAGGATGTGCATTCTGACCAGCTCAGACCGGTCTGGCCTGCTGCGAATCTTGTGCTTCAAAAAATTTTCAGTCTTTAAAGAAATGAGAAAATAGCATTAACTACTGTTTACTAGAAAAATCATAGCAGTTTGATAAATCAGTGATGTCCAGTCAATGAATATTTGCAGTTGCATTCGGACAGGTGGACCTCACTGTTAGAACAGAGAGGGTAGAGGGGTTTGCTTGGTTTTAGCTTGTTTTCCATGAGCTAAGCAGTGCTAATGAACTTGTCTTCCCCAAACAAGTTGGGAAAGTTTCTGGATTTGATCCTGTACCACCACACAAAATCATCATGGTACAGATTTGCTACAGAGATACTGCACTGGCACAATTTACCCAAGGGTTCTGTCCTTAACTGGGGGTAGCTACGTATTACATTATGACCCGAAGTGTACACACACATACACACATCCTTGATTTGTGAAGGATTAACAAAGTTCCTCTCAGATTTGACACCAATATTTTATTTTAATGGACTCTTCCAAGCATACATGCACTCAGAGAACACATCCAACCCACTGTCCATCTCAGACGTTAATAACACGTTACACAAAGTGGTTTACCCTGGCTCGCTCCAGGCTCTTTATCTGCTCATGGAATGCAGCTGGACTTTTCAAGGCTGTGAAGGGAGAGTAAGAGTTAAATTTACAGAAAGTGATTTCCATAAGAAATATCCTGTGTCTGTGTTTAACACCATCTCAGAACAAACATCATCTGTGTTTGCAACTGACCAGGCTCACATTTGACTCCTGCTAGTTGTAGTCACTTAGACTTAACAGAAAAGAGCAACACTGCTGTACAAAATACCTGGAATATTTGGTTTTAACAGATACTACTACCTAACACTTGACTTTTTCACTGTGTACGCCAGGGTCTATATTTACCAAAACTGTTCCACAGCAGAAATGTTATGAGGTAAGGTTCAGAATGCCAAAATACTGTTTCATTTATCCTATTGGATTTATTATCTGTCCCTACTTCATACTTGCTGTTACTAGAACTGGAGTGTTCCTTAAGAACTATTTTGCCAATTAAAAAAAATAAAAATGTATAAGCTCTAAACCAGAATGATAGTTAGTTGCTTAATAGCCAAAAAGAGTAAAAACCACTGTTCAGCTGGAAATAATATAAATTGTAGAGTGCTTCATCTCAACTGGTTTGTTGAAAGGAAATGAAATGGCAGCAGGCATGGTCCGTCTTATCTGCCACACTTTTGGCAGAGACAAGATACTGCAAAACAAATTTTTTAACACTTTTTGACAGTTTAGAAGTTCTCAGGTTCCACTGAAAAAAGAAACAAATCATTTTGTTCCTGAAGATAATCAACAGTGCAGACCTGGGAAGGTGAAGATGCTTTAGCAAAGCAATCTGGTCTGCTGCATGCTCAGGAACCTCGGGGAGGAGACAACTGGACTTTCAAGCTGGACAGCCCCGTGTGCTCTGGTGAATTCTATAATAACTTGACATCATTTTAATCTGTTTTCAATAGCTGGGGCTTCAGTTTAAGAAAAATTGCTTTTCCCAGGTGAATCTTTTGACAACTTGGATTATCTTGAGCTCAGCCTCATCCCCCACTGTTCACCGAGGGATTCTCTATGTTTTCTCTACATGTCTCATTCTGAGGCCAGGCTGCTCCCCAAAAAAGTCAGAAGAGGTTACACAACATAATTAGCACTCGGGAGCCCAAGTGGAGCAACACCAAAACATCTCTAAGGAAAGAGCTGAAGAGTTGCAGTTGAATTCTAGGCCACTAAATATCTGTATTCAAGAGGACCCTCTTGTGATTCCTAAATTGATTTTAGGTATTGTAAGTGCTGCTGCTGAAAAAACCATAATCTCTAACCCACTAAAATCAATAAAGGAGAAAACAGACTCTGGCAACAAAGTGCAATTACATAATGAGTGCAACAAATTTGCAAATTTACAAACACTATTTGCTTGTCAAAGCACTAAGATCTTCAGTTAAATTCCAGTGGCAAAACAGAGTTAGAGATAAAAAGGAAGAACTCGTAACTTCTCATGTGGCTGTTAAGGGTGGCAGGTAGCCAGGCCAAAAATGCAGCAGCTCAGTTTAACAGAATCCTGAAATCATAAATACATCTCCAAATGTATTCATGAAGTTGGTGACGTTGCTGCCTTAACGAGACACTTCACACTAAGGTGGTCAGCACCATCTTAACTCTTCCAAAGGCAGCAACTAAAGGCATTAGTTGAATTTTTAACACTACATAATCTTTATTCCAGAAGAGAATACACTCTTACACCAATTTGGAGGGTTTCCCAGATGTGGCTAGTTGATCAGGAACTTCCATCAACTGAAAAAAAAGGTTCTAAAACCAGAACAGCTTTCTAAAAAAACCTCAAAGCCAGTTCCCTTATTCTTGGAAACGTATTCCGATTCAGCAAGGCCTGGACACAGAACCCAGAATTCTGCAGTAAAATCTCGTGTCTGGTTCTCACATAAACGCTTACCATCAGTATTTTATATGCTCAGCTACAGTAATACCAATTCCTAGAAATAACAAGTCTTACGTGGCATGATGCCCTGGTCCACCAGCTGTTCCCGTGTCCGTCTCTGTTGTAGCCTCAGCTGAAGTACTGACAAAAGAAAACAACCATTCAGTCATATGTAACTGCACTGCCCCTCTGAGAGTACAAACACACCCTCGTCAAAAATATAACAAGTGTTTCAAGTTTAGAAGTATTTTTCTGTATGTATTCAGACCTGACAGTTACCTCTGAAACACCTTTCATTAAGGATCAGCTGCTATTAATTATTATTATCAGTTTGCATAGTCTGGAACGATTGCTTCCAGTCCCTGCTTACCCTGGAGTTTGCTGCTTTTGGTCCCACCTGATACAGGGGCTGCATTTCACACGCACATCCAGCTTCTCCTATCAGCTGGGCCTCAGAACAGACAGCAAATCTTCATCTAAATCTCTAAATATGTTTTTCCCCTTGTAACACTACTGTTAGAGAAATCAGTGAGGTATAATAATTTTATACCACAAACTGCAGCACGTAATAATTATATAGGCTCCTCATGTCTTAAACCAATCTCACGTGGCTACGCTTTGCTGAAATAGGAATCACGTTGGCAGAACATTTCAAAGCAGCACTGTATTTCTTTGGTTGATTGTATTTGCTTCAGGATGTCTTCTTTAAAAAGATAAAAGCTTAATGCATACTTAAGTAAATCTTGCTGCAACACAAGAAACTGAAGACCACTGAAGATTTTACCTGCCTTATTTAAAAACACCAAAAAAAGCACTACAGTGGGGAAGAGATGCCAGCCTCTCACAGAACGTTTCAAAATGCTGTTTCCCTCAGAGACACGCGTACCATCCCATACAGAGAACTGCTCACAGGTTCAGAACTCACTTCTTGTGTTTCATTACATTTCATAAAACATTGTACTGCTGCTGGAAGAATCCCCAAGGTGACAAACATTCATTCCTGAAGCAGGAAGGGCACAAACCCCAGGGAGGGCACGCACAGAAAGGCCTCACGCTTTGCCTTCTTTTTTTGTAAATGTTCCCAGTAACACAAGTTGTTTGTTTCTTGTCTTGTTCCCTTCCCCTTGTAGCCATTACCCAAACGTGAAACTTCATTTTTTGAACATGAGATGGTAAAGAAAAAAAAATTAATAAATTTATTATTTACATTCTTAAATTCTGCCTCAATAGCCTGTGACGGCTGTATGATTATGACACACCATTCCCATTGTATTTCATGAGGAAGCAAAACAAACTAATGCATTGTCTAAAACATCAAAATTAATATAATTTCTAAAAAATTAGGTTAAGGACAAAGTTCATTGTTTTCAGAATTTAAAAGGAACCAGCTTATTTCCTGTTCTACAGCACAGGAAGGATACTCCTCTGGCGAAAGCATTACGAGCAGGAATAGTGAGTCCTGAAAACAAGGAGGTTATTTTCTTGTGTCACACAAACATTGGGAATTTAAACACAAACATTTTAAGGCTGCAGCACCGCACCTCTGCTCAGTTTACAGTATTGTTACACAAAAATTACAAGTGACAGAGATGGGAGAAAGCAAGCGTAACACTAACACGTCAATAGATGTAAAGTCATTCACAATGCACTGAGCTCCTCTGGAAACCTGACTATACCTGCTTGCAGTGATGATTGGTCATTTTCCAACTAATATTAAATGACTGTAAAAAGTTAACTGAAGGATTATTTTATAACAATTTGCATGATTTGTTTGTGGTCTGCCATAATTCCATGTGGCTCCAGGTAAGCTGTGATGACATCTCATGATGTCTCTTACTAACAAACACAAACTGGTCTTGCCGTGAGCCCGCTCAGGGGTGCTGTGCCCCGCTCCCTTCCGCACCTCTGCCCAGCTGCAGACTCCCAGTGAGTTCAGAGCACAGCCAGAGAATGTTCAAATCTTTCTGCAGAAAACCACATGGGTTTGTAAATCCAGTTGGTCTAATCTGCCCCCCAAAATGCAGGCAAGTGTGTGCAAAATCACATTCATGCAACAGTACATTCAATGACCAAAATCCACAAGTCAGTGTGAATTAAGAAGAATAACGTCCTGGGTCGGGACTTAGCCTGCTCCTACAGAAAACTTCAAGAAATCCACAACTGAATGGCAATGCATTTTAAACACAATATAATGTTATGGTGTTAACCCTTTGTCCTAGACCTACTTCTAAGAATTTCCTGCTGCACTTGCATGCACCACTGAGAAACACACACTGCTGTGGTGTTTACAGGAAAGGAAAAAACAGATTATTTTTGTTTTGGATTCTCTCGCTTACAACAGTAAAAATCAAGAAAGTTCATAGTTAGTCTTGAAACTAAACATGCAATTACTTTAAAAATCTTAAGTAAGTTTTATCCATCGTAATGATGTGAGAGATGCAAACACCATGGTAAGACTGCCATATTTCAGAAGCAGTAGTTTTGGTCTTGATTAGATTGAAACTTGACTTTATTCCGTTCTTTGCTCAAACTGCTCTTCATTTGACATAGCTGGGAAGCCACGGAAAGGGCTGAAAAGCATGTCCTGCTCTGGGCAGGAATCTCACCCATGGTATGCAGGCGTATGTGGTCCAAATTTACACCATACTTAAATTTGGCTTTTTTGGAACACTAAACACACTAAAAATGTGTCTACCAAATCTTTTACCTCGTTACAAGTCAGTATTAAGCATATGCCTCTTTATTTCAGGATCAAGGTCTTCAAGAAAGATGACCTGCTCCAACATCAGTTATATCCAGGGGAGAGCTGAGACATCTCATCAGACACAGTAAGTAAATCAGAATTAGTATTTTCTTCAATTCCATCACCCGGAACACAGTGGATCAACAGGCAAATGCTGGTAATATTACAATTATATATATATTATATATATATATAAAATATCATAATAGGTCCAGGAACATTATCACTGATGCGAGTCATCTACCAAAATATAACAGGCAAGTCATCTATTGAGAAAAAATGCATTTGTGGTATGTGCTATTTCTAATCTAATACGTTTTTTACTCAGACTTAACTTTTTTACTGAGCTTTGTCTCCTTTTGTAGGTGCAGCTGGTTCAGCTGTGGCTGCCCAAGTATTCTAGTGTGGCACTTTCAGTCTTAGCAAACACCTAAAGAGCTTTCAGATTGACTGTCACATGACAGAACGATCACTGTTGGTAACACAATCCCCCACTAATTCACCGGTTTGTATAGCTGGCTAAACTGGAAAATTATTTATTTAGTAGGAAGCACATACACCATCTACTCTATGAAACTTACTACAGAGACTTGTTCTTCAACTTCGCAGACTTCACTTACTCCTGCATTTCCCAGAGTGCTGTGTCAGAAGGAGGGCAAGGCTGTGCCTCCCTCTGCCACCACACTCACACAGACCTGCAGCATGGAAGCAGCCCCACTGCATAGAGCACATCCCAGGGGGTGTGCTGCTTACATTTGTGGCTGACGAGATTTCTATGAGTTCCAGAAAATCCACGCTGCTTGGCTGTGGCCATAATAGGTGGTACTCACCCAGCAAATGGGGAAGGGAGACTAAAATAAATCTATTCTGCAAAAAAATAGTGGTAAGAATGTAGTAGCTTATCTCTTATTTTCCAATGGGTTTCAACTAATTCTTTAATGAACGTTAATTCCAGATGTAGGTGATTGGAAGCCTTGATACATAATCTAAGAATGTATTCTATCTATGATTTGCGACTTCAGTTATTGTGGGATATTTGGCTTAAGCTCTGCACAAAGAGTAAAAATTAACCCATATCCTAAACAACACATAGTCTTATGAGAAAATACCCAGTGGATCATAACAGAAGAGCAGTAAGAATGTACCTGCCCATAAACCATATGTGCTCAGGTGTGAAGCTTTAGAATTTTTTGGCAAATACATATGTAACAAATAGTTGTCTACCTGCCTACTCAGCATCTGTTAACCTACACTGGGCATCACAAAGCCAATAAGGGATGATTTCGAAGTTGACCCATATGTACCTGTCTGAACAAGTCATAAAAATGATGGGAAGACTGAAAAAAGGAGAGATAAAGATATAGAACACGCGGTCACCCACTTGCGAAATAAATATCAGAAACTTATATAATGCATAGTAAAGAAAGGACAGCCTATAGCATGAGTAATAGGGAAGCACTGCAGGGGGAACGCTGAAGAAGAGATGATTCACAGTTGGGAGAGATGGTACAAGAAGATAATCGTTGAAAATTTTGACTTGACCAGAGCAAAGAGGTTAAACAGAGAAACTTAGATGAAAACCAGATGTTTGCTTTTGCAAAAAACTCCCAAATTAAGAAGGTTAAGGTCAGTGTCTTTTTTTTTTTTTTTTTTAATAAATATTGAGCAGTTGAACCCGTTACTAAAGAAAAGAAAGTTTCTAAATACAAAGTAATTGTGAATAAAAAATCCTAAATATATTGATTTGAAAAGTTAAATAGCTGAAAAAAAACTTTTGCTTTCCCAAAGCAAATAGGTAAGGAAGAAGCTAATATTTTGATCCCAAGAGAAGACATAAGGAGCTAAAATGCTGTCAGCCCCCACAGCAACATAAAGTAGAAAACAGTTGCGGAGCTTCTTCTAGTCAGGACATCTGACCTACAGGTCTTGTCAGGGCAGATGGTCATTATAGAGCCAGTAATGACCTTTCTATCGTCATTGCAGAGAGGGACTGAGCAGAAACAAGGTACAGACAGATTTCTGAAGATGAATCTGAAGAGGGCGTAAAGGAAGGGAATAGGAATAAGGTTTGTGAAAAGCTCAAAAGGAAATGGGGCCCACAATAAGCAGCTCAAAGAACAGCCAGAGGGATATGGAAGATGAGAGTCATGGAAACTAAATCACAAGTTTTCAACAAGGAAAACGTGATTAAATTATCTTCAAAGACAAGAATGAGCAGCGTGAGAACGGAGCACCACTTCGCTCTTTCGGCAAAGAATTGCTGATTTATTTCAGGGAGAAACTCTCTATAGAATAGAATTCAGGATGGTTTAAATCTCATGTAATTAAATCTAATACAGAATTGCTTATCGTATATATAGAAATCCATACAGTGGGAGATTTCTGGAACAGTTAGTAACAAACAAAGGGGTAAATCTAATAAAGACGGATGAGGTCAGACAACACAGCTTCTGAAAAAACCTAAAAATCACAGAGGTATTAGCTGAAGTCATGGTACTGTAACTGTTTAGTGTTTTGGGACAGGGATTTTTGGTTTTGTTTGGTTTGGGTTTTTTTTGTGTTTGTTTGTTTTTCTTTTTTCTTTATTACAAAGAAGCACTTACAGACCCAGTGGGGGATCTGGGGAAGGGAGAATTGGGAAGACAGGAGGTACTACAAAACAAAGGACCCCATGGGGTTGTACTTACTCAAACACTTGTGTTTAGCAGATTGTTCTTATCGGGGTAAATCCATTCAGTTTATTGCCTGATAGTCTGCCTCTCCTTTTTACACTTTCCAAATCAGGCAGTTACTTGTATGACATCTCAAATGATAGAATATCATCTCCAAAATAAAGGCCCGGAGCAGACAAAGATTTAGATATGTTAATACGCTCTTAATGTCAGTAATACAGTTCCTTATATTTGAAGTGTATGTGCAAAAGAAGGGCTGTGTGAACACCTCGGAGCAAAAGACTGCACAAATATTTTGCACTTCACATTACCTGGCTGGAAACCCACTTCACAGCCCTGTGACTCTAAGAAATTGCCTTTGAACTGCTTCTGAGTAAAAGCCATGCACAGAGAGGTCAGTCAAACGCCAGTTCTGACTGCAGGGGAAGGGAAGCTGTTCTTTATCTTCAAGCCAATGTATGATTTTAAGTTTAACACTTTAACACCAGGTGAAGAGATTCCAAAATTTCCACGTGTTTTCTTCAGTCAATAAAATGACCATTACATCTCAGATAGCTTATTTAACACTTACTGACAAAACCAAGAAAGCATAATCCCTGCTCACAATAAGAAAATGTGATTATCTGACCCTCATAAAGTCAGTAGAAGGATTCTAACTTCACTGGTGGTATAGATTTTTCACCACCTGAAAAACTGAGTGCCAGAGGCTGGTGCTCCCCCACTCTCATAGTTTCTTCCAGCAATAGCATACCAGGGAATCAGTGCTCCTACAGGAAAGGGAATGGAGATAACGGTACCAAAAAAGCAGAGGTTATCTGTTAACCAATTATTTTATTGGTTATTTTGAAACTTACTCTATATAACAGTAAATTTTGTAAAGTTAACGGCCTCTGTTTTCAAACACTGAGTACTGTTCAGGTTCACATCTGTTATGCCCAAAAGGGGCATAAAGATTAAGAATAACCAAAGCAAGCAGATCCTCAATAGCTTCTTGCTGGAGCGCTGTGCTGGTCTGAACACCAGAAGGCTGGCACAAACAGGCACTTCAGCAAGGACACACCGTGTTCTGCCTGAGACCCTTTGCAAGGTAAGAAACACCGTCAGGTCTTACTCAGTGGGAATGGTAAAAGTGAAAATAAAGTGTATTATTTTGTAGCTTAAACCAAACAGCTATTATCAAGTTGAGCAAGTGATTTCTGTTACAAATCTGTAGTTTGTATGCTATGGAAAAGAGGTATCAAAGTAGTACTATATAATCACAAGCCCTGGAATGTAAAGAGGCCAAAAATAAATGGATAGTTGTCCTGCAGGAACAATGCTATCTACACAGATTGACAAGCTTTCACCACTGCTGCTTGTCTTGAAAAAACCCAGGACTCATACTGCGCACAGTTCCAGCACTAATATTTCCACATCTAACAGCTAATTAAATAGCCTTTTAATTTAAAATCAAATTTTAACTTTATCTTTTCATAGAACTTACTATGAAACAGCAAACAGTTGTTGACATTTAACAATTACACAGATGAAACACACACTAACCCAGGGAGAAGGGGCTCATCAGACAGCAAACAGTTCTTTCAAGTGACAGCAAAAAGAACAACAATGCATCGAGATTCATTTACATTCTGTATGTAATTATCTCATTGTTTCTTCCAAAGCTAAAATCCAGTTGATATTAGCTATTGGAGCACTTGAAACTGCAAGTAAAAAAGGGAAAATGTAATGTCCAACATTCCTGCGTACTCCCTTGGAAATTTCCAAGAGCAGCACAAACTCCAGCGCAGGCTGTCAGGCTGGCTGCCATGGAAACAGACACTGCTGGGAACAGGGCCCTTTCCTTTAAATTAAAAGCTGTTACACAGAAAGCCTCCGTTTCTTTCTGCCAGCTTAAAACAGCTTTTATGTAGCCAAGGTCTCTAACATGTTGAGGTCGAAACACAGCACTAGACGTTAACAACAGCCGTTCTGGCTCTGCTGAAGCACTGCTGCAGGAGATGGACTGTTTTATCGTATCCTCAATCCCAAGTACTTCGTAACTAATCACTTGGCATCAGAACTGTCACATTAATACGAGTAGATGAACAGCAGGGCGGCAGTAAAGCAGAAAAGAGTATTTTATCAGAGTGTAGGATACAAGTGATCTAAGCATCAGCTATGTACCAGCATTCTGGACCAGCCTCACTTTGCAGGGCAACAGTTACAGAGCGGCAGGAACTGAGTATTGAGTGTTTATCTCTCTGCCTCTTTGAGCTGTTACTCTCGTGCCTCCAACCACCACCTGCTTGAACTTTTTTGTTTATATGGCAGTCCTAAACAGCATCACTTACACTCAATTAGTTTTGCAAAGAGAGATATTTTGTTATTTCCTGAGTCGTGATTCTTTCTCCCTCAACTCTATCTGGGGTGTTGCACTCTATTTAGAAATCATTAAATGTTTTATTGAGACAAAACCTATTAATCTTTTCAACTAATACTGTTCTGTGAATAAAACGAAAAAATTAAATTTTATATAATGAATAAAAGAAAGAGCAGGTGATACGCAAGGTACACATTTCAGCAGGGTTATGGCTATGGTAGCTGGTTTGCACCCGGCATTACTCATCCCATGTGTCCAAAATCAGAAAGCTGGTGCCACAGTGTTCTGTTCTCATTGGCATGGCATGTCACAGAGAAGACGAAGGTGAACGAAGAGCCATGAAAGTATTTAGCTACTTGTAATATGCTGGAAGTAATAAGTGCTACAGCATTTTAAAAATAAAATGCATTTCAAATTGTGCTGCTCACCTCCCATCAGCTTGAAGGCAGTGATACAGGAGGTTAAATACTCTCAATTTTGACATAAAAAGTAGTTCATGGTTAAAGAAATCAGACATCACCTAAACATGAGTGAATATGTTCTACTGGGTTCAGCCCACAAAACTTTCCTTCCTGACAGCATTTCACTTTTATGAAAACAAGTAAAAATAAGAAAGTCCCTTAATTATTTTTATATATGTCACAATTTCTTTTTTGCATTATTGTATATGTGATTTTTCTGCTAAAACTATGTATATAAAAAATAATTAAGGAAAATGTAACAGCCTCTGATGCATACTCATTTTAGGCAATTACTCAGTCATATTTTCATTTCAGCTTAGAAATGTTCCGGATAAAGGGAAAGCATGTGAGCGGAGACTACTGAGGGCTATTTCAGACAATCTTCAGAATTCTGGAGGGAAACCCTGCAGGACCTCCAAATCTTTTAAATTATACCACTGTGATTTAAAGCTTTTGTCTGTACACCAGTAATGAAGTACACATAACCGTTTCCAGAAGTAACATCATTGTACTGAAAGCAGCAAATGAAAAGCTAGATGGAAAAGATAACTAAATGTAAACTTCACATTTAAAACAAAAATATAAACTGTAACAATTTCATCAGTTGAGATGCTGAAATGCCCAGGATACAGGATAATCTGGATTGTGTCCTATTGCTATGGAACATGTTGCCTAGAAACAAGCCAGAACACACACAAGCCCCTAAACAAATTACTGGAGTGTCTGCTGGGATGAATATAGATATGCACATGCACACATAAAAAGCAAAATCTATACTTTTCACAATTCTGTTTAAATCTTTAAAATGAGAAAAATTACTACCATCTCGGGTGGAAAGTCTGACTAAACTAAATCTTCTATTTCAAGTATTCTGTAAAATTGCATACCTAAATATATTAGCAATAATTACATTTTCTAAACCTGCAAGCATTCCTCTGCTTAGTGTAGTCTTCTGAGTTTTTAAAAAGTAATTTGCATTTCCTCAAATACCGCTATCAGCCAAGAAATGTTCTGTAAGGGACTCATAAAACTTGTGTTCAGATTCTACATCTACTGCAGACTTGCTTAGTGAGAACTCGGAGTGTATTCCATGGAATGATGACAGATGATTTCCAGCCAAGCCCTCTCGAGAAGATACCACCTCCATTTTCCACCCTTTTCCTAGGCACAGTGGAACCAGCAAACAAAACACATACCACCCAAGCAGGTCCGCTAGCTCACGGGATTACACATGAATTCAAAACACTGAGGAAGGTGGATTTACAGTAAGATGCCTTATCACAAATTGGGAAGGAAGCAATGGCATTGTGTCAACTCGGCTGTGTAGACAACACCATCAGATCTCTGCAGGAGCTGGCTCAGGGGATGAGTCAGATTGCTCACAGTTACAGCAAAGCTGCTGCATTGAAGGACTTTGCATTATAAAGGCTTTGTGAAAGCAAAGAAGTAACCTACAGCATAGCAACAAAACAGACGGTGGTTTCAGAGGGTGGTTTCATAACTTCATCTGATCTAAGACAGGATTACTGATGGAAAGCCAACAGTCTCTTCCTCCCTCCAACCCCATCTGCTTGTGTTGCATCGACACTGGCGAAGCTGCAGCCTGTCAGGCCAGGGCTTTGATCTGGCTGAAAACTGATGCTATTGAAATAGCCTTCAATGAATACCTCTTCACTGATCCTGCTCGCTCCGGGGCTGCATCCTTCCCCACACCAACACAGGGAAGAGGCCGGCAGAAACTAGGGTACGGCTGGATGAGACTACACCTACTTTTGGCAGCAGCAGTCGTAACCCTAACCTTTTAGAAAAACTTCAAGAAATACTATACTTGCCATAGCAAGTTTCCTTAGAACTCTTGGTTAGTTGCTGTATCCTCTAATTGTATACAGATTACATACAAAATCAAATTAATATGTTGTGGCCTTGGTTTATCGAAGTATTTAAGCATGTGTTTATTATAATGGCATTACCATGTATTTATTATTCACTTAAGTGTTACACTGAAGAAAATTTTGTGGAGTAAGTGCTGATTTACTTGTAAGACATACAATTATCCCACTGTCATTACAGACACTGTTTATGGTAGATACATAAAGTTAAGAATGTTAACACAGCTTCACAGGATCAGTACACTGAATTTACGCTGCTTCTCTTGTTACCCAAGACAACATGAATACTACGTGTTTTTTTCCTCCCTGGTATTTTTCTCATTATCTGCGTCTCAAGAAACATACCTCATAGACTGCCACTGATAAGGGGTAGTAAAATCACCACCAAACATCATGTGAGGAATCTTAAAACTTTAGAAAAAACCCAATAACAACAAAAACAGAGCCCCAACCCAGCACACCAACTGCAGAATCTTTAAGTGTGATGTGCCACCGCAGGAGAGCAGCAGAGGTCAAGAGTATCACCAATCCTCAACACAACAGCAATAGCAGGAAAATTGTTAAATAAACAATTCTCATGCAGTATTGATTTGATTGCAAGGGAGGAAGGGAAAAAATCCTTCCTGACTAAATCTGGTAAACTATTAACCAAGCAGCATGAAGGCACTTCCAGCAAGCACCTGAGAAATCCCTGTGCTTCCCTCATTGCACCCCATTTCCTGTTTTTGGCACTTGCCAATCTCCAGTTCCTCACAAAACAGTAAAATTAAAAAGCAATGCAGATCCAGGAAAGAAATTATGTTTAAAGGTGGAAAGAAAATTTCCTTCCTGGTTAGTTTTTTTCCTTACAGTAAATGCAGGCAACTGGTAGTTTAGAAGCTCAGATTAATAGATAAAGAAATCTGGGGCAAACAAACTGGGATCCAGTCTCCTTTTCATTCTCACACGAGATAGCACCATGCTGATTCATTTCACCAATTTAACACTGTGTCTTCAAGAGTTCTGCGTGGTCATAGATGAGCTCCCGCAACAGCGTATCTATATTTAAATAATTTAGGGTACAAGGCAAGACTTCCTAAATTCCCTTCCCTCCTCAGTTTGGAACCTTCTAATCTGCAGTCTAAATACATTCCTATTTCCCAATGCATGCATTGGTGACGATATTAATTCTTTCTTACTAACTGTATGCATGATCAGGTCCTGATTTCATTTAAGGCTTTTCACCCGGATTTTCTAAATGTTTCAGCCACTTACTTGATGTTAGAAGTCAATGCTAAAGGAATTTCTGAAAAAGTTGTGTAGTTAGCATTGTATGGTTCTCAGAACCAAATGCTATTTCTGTTCCCTGCTCATGGAAAAAAGTAATTCTGTTCCAGTAGATAAAGTTAAGAACTGTTTTCACAGAACAGACAATATGCAACAGTAACACGAGCTGTTTACAAGAAAGTGGGGTAATTAAGAGTGTTTCCTCCGGTGCGATAGGATGCTATAATGTGTACCTTCTAAGAGTACTCATTAGCCTAAGCAAAGAAGAAATGTTCATCCCTGTAATCAAACATTCCAATGCCCTTAATATTAATTTGCTGAAGACACTGCTGGGATTTGCGTTTCCATCAAAAGTCTCTTGCCTTATAAAGAAATACAAAGTAAAAAAATAACCGTGCCTAAAAATTCTCATCAGGTACTCATCGCTGAAATAAACACACTGTACTATCTCTGGATTTTTAAACTTATCAAACTTGTGCAAAAAGGAGTATGAAACAGGCTTTAGCACCTTCAGAATTACTTGACCTCTACATACTTCATCTGGGTTTGCCAGAAGAATTACATTTTAATTTTTTTTTTCCAGTTTTAACCATTCAGATGGCATTCTAAGTACTTTTGAGTACTAACAAAAAAAGGGTTGATGATGCATGTGGCAAAGCCAGTCACATCATCTTTTGAATTCAAAGAAAAACAAAGACTAGAGGGAGCAGAGCAGAACAAGCCAGTTTAGAATAGACTGTTCCATAAAATAAGAAGTGTTTTAATGTTCTTTATAGTGCTATTTAAATAGGATGAAATTAATAACTGCAACTGAATTTTTAAAAGTCTATAAAATACCTGAACTACATATTTTGTAATCCTACAAACTGAAAAGGTGAAGCTTTAGTCTCTCTAGATGCAAGCCAAGTAGATTTTCAATGTCTTCAGTAATCCATTGTAAATATACTAAAAGCTAAATATACTAAAAGCAGCTTGTTTTTTCTAAGCTTGAGAAAGGGGAAAGGCTGGAAGACGAGATCCTGTAGTCATTCATACTCCCCAAAAGAAGTTCATTATTTTAATTATTAGGCTGCCAAACTTCGGAGTGATAAAAGGGTAAGCCATATTCACTAGTTAAAAGTGAAAATGGAGAATAGGTACTAAAACAGAGAAAAGGAAGCAAAGAGAGCGATTCTGGAAAACAGTTGTATCTTCTTTTATGGACTGAATAATTTAAACTAAAATATTCATGAATTTAGACTGGAAGAGTATCCCATAATTGCAGTTTTTTTGCTACTCTGACAGACCATCATTATTGTAATGTACATTCTTTCATCCACTTTCTCCGTAACTGACATATTCAAAGAAGACTGAAGATACCAATTACCACAGTTACTTATTAGCCCACCTACACGATCCATCATGCTCACTTGTTCCCTTTATTTCTTGGTAGTTTAGATTAGTTAGGGCTTGCGGTTTTTCCCCCTACAGTACTTCCCACAGCAGTATGAGCACTCCTCTGTCCCTCTCAACTTCCTCCCCTTCTTTCTTTGTTCCTTTTCCCCACAGAACTTCAGATAACTCGGCCAGGCTGGAAGTGCAAGGCAAACACTGTGAAGAAACCACTGTTGGCCCTGTCCTTTCAATCACTGTCTTTCAATCAGCACTTTTGGGCTGTAAAGGAAGCAGAACTGTTATGCTTTTAGCCACAGGTACATGCATCAACACTCAACTTATTATTATCTATCTTTCCAATCAATAAGAAATCTTTGGTATCAGTACATTATAAAAAAAATAAAAAATAATAAAAAAAAAATCAGTGTTTTCTCTAGCCATAACTTAGAACTAGGTAAAGAGTTTTTAAAAATAAACTGCCTGTCACTGAATTCAATAAAGAATATGGGCTGTTTGCTATTTTAAACATTATTAAGATACACATGTAAAAAGAGACAAAACCCCAAAACAAACCCAGCATTTAAATTTTGAGAAAGGCATGATCTCATGTAGAAGAGGGAAAAACAGCAGATTTGCCACAACAACCAGGAGGAAACCTCTGAATCATCAGGCAGTGCAGAGAGACCTGGAGTAAAAGCCAAGACAGAGTGCTGTAAAAGGAAGGCAGGAATTCTGCCTACTGCAAATACAGTGGCTTCCAATTGATCAAGAAGTTGGAATTTCTTGAGCTGTGGAGATCCCGGGGTGTTAACACACAGCAGTTCACAAACCACTGTGGGTAGGGCTGGGAGCTGACCTCCAGAGGTCTCTTCCGTAACACAGCCTGTGGAGAAGCATACCTCCAGCTGGAAAGAGCAGGAGAGTTTCCATGTCTCAGCGCTGTTATGGCCACAGCCCAACAAACGCTGCTTTAAATGAAACTGGGGTAGTACCATTGGTCAGCTTTAAATAACACTCCAACATCCTCAGAATACTGCTGTTCTACAGACTAACACTTGTGCGTTACTGCAATTTAATGCACAGTCTGAAAACAATCATTTAAGGAGACAACATAATTTGAAAAGGATACAACTGGAAAGCAGAGTCAAATCCAATTTAAAGGAGGAGGGGAGAAGGGAATTCTAGAGCAAGCCAGCTGAGAAAAGCACTGTTAAAAGCGAGGTAGTAATGCATGTCTAAAACTAAAGGTTTGCAGGGGTTTATTTTTAAGTGTCATATTTAATGACATTTATTGTATTTATTTCAATAGTGACACTTTGAAGCATTTTGCGCAATATTTACAGGACAATTTTAGAGTATTTAATGAATTCAGCCCTAAACGCTACTCTGAAAAGAGTACTTAATCGCTCTTTTTTCTTCATACTATGGATTTCTATCAAGCTATTATCAATGTTATTTTAATAGTCTCGTATAAATGCTAAACTTAGCTTTTAGAAAGTTTTTTAAGAGGGAAAACAATACCTAATTTAATGTGCAAAAATTCCTGACACAAAGCATGACCACACAAGCCAAGTGAACCTGCTGAGTACTGCGGCATTCCCTGTGCCCCAACCAGTGAGCGACTGACCTTCCTTCAGACTTTTCTGGCTGTTGGCCTCAAGGCATTCCTTCTCCTTCAGAGGCTTATCATCTCCTGCAGGTAAAATATCGGAAAAGCCGTGTTGCTGCTTCTTGGAGCTATCGATCATGATGAGAATCCTTTAGAATGGCAACATCCAGCATAGGAAAAAAATAAAATACTAATTTGTCGTCAAGCAGCGCGCTGCTGTCCCGAGCACTGCTTCCAGCTCCTTTCTCCTAATGAATGAGGACCTGCGCCTTCGTGCCGCAGAGAGCAGTCATTGTCCTCCTCCTCCTCCCCGGTGGGCTCGCTCTGCTTGGGAGCCAGTAACTCGCTCCAACAGCAGGCACTGAGCGTGTGAAGCTCAATTCCCAGATCCCACCTCTTTTCCCAGACAACCACTCCCCCTTTTCTTTTAGTTATGATTGCTTCCTCTGCACAGCCGTGTTTCAATATGCAGCTTGATGGTCAATCATCTGACAAAGAATGAGTCAAGCAGTTAAAAATAAATCCAGCAGTTGCTGAAGGAGCAGCATTCGCTGATACCTAAGACAACTACTGCTGAGGACTCTCTCTTTTCTCCCCTCCCTTCTCCCTTCCCCCACTACCCTGAACGCTGCTGCAGGCAGCAGAAGTACTTTATCTTTGCCTCGCCGGCACATTCATTACTCATTAAGTTTCACCAGTAAAGAGAGCTGCACATTGGCAGCTGAAAAAGTCATGTTGAGAAACCTTCTCACCCGCCCCAGCCTCAGGTCTCCATTCAGAGACATTTATCTAGCAGAGTTAAGTGGGGAAACCAGTCAGCATTTCCATGTCTCGCAGCATAAGAAAGATTCTGTTTCTTTTTGTAAATGTCTAAATCCCAAGTATTTTATTGTTTTCCTTTCTACATTACAGTTCACATCTCATTTCCTCCCACAGCTTCTGACCTGCCAATCTCTCCAGCATATCCCATTTATCTTACATGAGCCATCAACTTCAGGGTCAACCTGGGCAGTTTTGGGGAAAGAGATCCCCTCCAATTATCTGGCATTGGCTACGTGGGTACAGCAGAACAGTTTGCATTTCAGGCACTTAGAGAAAATCTACTATATCTACTTCTAAGTAGATGCTACATGTCAACAAGTAACTCTAGCAGGTGCTTTTCCCCTTCCCTTTGACCTAAAAATGCTATCAGTACACGTGTTTTCCACACCCCTATTTTATATTTCAAATCCTTCAGCCTGAAATTGCAAAAGACATCTTCACTCAGAAAAGGCATTTCACTTTTATGGCATCAGATTTGCAAAGCTCTCTACACAATAACAGACACTCGATGCACAATTTTGCAAGTGGAAACTACAAAAAGAAAAATGTGAAAATTGTCTGGCCTCTTTGGGTGTTTCTCCAAGACAATCATTCAACTCTCACTCTTCACCTGAATAGTGCAATGGCAAGGAACTGACACCTCGGGGAATGGGGTGTGTGCCAGCCAGCAGGGCTGTGAGCTCTCTGCCTGGCTTCCTGCTGCAGGGAGAAGGGAAATCTGGACCTGCTCAGAACAGCAGATTCAAAGGAGGTGCCAGTTTATTAGGCTGTATCAACTTCTTGACATCTAAGGAGCTGAAAATAAAGGCAAGAGGAAAACGCTTGCAGCACAAAGTATTTGAGGTACCTCTCCCAGCCAAAAGATTTGTTCTTTGCATACCACTTGTATAAAAATTATCATTTTAAATCAGAGTTTGCTTAAATACAAACTATAGGTTATTATAATACATCTGCTTTTGCAGCGATTTCTACTCAACACTAGGGGAAAAAAAAATACTGTCAAGGAACTCCTTGATACGTGAGCTGAACTTCCTCACAGCCTGCAGCCAGAACACAGATGATGTACAAGAAACGAAATCACTGTTGAGAAACTCCACACATTCAGAAAGAAAAAGTAAAAACCAGACAAACAGAACATAAACACATACTGTCTAAGAAACCTATACGAAAATCTGACACAGTCAATAGACTCTCACACGGTTACGGATGGACCAGATTATAACTCCACATATTTCTTGTGCCATCTGAGAAGTTAACAGCCTGGCTGGGTTAATTACATTCTAACATTATAACAACCTGTAACAGCAGAAATTGTTTTATGGCACGTGTACATTGCACTTCACTTTTTCTGAAGAGTGTAATTTTTCTTCAAAATTTTCTTCACAGTCATAGCTGTGAAGGTAGTTCTATCCATTCCTATCTGTTTACAGTAATTTATATAAATAGGAGTGCCCACTGCCCAGGTGAATGCCCGATCACAGCAACAGCAGTTGGGCAACAGCAGTCCAAGCCCTCGGGAATGTTCTCACCTGTTCAGTAAGAAGCGTTGGTAGCACAGAGTTCCTGCTACCTCTCCTCCCCTTTTTCAAGGGTCACAGCAGAATTTACAGAAACGAATATGCTTATGCTTCAGCCACTTGGAGTTAAGCCTAGTATTTTGGTTCAAATTCACCTCCCAATTCAACACAACCTAACGTACAGATTAATATTTTAAAACAGCTTTAAGAAGCCTGATCAAAATCTCAACAGTAATTTGCAAATAACTTTATGAAGATAACCAGGAATCACAGAATTTATGGAAAATAAGAATGATTAAATTGTTGTCCAGACCAGGAGAGATGGTCAAAAAGATGCTGTGTATTTTTAATGTAACTGAATACTTTAGTTTCCAATAAAGGCCATGCGCAGTTGAGCAATTGGGGAGGGGGCAGACATAACAACTGAATAGGAAGAAAAGGTACTTTGGAAGTAAAAAATAGATTTTGTTCAAATTCAGTTCTACTGTGAATATTGAGAATGCCTGAACAATCTGCCCAGGGAACAGTTCCTCTTAAATCCCTGCACAAAGAATGACATTTATCCCCCCAATCACAAAAAACCATCATGTTTTTCAAGCAGTCTTGAATACACGTTAATCCACGCTCAACTCATAGTTTGGATATACTGGTTACTTGGGTGATCAACAGTGTAGTTCTACTATTTTTAGCAATAAGGCTTCAAAGAAAAAAATAATCATCTTGTCTCAACACATCTACTAGAAAAGCCTAAAATTCTGAGACAGTTTCACAGGCACCCGGGGGCATCTCCCAACTGCCGGCTGTAGATACAGGTGCAGCACTGCAAAATGGGAGCAACTTTCTCACATTCTGAAGAACTGTACTCGAAGGAAAAGAATTGCTGTTAGCTGGTTAGCACAGCTGAGTACTAAGGTAACCTGCTAACTAACAATACTCAGCTGTTCAAAGGCATCTTCCAACCACCAGATCCCATGTGAATCAAGGCAACATCCCTCCTCGAGATCCCCCCAAAGCCAGTCCACCTGCATTTCAAGTGCCCTCTTTCCCCCACCAAATAAAATGAATTTTCTAACTCTCCTCAAACAGTTCATGTATGTTCCCACCTTCGACTGCTAAAGCACTAGAACTCGCTTCTCAGCTTCACTTAGGCACTTTCAAATCCAGTAGTAATTTTTTAACATCTTGCAAAATAGCAGAAGCTCTGTCATCAGCCACAAACACCCTGCTGATACTTTAAACATATTTCCCATGTTTGGATAGTATCTGTCTGGAAGGTCATTGCTTTGACAGATAAAAACTGCTTTGTACAGCAGTAACTTTCATTGTTGGTTTTAAAGGATGCTAATTCCACATTTATCTTAAAAGAACTGGTGAAAGACTTCAACAGTGAGAACGTAATGCTTTCCCATTCAAATTAACGGTTCTATAACAAAAAAATCCTTTACAGTAAGTATTACTGAACAATAGCAACCTGTTCATTCTCTGATTACTCTTTAAAGCCTTTCCTTTATTTAGCAGTTTTACAATAAACAGACCACAACCCATGAAATAGAAAATATATACAAGAAAAGCTTGGGGTCTTTCAACTCCACTCAGTTTGAAATGCTTTTGTGTTCAGTTTCTAAGAGGCAGCTGGAATTGGTATTGTCATTTGAAATCGATGGCATTATGAAAAAACAAGCTGAAAAACCTGCTTCAAATGGATAAATTTTCATCTTGTCTTTCTGCTGCGGATTGTGTACTTAAAGGCAGGTTCATAATAAAGGAGAGAGAACTACTTATTTCCAAAGTAAATACTGGATGTATAAACCTCCCTGACGAGAACACATACCTGTTTCCAGAAAACTATTTTTAACAGTACAAATAGCTAAATGACACTGAAGATCACACAGAAACCTGTAATGAGCTAGAAACAAAATTGTGGCTGAAACACTAGTTTCTGTTAAACAACAAAATGTAAGTGTCGCTTTCTTTCAGCTAAAAGAAAATCTTCAGCAGTGCACGTTTTATTGGTCAATTACAAGTTTAAACCCAATTACAAACAGCATCGGTCTACAAAAACCAGCAGTTGAAGATACACAAGCTTCAATAAACATTCAATTTGTTGGAATTTGCATCATCTTCAGAGGATAGAAATACCTCCCATTGTAATTTCAATTGATTTGAACTGTATATATTGTATACAGGTGGAAATGAAGAAAGAAGAATGGAACGTTCCTGTCAGTTCCATAAACCAAAATCCAGTAACACCGTATTTACTAGCCATGCACTGCACTAGTTTTTCATAAACACTTGTCTGCTTTCAATCTAAGGTAATCAAGGTTTTTTTCCTTCCATCCTCCTGCAACACAGACTTTCAAGTGTTCTGAAAACCTTAGACCNGAGGGGCGGAAAAAACTTAATCACTAAAACACTTATTTTATCTCGGCTTTATGCACACCTTGATGAATTTCATGGTGCTCCATTACTGCGTTAGGATAACCCAGTTCATCTTCATGCAGCAACTTCTTCACATAGGGAAACATTGCTTTGACTACATAAGCATTCCTTTAAATAATCCCTCTTACAATTTACTCTCTCACGTCTTTAAACAGTAAGAAGTTACCTCAAACTGTTAACATACAGGTTTTTACTTTGCCTTTTTTACAACAGATTTCTATTCCGCCTTCTTGTTTCATTAAAAAAAACTTTACTTTTTCTAAACCAGTACATAAATTCTTTGAACACTTCAGACGTTTGTCAAACAAACCAGCAGTAACTCTCATACAGAAAGTCTTACACTTGTATTTAAGATGCAACCTCTAAAACATTCAAGTCTCTTATCTTCATATTCTTTTTCTACTGAAACATCAAGTATATCTTTCTATTAGTTTTTCAAAAACGACAATTGAAAAAATTGAGTGATTTTTGAAAAGGCATTGTGTCCTACACCGTGACTAAAGAATTACCTCAATGGACTGGCCACTTCTGCCTCTATCCTCCACCATCATGGTGACAAAGATCTCTACAACCCAAATGATGGTCACCACCTACCTCAGTTCCCCTTCCCAGAAACATCCCACACACTTACAGTAATACATCAAATTTATCAGTCTGCATGTTCTACTTCTCCCACTGAAACCTCCACAAACTCCTTTTAAGGGAGGACATATCTTGACAGTGTTCACTGCCGAAATGAAAATTCTCTGCCGTTCAGCTGCGGCCATATAGACATCCAAATAAACGATTAAATAAAATTTTTAAAAGTGTGTATGTATAATATAGAGTAAAAATACTTTTATGTATGAGTTTAACTGCATCTATGTGTATATATATGCTTTTAAAAAGACAATATTTGGTCATCCAGCATGCTAGCCCTGATTTGTGAGAGGCTGACATGGTAAGCCTTGCGCATTAATTACCAGCCCCGGTTGCACTGCCTTCCCGGGGTGGCTGCACCACGAGTCCATGTGCCAACACAACACGCGCAGCTAGGATTTAGCTCTAGTCATTTAAAACAATTATAGAGTGGAATTTCAAATTAACTCAACATTCTTTTCTAACTATGCATTTAGTTATCCACAAGGAATTCCAGGGGGGAAAAAAAGTCAGAATAAGACAGTTTGATCAAGAAATCTCTTTAAAGGAAAACATACTTTCCATATCTCCTGCAATCACTCAAATGCCAAGCCCTCTANGATAGAAATACCTCCCATTGTAATTTCAATTGATTTGAACTGTATATATTGTATACAGGTGGAAATGAAGAAAGAAGAATGGAACGTTCCTGTCAGTTCCATAAACCAAAATCCAGTAACACCGTATTTACTAGCCATGCACTGCACTAGTTTTTCATAAACACTTGTCTGCTTTCAATCTAAGGTAATCAAGGTTTTTTTCCTTCCATCCTCCTGCAACACAGACTTTCAAGTGTTCTGAAAACCTTAGACCTACAGAAAAAAAAAAAATTAAAAAGAGGAAACGCCTAAGAGCACAATGTAGAGGAGGAAACGATGCGGCAACTCTGTGCCCTTCACGGAGCCTGCTGTCTGCCACTCGGAACCTCGGAACAGGCATCCTTATCTTTTTAAGTATCAGTGATCTGGGCAGTGAGATCACCCCCAGCAACTGGACAACCTCATTAAACATGAAGTAACTAAGCAACAATTACTTTAGCAGTACATTCCAACTTCTCACATCATAAGGAGTTCATTCTTTTGCAAATCCATCAAACAAAAACTTACAGCTTAAACTCTAGACAAAAAAAAAAGTCAGAACAGTTTCGGGTAATTCACTAGCACAGGATTNAAGATGCAACCTCTAAAACATTCAAGTCTCTTATCTTCATATTCTTTTTCTACTGAAACATCAAGTATATCTTTCTATTAGTTTTTCAAAAACGACAATTGAAAAAATTGAGTGATTTTTGAAAAGGCATTGTGTCCTACACCGTGACTAAAGAATTACCTCAATGGACTGGCCACTTCTGCCTCTATCCTCCACCATCATGGTGACAAAGATCTCTACAACCCAAATGATGGTCACCACCTACCTCAGTTCCCCTTCCCAGAAACATCCCACACACTTACAGTAATACATCAAATTTATCAGTCTGCATGTTCTACTTCTCCCACTGAAACCTCCACAAACTCCTTTTAAGGGAGGACATATCTTGACAGTGTTCACTGCCGAAATGAAAATTCTCTGCCGTTCAGCTGCGGCCATATAGACATCCAAATAAACGATTAAATAAAATTTTTAAAAGTGTGTATGTATAATATAGAGTAAAAATACTTTTATGTATGAGTTTAACTGCATCTATGTGTATATATATGCTTTTAAAAAGACAATATTTGGTCATCCAGCATGCTAGCCCTGATTTGTGAGAGGCTGACATGGTAAGCCTTGCGCATTAATTACCAGCCCCGGTTGCACTGCCTTCCCGGGGTGGCTGCACCACGAGTCCATGTGCCAACACAACACGCGCAGCTAGGATTTAGCTCTAGTCATTTAAAACAATTATAGAGTGGAATTTCAAATTAACTCAACATTCTTTTCTAACTATGCATTTAGTTATCCACAAGGAATTCCAGGGGGGAAAAAAAGTCAGAATAAGACAGTTTGATCAAGAAATCTCTTTAAAGGAAAACATACTTTCCATATCTCCTGCAATCACTCAAATGCCAAGCCCTCTAACAGGATCTTTTCACATATACTAGATGCCTTAAATTGTGTCAGTCACAGGTCATGTCTCCCATGTTAATCTCTTCACAATAAGCAGATAATTAAAAAAAATAAATAAAAACCTATAAATCAAGCTAAAATGACGGAATGTTTGTTTAGAAGTTTACCAAATGAAATGACCCTGCTGGAATTCTTTCATGTAGCCTGTGAAAATGTCAGAATATATTCCATTTAAGAGGTCACAGTCCCTAGAGAGCTCTGAGTTTTGGCTTGTGTGTCTTTTCACATGCTTTAATATTTGAAAATTGTTCTTTGTAGACACTGACTGATGCCCTGGGAATGCTAGGATTGTGGGAACTGGCAGTACCAATGACAAAGACAGACTTACTGGGAAATCAGTACCTACCCAGTTTGCTCTCTCATCTCACAACAGATAAGGCAACATTCATATATTTACAGGGAGACCAAGAGAATCCACACATAAAAAGATGTTTGTTTTTTCTGCTGGCACTGTTTGTTAATAAAAACAAAACAAACCAAAACTCCAATAAAAAACCACAGCACACCAAAATAACCCCAAGACACAGAGGCAAATATATACTAATTACAATATGTTGTGTGTTCTTTCAAAGGATTATTTAGTAGAATATTTGCACTGGACATTGACTATTAAAACCTTAAAGGAAAGACAAATCACAGAGACGCTGAGGTTGGAAGCAACATTTTGGGATGCCCTAGCCTAGCCCTCTGCTCAAGCAGGTTCAGCTGGAACAGGCTGCCCAGGACTGTGCCCAGTCAGATGTTTAGTATCTCCATGGACGGAGGTTCCACAGACCCTCTGGGCAACCATTCTTCTTCATACACATTATATATGCACTGTACTATACACACACACACACACACACACTTTTATCGTAAACTTATATAAATTACAAATTACTTCTGAATCTAGACAGGTCTTTTATAATATACTTACTTTGGGGGGTTGTCTTGGTGGTTTGGGTTATTTTTTTTTGATACGTTGTTTTCCAGTTCTCATTGCTTGCAGCTTAGTGACTATGAAACTGCTGAATTTAAGTTGATGTTTCCAATTATTTTCTGTGCCAATCTATTACTTTAATCAGAACTAAGTTTTTCATTTGTTCCTCTGTAGTCTTCTCACTAGCCATCTTTTCTCCACTTCATTTCTACCAATTCATTTAAGAAAATAACTTCTAAGTATGGTAACCTACCCATGTACCATACGTAGAGGAAAAAACATGCCTAATGGCAAATCTCTGAAAAGAGTGGGGGAAAAAAACCCTGTTGTACACAGATACAGGGAGGATGTCCCAAATTTCACCTGATTCCCTAGCATCAAATTTGCAGCTTCAAATCTATTAACTGCATAGAGGATTAAGAATTTGTTCAGAAGCCATAGAGCTATGCCAAGAATGCATGTTACCAGTGCCGCACAATAAGGAAGTGGAAGATAAGAGATAACAGGCAAACTAATATACCCACAACTCTTTCAGATGCCAGAAAAAAATCCCTTGGTTCATCACATTTATTTAAATAATATCATTAGTGTGATGTAGATTTCATTCAGTTATTTTGAGAACTGTCTATCTCCCAGCTCACTCGACTAGTCCCTTAGGAGGACTCAGTATACACCACTTGGAGTATTTGTTTTCATTTTGGTTTAGCTTTTTTGAGGTTTGTGGGATTTTTGTTTTGGTTTGAGGGGTGTGCGTGTTGCGTCTTCACCTTCATTCCCTAAGTCTCTCACAAGCTCTAGTGGCCCATAGGAAGCTGTCATCCTCATCTGACCTTCTGTGCCTCAAGGTCTTTGCTCCTGAATGTGATTATTCTTAGGCAGCCAGAACCTCTCCCTTCTTTGGACTAATTTAATCTCGTAGAGGTTTTACCAGTCTTGCTTCTACTTCAAGATATTCACTGTCTCAAGGCTTTTTTCCTGACAAAACATCTAAAACTTTGTTATTTTCTCAATTAGCTCAATTCTGCTGCAGAATATCAGCTGCTAGCTGTCGAAGAACAGGCACATCACCACCTTTTCTACCCTCCTCCAGCACAAGACGCACAAGGACAAACAGAACGAGAACACAACCCCAGATCCACTGGTGGTTGTGAGACTACAGCAGCAGCCACCCATTAGCTGCCCTCAGCTGGAACAAAACTCTTTCCTTCACACAATGCAGGGGAGAGAAAACGGGCAGACTCACAATCTGAAGTGATCTGTAGCCCAGACAGAGTCTAAAGTACCAAAGCAGAGTCAGTGGCCCAAACAGGACCCAATCAATTCTCTACCCATTTTAAAAGAACACAGCCCAGCTCTTACTGCGGATGATGACTGCACGGGAGTATCCTGCATGTCTCTCTTTTTCAGAAACTAGTACCCACTGTCACAAGGAGATTCTGGCACAGTGAGATAGTCAAGGAGGCTACTGCAATGCCAAGAGACACCGCTGCAAAACACAGAGGCTAGGACCTTTTCATTTTACATGTATCTTGGAACAATTATGACTGCATTGCTCCTGACAGCCAGACCTTCACACTGACCCCGACCAGCCAAGGTGGCACGCTCACTGGGAAAGCACGAGTTCACCATGCAAAAAGCTTTGCGTATGCAGTGTTTCCTATTTTTGATGGTATCTGCGTGTGCAATCCCTTCCCACCCTTTGGCTCTGAAACAGCAGGTTAGAAGGCTGCAAGTAGCATCGTTCCCATCCACCCTCCTGCTGTCAGCAGCAGACAGCCTATCTTTCCCTTTCCCTTCCTTGCCATCTCCTGGCTCTCAGACAGAAGCTTGTGAAACTGCGGTACAGCGTGTGGGTAGCATATTGTTCTGACTAGTACTTCAGCTGTGCCGCACTGCCTGCTCCCTCCTCATTCTTCCTCCACTGCAGTCCAGCTAAACAACACCTAGTCATTGATCTTCTCCGTCCTGCTCCTAATGAAGGGCTTCATCTGTGTCGCTCTTTCCCTCCCTCAACCCCTGTCCTTCCTAAGGACACAGCTGCTTAACTAAGAAAGCAAATACAGAGTACACAACCTGGCACCCTTCAGGCAGGGATGCAAACCAAGAGCTTCTTAAGGCCATGGAATTCTGTTTCCCAAGCTCCATTTAAGTGAGGAGCCCAACGGCTCACAGGACAGACACGAGCTATGCGCCAGCGGGTGACATCAGAGTGCCAGAATCACAGACACGGCTTCGGTGTCCACCCAGGAGGTAACAAGTACAAAAAACAGCACCAATGAAAAAGGAACTTTTGCTGCTTTTGGGGAAGTGGAACAAGACTCGGTCTCCAGAGTACAGGCACAATAATCTGCTGCAATAAACAGGGCACAAGTTTAAATGGTCAATGTATTGTATGTATTGCTTAATTATCCAGAAAGATGCAGACTAATGAGAACTTGTAATTAATTTCATAAGTAATCCACAGCTGTTAACTTGAAAACAGGTCAAAAGAAAAAAGGAAATTCTCATGGTTACAATCCAGAAGACCATCATACAACGTCCTGGGAAGATGATTCTTTGGTATCACACCCAAATACACATACAAGGTTGCCTTCTTTAAACAGTGTTTTGTTTTAAGCACAAATAATTAAAGTGTTTGCTTTAGAGATAGCTTAGTTGAAGAATTTCAGTCTTGCAATAAAACCCTTATCTAGCAAATCAGCTTGAAAATTCCCATTACTTGCCCTGCTATTAAAATATGAAACTTTAGTTGGTTAATATTTGTGTTTCACACACTTTTTATGATGGAAGACATTTGTCTCAAAAATGACACTTGAGAGGACAAGAATATGCTGCTGCCCCTCTCTATCTCTCCCTCTCCAAAGAAATTACCCACTTGTCTTTAATTAGGGGGTAAACACCTCCATGGAGTAAATGACTGGAGAAGCTTACGATGTTATTGCCCTCCAACCGTTTGTTACTGATCCTCTGCTGTAAACTACAACGTTCTCAACAGAGTTAGCAGAGCACCTAAGCATTGGTCCTTTGTAAACTCAAGGAACAACAGTTCCAGTGGAACTTAATCTAGCCATGAGATTTTGCACTAAAAAATACTGAGCCGTGCTCCCCTGAACTCTTACTCTTGCTTTGCTCTATGATTGATCTCTGGGAGCAGTCTGGGCAAGAGGAGGAAAATGTAAAAAAAGGAGGAAGCAGTAACATCTCAAAAGAGTGCTGGCACAGCAGGCACACGCATGCAATTTCATTGTACATCTCTGTTACCCTGCTGCCATTACCTCCATGTAAAACAAAACCAAAAGCAAAGCATCAGCCTCCCACACTTCTCATGTCATTGGGAAAGCCTGAAACACAGTTTCTGTACTAACTTGTGCAAGGCAGCTTGGCTACGCCACGCAGAACAATACTGGAGTAATTCAGCCTTCTGCTGGACTACTGCCAAAAGACTCACTCAAGTAAACAAAAGGTTTAAAAGATCAGTACCAAAGCTCACAGTAAGCATAATGCTTACTGCAGAAAAATACTCAACAGAAAAACCTTAAACATTTCAGATTTTTATTTTTTTTTCATGAAGTGTCATCCTATTTCTGTGCACTAAAATCTCTTAACTTTACAGACTTTATAAAACAGTGAAATGTTAAAATACTCTTGAGGAAATCAGAACTATAAAGCTGAAAAGGATTGGAAATTGCGCCAGTGACCATCGGTCATTTCTCTATCATGTCTATCAGACTGTACTCCTCTAAAAATTCTCTCAATTATATGATTTCTCAATCTGCCTTGCAGATTGTTGAGCCTTTTCTTTTTCCAAAGCAATAGGGCTGTGCTAATAACAGTCTTGAAAACAATGCCCAATCTTTTGGCCAAGCCCAGCCAGATGCCTTAGGTCTTGTCACAGAAGACACAGAGAAGCAGGGCCACAGCCCATTATCTGAACTTCACAGATGTTAAAATCTTTGTGGGAAGCCTGATACTTGCTATGGACAAAAGCTCTACAGTATCCTAAGGCATAAAAGGAATTATAGTAAGTAATGAAAAGTACCAGAGCAATGGTTCTCAAGTCAAGCAGCACACGGGAGTGAAAGGCAGCTTCTCAAATTATTCATTTCCCCAGCACCACTTTATTTATTAAAATCTCTGTTATTTTAACAAGTCAGTGCCCATAAGCATTAAAATCTCAAGTAGCAGATTACACTTGAAGACAACACAAAACCTACCTATAAATTACATCACTGATTCATGAAAAATACCTTCAGTTTATGGGAAGAACCAACTGTCCAATACAGAAGAACTAAAACAAAAAAACTAAAGACCAAACATGAGTAAGTTTAGCATCTGGAGCTGCATACCTCGTTTTACTGCTTGTTTGACCATTCATCTTTATTAGTAAAAGCAGGAAGATAACAAAACAATGAATATTACTTGATGGGGATAAACATGTACTCAATACAGTCATGGCAAGGTTTGTCAAAACAGAAATTTACAAGCTTGACGTACCTTATAAAATGGGGATTTTCATCCTTATAGAAGGGATTTTTCCTGTTTAATTTAGTGCATTCTTGCAGGTAGTAGCCTTCAAAAATTAAAAGTTTGCCTTACTTACACTCAACGTAAACACCAATGTGATCCACTTGGGTTTTACAGCCAATTCAAAAAACCTCAAACAAACAAAATTTCTGTATGTATAATATACAAACACAGGATGCAAAAAACCCCACTAAATTCTCTTTTTTTGAGTTAAGTATTGGCATTTTTAGCCTCTTTATGAAATAGCTTTCTTTACATATGTATTTATCTTGCTGCCTTAATAAAAAGGAAACATGTTGTTAAGCTACCTTGAAACAAACTTCTGGTATAGACATACCTATTATCAATTTAACATCAAATAGTAGCCAATAACAGCTATGTCTCCCAAGTAACAATTTTTTCCCTGCCTTACAGAGCATAATACTTAAGGATGTAATGCCAAAATAGAATAAATTAGCTACAGATCCCTTAGTTTAAAACACTTTGAATACATTTTATCAGTTAACATGGTATTCCATATTACAGGATCTTTATACATGGAAAAAAATAAGGAAGCAATTGTAAAAGACAAGCTCAAGTATTCAAAGAGGTTGCTATTCCACGTTTATATAAGTGAAGCCTAAGTCTCTCCCCTACCCTATTTTACCTTTATTACCTTTTGCTTTCATGGAGAGGGTATGTAATACTGAGGGTACGTACACAAAGCACCACAGACTCAGTCCCTCATTGTGAAAACAGGAGCATCCTGGTAACAGAGAAGACTCCACGCCTTTCTGAAACACAGAGCACCACGGCCTGGGCCTGTTCCCAGGTCCTGTGTACATATACTGTCCAGTAATAGATAGCTCCATTTTTTCGGCTTTAAAGCCGGGATTTTCAGATTGTTTTTCTCTTATTTAATAATGCTTATACTATTACAGCTGAATTAATAGCTGAACTGCTTTTTAAAACTGCTTCAAACCCCAAAGATTTCATTTACATACTTTCAATGGTCCCACTATTTACTACAAATACTGGAAAATAAATCTTCATTACCAGAAGATATTAATGTCAGGAAAACAAACACCAGAAGAAAAAAAGAAAAGAAAAAGAAAGGCTCCCACCTTCTTGCCAATAAAAAATGAGCCTGAATTTGGATTCAGACCTAGTTCCTCCTGACGCTTACTGTAACAGTGGAAACACTTTTTTCCTAAGTTGCCATGCCAACGTCAACAAGGAGGAAAGATACTGGAAATATTCCCAAAATGTAAATCTTATTTTTCTTTCACTGTTCAACCTTAAACTGTGCAGTGAATTAAGCTTTCTGGGATACAATGGGAAACTTTAATTCTGCATTATATTGCAGGAAAAAGCCCTACTCTTTATAACTAGCCCATCTCTCAAAAATATTTAACTAATACTTCTATTATACGTTGGCTGTGTTTTTAAAACTGTTAAAAATATAATTTCCTCATTCTATATGCCTCAACAAAGTATTCCAGTTGGGGTTTTAAAGTCAGACCTCCAAGATGCCATGATAGGTGAAGCTGGCCAGGACAGATTCCATAAGCAGCGCCGTAGCGCTTTAACTCTATGTAACGTGGTTTGGGGAGAGCAGGTGAAGAGAGTCAACCAATGTTTCTTGAAGAAAGCAAAGAAACCTCATTATTCCCATAGAAGACATTCAAGCAATGAAGAGCAAAGGAGAACAATCACTTTTGCACTCACCATTCTTCCGTTCGGTGAGAGGAGGTAAATACTGGTTGGGCTGCAAGGAGAGCTCCTTGAACTCGTGCGCAACTGCTTCACTGTGAGGACTGGGAGCAAGGCGTGGGAGCGAGCCTGGCTCATCCTCAGCATCTGCTGTCCCCAGGTGATCCATTGTGTCAAAGCCTCTGCGGAGAGGGAGTGCAAGCAGGCTCCTAAATCACCCTGCAGTTGGCAAAAATAAGAAGGAACAAAATAATACTTCTTTTCCTCAGGTTTTGCTCTGTTCCTTTGCACACAATATTTAACTGTAAAATGATATATACTTTATCTACTAATTTTGCAGAGATATTACGGGTTTGCAAAAAGATAGTTAAGCAATGCATATACAGACAATTTAACAGTTACTTGGTTCTGAGAAGCAGGACAGTTTCTCTGTTCATTTTGACAGAAAAACCACAGTGTGAACTCTCAATATGGATGTCTGGAAGCCCCTGCACCACACCTTCTCGCCACTGACACAACTCATTTATCAGCAAAACATTCTTCATTTCAGTAGCTGATGCTGGATTAACATATGATAGCACAAAAATGGCTTTTCATATTTTGAAGCACTGCACAACTTTCCATCAGATCAAAAAACAACTTTGGTATTAATACAGGACTTTATACCACCAAAGAGCTGTATCAGAACTAGTTAATCTTTAATCTCCCCAGTAAGGAAGGTTTTTTACCATGAACTTTTTCAAATTAATTTTATAGCATACTGGCTACTGTATACTCTACCAAGTGGAATAAAAGTCCCAATTTATTATTCCTTTCCTTTCAATGATTACTGTGGTACTTAATCTACAGTGAGGAGACAGAAGTACGAATTAGTGGCACAGGCCTTTTATAGCTCACAGAACTCTATTAAGTCATTAAAATTTCAATAAATCAATACGAACTTCAATGAAGTCCATCCCTGGATTCTTGGAAACACGAACAATATGAAATATTAACAATTCATGAAGATCCATAAAACCAAAGAAATGTCTTCTTATTGTTAAAATTGTTTGGGTTTAGTGATTTTTCTTAAGAAACACTCCTGCTGTCCATCCTCAGCCATGAACTTTAAACTTCAGGTATGCCGAGTATAAATACAGTGCATGCTGGGGTGTGTATTTAAAGGTTATTAAAATGCAACGTGTTTCAATGCCCATACCCAAAATGTCTCAAACAGTACTTGGCGTGTTAAAAAAACATCAAGACAACAAAAAATTACCATGAGCACCAAAGAATGATCTACACTACTAAAAGGCGTAAAGAATCATGTTGCTGAAAATACCAATTTAAAAATAAGAAATACAAGCAAGTACTGCTTGATATATAACTCAGTGTAACAATTAGGAAGGTTAAGTGCATATTTTTCATTATTTTCCATAGTTACGAACTGGTGCCTTCACATTAAATGAAGACACATTAACTTACTGTTATGCAAGATTTTTTTTTGCTTTGTTCTTAACTTTTAGGAGCATAATTTACCCCGCTCTCATTCGATTTCCTGACATTACACTTTCCTCAAACTCCCACTCACCCATACAAATTAAGTACATTATTAACCAAGCAAGTCTCTTCAGATCAGAATTTAAGTGAAAATTTAGCTGCTTATCTGCTCATATTCAGAACATTTTCTCCACAATTTATTAGCTATGAGTTATGCCTCGGACTTACTTTTCAAAGAGATTAAACCACATTAGGTGTAGTCATGCCGTTAAATCTGTATGAAATGAATAGAAATGCCTTCTTGTACTAAAGGTTGAACATTTATTATGCTGCATGTTAGCTTTGACTAACCCTTGTCCCCATAAATATCCTGCTTTAAATTAAACCAGTTCAGCTTTCATCACTTCTGCAATACACTTGTAAATTAGTTACATGTCCATTTCTTCCTTTTCATTTCTGGAATGGAAATGTGTATGTGATTTTATTGTCCAAATTCAACTAAGAACAAGGCAAGCAAGAACCACACACAACATATTAAATGACATTGATGGTAGCATCACAGTGCAACTCAACAAGTTGACTTCTCACGTAAAACATGCCTAATCTGTGATTTGAAGCTGACTAAATTAGGTTAGAAGGGACTTTCTGGAGGTCATCCAGACCCGAGCAGGGCTATCAGCTGCTCAGGAACTTACCTTGTCAAGTTCTGAAAATCTCCACCACCTCTAGGTAGCCTCACTGAGAATGCCTTGTCCCCCTACTTCAAACAGAATTTCTTCTGTTGCAACCCGTGACTGTTGCCTCTGGGTGTTTTGCTCTGACACAGAGATATTGCTGCTGGTGACTCCCAGATCCCAGTCTGTGCAATGGTTTCATACAAGTTCTTCAATGCAGAACTCGAATACTTATTTGAAAGTTTCCAATTCACAGTGAAGTCTTAGATATTGCAAATTTCTTGTCTTAAATTTTTTTGGATAAACCATTTTAACCACTAAAGTTGTTAATAAAAAACAAATATTGCAGCAAGCCTAAATATGTACTGTTCATCAGTTTGCCACCATTTACGATTACAGAATTTCACAGGAACAGGCCTGTAGGAAGCAGAACCAAACCAGGTTGTAGCGTGCACATGGAAATACCACAGCTGACTCCTTTTTGGGTTTCCTCCAGCAGCTGTCACTACTGACTGACAGGGCAGGAAGAGGTCACTGCACACTGTGACATGCAGGAGACCCTCTCTCAATTCCTCACTGCAAGGGTGATGTGAGCACCTTTACCCACAGGCTGCTAAAAATCCAGGTATTTTCCCAAGTGATCCATCAGCACTAAACCCTGTTGCTACATCATCTTTGAACGAAAGACTCTAGAATTCCTGCAAAATCTAAATTCCTTGGCCATATGTCAAATCACATTTAACTCTTCATTTCTTTTCATTTTTACTCACGAACTGCTACCACATCAGACTATGAAAATATTTTGAGCTTATAGCTTTGAATTCTCTTGCCCTGCCCCCAGAAAAGAAAATGCACATCTCCACCCAATATGTAAGAGCTGCTTCTGTAGAAGGAAAAAAACCTGTGATCTACACCACCAAGACCTAGCTGAGATACACTATAACCTTACTGAAACAGTGAACTGATTGTGTAAGCAATACTCTAAAGACGACAAATTGAGGACTTGCGATATTAAGATATAAACAACGAATCTGATTCTTCTCTCTTGTTCCATTAGAATCTAAAGGAGAACTCAGCTATTCAACTTTCTTAAAGGAACTTCTAAAACTTAGCATCCACAAAATTACTAGTTTATCTTGGGCATAAGACTTTCCTTATTGATTGACAAAGTAATTTTGAAACTTAAAGAAAAATATTTCTATAATACCTTTCCAAACAAAAAAAGAAAAATAAACAAGAGGAAAATAAGGACATTTCTAAGTAAACATCTTTTTACACTGATGTACATGCGAGATGCTAAACCACTGATATCTGTTAACATGCATTTGTGCTGCTGGAGAAGATGCACACAATCGCTTTATCATCGGTTGGAGGTTACACAACCAACAGCACTTATTTCACATAAAACTAGACTTAAGATAGGCAGAACATCTCCCTCTATCTTCAGTTTTCAAAAGCCATATTCTGCCATTTCTAATGTAACTGGTTGTTTGGACATCAGCAACGCAAACACAAAAAACAGAAGGAGAAAACACGAGTTCACCTTGACTAAAATCAAACCCTGTACAATAAATACTTCATCCAACCATCGTTCAAAAGTGAGAAACTTATCTGATTTAGAATTAAATGCATCAAGATACTACCATATCTTACGTTACAGATAACACATTTGCTTCCCCTTTCTCATTTACCTGAAGCCTTCTCAATCTTGAAGAATTATTTCCTATTTGCCATCTGCATTTACAGATGGTGACCACTATCTGCATAACCCCCAACTTTAAGCAGACCTATACAAAAAGTGTTCTAATAAAAATAATTGAAACTTATTAGTGAAAACATGTAAAGGAAAAATACAATTTAAAAAATACCCATATTATGGAAGCCTCAATATTCTACTCTGCATAATCCAAAAAAGCACCATTTTATACAACGCAGATCTGACAGACAAAAATCAAGTGTCGCTTCAAGGGGTTCCGCTCCTGTCCTTGAAACTAAGTTGTATGAACCATCACTCTATTTGGTATGAAAAGCATTTCTACTTATAAAGTGCTGGAAAACATAATATCTTATTTGCAGCAACAAAAAGAAAACTACTCCACTACTTCCAGTAGTCCCAAAGGATTTCAGGTTTGGGTTTGTTGCATTTGGGTTGTTGGTTTTTTTAAACAGAGAATTCAGCAAATAGTAGTAAAGTGAAAACTACTTTCATAGTAGTAAAGTGAAAACTAGAATATAGTTATTTCCCTACTTAACCTTCAGAACAGACAGAGAACGTGCACCAGCACTGCAAGCCAGGCTTCGGTTCACGTTTATCTGACAGCCACACAGAAAGTGTTCCAGTTCTGGCAAAGGAGAACTCCCAGAGAGTGTATGAGCATTATATAAGTGTTCTCACAGCTTGTAGGTGGCTGCTATCTTTCTTAACTGCTGAAGACAAACACTTCTTTTATTTTTAAACATTTTATCTTCAAAAGACAAAGTATATTTCCTTAGAAAAATCTTGGGGAGGGCGGGTGGGGAATAATTCCCTGCCACTTGAGACACTGGAACTGGTATTTTATTCGGCACAAACCGTGAAGTCTGGATGACACTTTAGTCGCAAATCAGCTTTTTCTTCTGGGGAAAAAAAAAAAACCCAAACCCAAAAAACAAACAAACATTCAATAATCACAATGCTTTCAAACTCCGGCCAAGTCCAACGGCTGACCTTAATGCTGCTCACACACTGACACCCGTGAGGAACCGAGGTGACTACCCACAGTGCAGTATCACATCTTTAACAGTCACGCCACTGGAGACAGTAGTAATGCCAGGCTCCAGCACAGAATTTACTGCAGAATCATGGTGTGAGCATCAGCACTCAAATCACCTAGGTTTAAGTTTCCCCATTTATAAAACCCAGTAAAATTTAAAATTATATAGCTAGTAGTTTGTAATGTACCAGGGTTGTTAGTGGGAAGAATATCAGAATTGCAAAATGTTGGGTTTGGATTTTTTTTTTCTTCCATGTGTCAGGAAACACTAAAAAAGACACTTGAAAAGCTTAAGCAGCACCACATCCAGCAGGTTAGCTTCACAGCTGCCCACGAATCTGCATTAAGCTCTTGGATCTCCCTGTCAATGCCTAGAAAGACTTGAAAATCTGTACAGTGGGGACAATGATCCCAGACAATAAAGTGTAATAAACACATAGGGGACTGCCACAGTTTCAAACATTACTTCAATTTGAACAGTGAGCATTAATGATTTGTATCTCAGATAACGGTCTAAGTCCAACATGAAAGAAACTGGGCAATTCCTCTTTCCATCTCATAGAAGGAGGGCAAGAACTGTGCTTTCAGAATGCTGCTGGCTCTATCAAGGCACAGATGTGCCTACAGCAAACCTCCTTTCTACTCTTCAAACACCTGAGTCCCAGGGGTCAGACCCTTGGAATCACAGAATCGTCATGGTTGGAAAGGACCTCTGAGATCACCAAGTCCAACCATATACACACAAATCCCCCTACAATCTCAGCCACTAGAGCACGCTGGAATGCACAGTACCTCCCTTCTTCAACAGGATCAATACACACACAACCTGGACACAAGCATTCAAAATACACAGGAATATTCAGCTCACTGAACTGTATGTTAAGACAGTCATTATCTAGAGATGAGAACTGGCAATGAAATAGCCACTTCGAGCGAGGAAAAGATGCAGTGTTTTTAAAGGACGACTTCTCTTGGCGTGCTGCTTATCAGCAAGGGGTAAAATGAAAATTAAGACAAAAATAGTAGAGATGGCTGCAGGAAATCCATCCCAAGTCAGTTCCCAGAGCAACAGAACATCTAGGCGTTTGCTGCAAAAACAGTCACAGTCCTCAGTCTTATAAGAGACTTACTTATAATGGTTTCTCTGGGACTTCTAAAATGCAGCATCATCTATTTACTAGACAGCAGGACATATAGTACATGTACAATTTCCTTTCAGATGTGCTTACNGGTGGGGGGGTGGAGGGGGAGGGTGTTTACTTCTTTTTTTTTGTTTTCTCAGTAGGTTTCAAATTTGCTTACCAAAATAGCATTTAGAACCAGTAAAAATGAATACATGATTGAGAACAAAATGAACATAGAAGCAAAAGTACTTGCTATTAATGATAATCCAGATTATGAGTAAATTGACTGAATATGTTTGTGGAATTCATTTTTGACAATTTCACTGATTGGAGAAAACGTCTCAAATGAAATTTGCCTCTGCTGCAAGAACAATGCTTATTCTGTTAAGATTTAGGCCCCCCATTTTATGTATTCCACAGTGGATTAAAAGACACTTTTTAGGGAAAAAAAGTCTTCAAAATATTCAACCATTTTAGTATTCTGCTTCACACAGGACAATTGCTGTTCCTTTCCCCAAAGAGAAGCAGAGTCACCACTGCTGACAACTTGGTGCTTCTCGCAACTTCTGCTGTGTCTCACAGAATCTCTCTCATTAAAAGTATTTTGCATACAGTATATGATCTTTGAAATTAAAACTGACATTAAATTATTATGCTGAAAGAGAAATTGCAACCCTACAGTTAAAACACGGTGCTGAGATATTAATTAATTAAGATAAATTTTGTGGTAAAATACACAGCAAGAAGAACTTAAATCATACAGCTATTTTTACAAGGGTAATGAGAGAAAAGCAGAAAAATATGAGAAATATCAATGGCTGACTAATTATGAGTAATCATCTGGGATTATGCATGATCAGAAACTCGCTGTTACCATTAATTTATTTTTAAAAAAGTGTGCAGAAGTATATGACACAACTACGGTGCTGTCAGGCTTCTCAGCACACCAGTAACAGGAATGACATGTTTCTCAAAGGGGCATGGAGTCAAGACTGGACTGATGAACACTGCGGACAAACGTCCTCTCGTATTTAATGAATTACTGAGATTAAATTTTTTTAACTGTCTATTCTAGCTAAATTAGTACCACTGAACAGATGCTAGAAGACCTCCAGAAACTCATGTAACATTCTTGCCTATTTTGATGACAATGCTACACTGAGAAATCTTTAAATCCTAAGTCTTTGGACTGATTAAAGTCTGAAAAGAAATAAGTCACACTAGCAAATGCACACCATGAACTGTGTGAAGTATAGAAAAACTTTTATCTGGACAGAGGTAGGACAGAACACAGGATAACACATTCCTTCCTGTGCCACCTCCAGGCAAAGAAAAAATGTAAGAAGCACCTCACTCGTAATGGGAGATGTGGCCCACTGAGTGCAAATTCATTCCTGGGCAGAGCATAGGTCTGTGATGAGCAAAGGCAGCCTCCCACAGCTCCCTTAAAGCATGGGGAAGCTAAAGCTTACCCTGTTGCTCTGTAGACCCATACAGATGATCTCCTCACCTTTTTTTATCATGACCACCTTCTCAAAACCAACCTATTCAAATAACATTTGGGAAAATCTTCTGGGCTTCACATAACCCTACAGTGGAAAGGATACAACTCACAGGAATGTTGTGAAGCCTAGTGCTTAAATACTATAAGGTCTCATAAAAATGTTTTAAGTAGATAAATGATAATTATCTTCTGTGTTCACACTTCTTGAGCTTTAAAATGGTAATTAATAATAAAATTTATCCAAGACGCTAAACTTCTTACAGCTATTTTAAGTAAAACAAGCCAAGGTTCAACATGCATAGTATTCAAGTTCCTACAGCAAAAGCAGTCCCTTCAGATGGAAAGAATGTTTAAATTATTTACTGATTATATAAAACTTCTCAAATCTACCAACTTCCTCTAAGAAAGTTATGAAAATAACTTTACAACATGCACCAAAATCAACAAACAGCCTGATAACCAAAGGAAAAAGGAGCTGCCTCTTAAAAGACAATACACAGTCAACAACCTTTTTCTTCAAAGAGCATGAACTGCTTTGCTGCTCCACCACATCAAAGAGACATGGTCACCTAGGTAGCTGAGCAAGCTATTGAAAACCAAGTGTGGAAGCTGGCATCTATTAATGCATCAGAGAATCCAGAATATCTTTTAATATACCTTCTAGTGACGCGCAATGCTTTATAAGTAGAAGCTACATTATGCTTAACTTACAGTACATTCCTGTTTGCAGCAGAAAGTTCATAAAGACTTCTCATGTTGAAAACTCTGAATGACAATAAGAAGACCTGTTATTTCGTCTACAGCTAACAAGTCCATCCTACCTGACAGCTGCTACCTGAGGACTCAGTAGCAATGAGAATTTTAGCAACAACACTTGAAAGTATNGCACTCCCAAGTCCTTCTCCTCAGGGCTGCTCTCCAGCCATTCTCTGCCCACCTGTATTTGTGCCTGGGATTGCCACGTCCCCGGTGCACCCTGCACTTGGGTAATAGATAAACATTGCCCTACAACTTGTCATAAGTGAAAGACTTCCAGATACAGTCTTGAACAATTTTTTTTTTACTTTTAATCACGCTATGAGCAGACAGCATTTATTTCATCTCATCTTTTTTGTAGATATTCTTAGTCAACAATGCTTATACTGAGGCAACACCAAGTCATTCAGCTGGATTAACTCAAGTAAATAAACACAAACCTGTTACAGCACATATCCATACTAGTTCTATTAAAATACACATCTTCATAAAAATACTTTAATATAAAAAGATGAAACACGAAGCAGTATCTTGTTTAGATGTTACACACATGCACACACTCTGCACAGAAATATGCCATTTGCAAATGCTCAGAAAAATCAAAACATGACATTCCTGTTTTTCAGTGTATGAAGATGATGCTGATTGTCAATATTTTACATTTAGTTTAATTCTCCACTAAAATTTTAAATGCCTCTATTAACACTGGCAGCAAATAAATGTAGGTTCGGCTTAGAAAAAACCCACAAGGTCAGTTTTATAATACCTAAATTTAGCAAGAAACTGTGCATGTTATTGGTATGCAAACAAACGATGCTTTGAACATCTCACCCTTGCTTACCTCTACACGTTTACATTTGATCTCTGTTTTCCAATAAAACATAAGTGACATATCATTTCAGAAGCAATTTATTTGAATTCCAATTTAAGAACATTCAAAAGTTCTTATTATCAAGTTTATTGTGAAGTGCTTAGCACTACTGTTCAAGTAATTTCAAGATCAACTCAGATTTACCTGCCAAAAAGCAACTTCAGTTCTTCTGGTCTATGACATTAATTCCTTCCATGAAGTTCTAAGATAACAAACATGTGCACCATCATTTTTTTGTGGCCAGCAAACAGAAACAGACACTGCTGGCTACATCATTTATGTAATCAAAGTTGAAAACACTCAAAAAAACCCCAACACACAAATATTCATTTTGGTATTATAAGTGCTTCGTAGCACAAGTCTGGAGTAAGGGTCAAATATTTATATGAACACATCAGACAACTGATAAACATTTCAGCATCATGTCCTTGAAATGGGCATTTAAAAAAAAAAAAAAGAATAGAAAATATACAGAGCTTTTTGCAAGAGGTGTTCTCACAGTTCAGAAAATAATCAATTAGTGAGTTTTATTGATAAATTAAAACAATCTTTAGCAATTCCTTTTTGTCCAGAGCCCTGTGATAGCCAAAATGCTGATCTATTTTAAAAAATGGATCCTGCTAGAGAATCTAAGGCATTTCAGAAAAGGTTAAATTACTCCATGATTTCATTTGTTTGCTAAGCTACTTCAAGATGTTCCCATTTATGACTAAGCTGCAGGTGCTGCTCTGTTTATTTTAGTGCCTGTAAACCAAGTCCTTGACTGGAACAAAGCAAGGAAAGCCTTAGGACTCAAGTCAAAGAGGAAGGAACCGCAGGGCTGTTTCCCGTTGAATGCACTAGCTTCTACCTTCCTTCATAAGCATGCTCGAACCTTACACAATCGTTTCTACAAAATGGAGTTTCTTGTGAAATACATACTTTGCTTCTTTCTATTTCTATACACTGTTACAGAGATTAGCAAAATTTTATTATTATAGTATTTTGTATACCAAAGACTGATACTCAATCTCAAAAAATACAATCAGCTTCTACAGACCAGCAAGTAACTTATTATTCACATTCAGCAATAAAATAAATGCTAATTAGACATGAATTCAAAAACCAGAAGCATGATTAGGGATTACTAGCAACTTAGGGGTTCTCGCCAATACCAAAAGGCTCATATCTGAGCTGCAGCTCAGCACATGTATGCAGAAGGTGCATTACGCAGGCCCCCGCTCAGAACCTCAGGTCAACTTAGAAACCCTCTCTCAGAAACCTTTTGCTGCATATTGACTTGTACCAGCACAGCTACTTCCCAATATTAACAATGCAAACAATAACTTGAATTAGCTCCCATGGAAACCAGTCAACTTGTTGTTCTTAACTGCTGAAACTAAAACTTGTAAAATTTAACCCGCTAATGGATGACAGAAAAACTTAGAAGGTACCAGGTTAATGTTTAAGTAAAAAAAAAAGATAAAAATCAACTTTCTGTGCATCTTAAGCAGCTGCTATTTACCTTGCACATGTTCTTCATGTGATGTATACTAAATGCTTAGAGTTCATCTAAAGTATTCTATTTTCTGTTCTTTTCTTATTTATGATCATGTAATCACTCTGTAACAACCAAAGCAGAGTATGACACTGATTTAACTCAGAAACACTGGTTTTACTTTGCAAGGTACTAGAAGTATTTAATCTTCTCCACTATTCTATTTTCTTTAACAGAAAAGAAAACAGAGGCATAGTACCAAAATATTAAGACGTCTGATTTACAAGTTTATTTTCATTAATTCAATTTAAGTTAGATGATGTGACACGTTTTTAGTAGCAATTAAAGTATGATGAAGGGCCAACTGAAGATGATGGAAGTTTTAAGATTTTTACTATTCAGATTCAGATTTTTGTTTTTTAATTTTATTATTTAGCTCACTGTGTGAGCTTTTGAAGATTTTGAAGGCTCTCCTAGTGCTCCCAGAGATAACTCACAGTTAACTGCACACGTTAATTACATGCATGCTGTATGGGTACAAATGCTCATTGTTCTCAACTAAACAGGGGCAGTGACATAAAATTTCAGCTGTCACATAATAGCACTTCATGCTATGGCCAACTCTTTGACTCAATACACGTAAAATATTCTCCACTGCACTTGTCATTATCCTAGAGTCAGAACGAGGTCAGGATGCTTTTCATTTTTATAACCAAAGCTGCTACTGGAACTGGACAAATGTGTTTATTTGCTTGGCTTAAAAGTATTACTTTCCATTACAAATTTTAAAAAGCGCTTAAAAGGGAAAGAGCACAATTGTTTCGTCACTTATGTACCAGTCATCCTTTAGATTCATGCCTTCAGGAGAACACCCTCTTCCCTCCTCAGTTCTTCAACTGATGCTTTCTCCAAGTTACACCTACTGATGTGGCAGGGTTAAAGAAAAAAGCTATTACACCTCACCTGGAAGCAAACAGAATGAAGTGTCACACTACATTTGGTGACAGTGAACCACTGCTCAACTGCTCATACCCCACATCGTATTAAGTGACCTAATTTTTCATACAATAATGACAAACGGTCAGAGCATGAATGCAATTTCAACAGTCGTAATAAATTTACATCTTGCGGTATCTTCCCAAGAATTAAAGTGGATTTTCTTATAGATACAATAAGGATGCATACTAAAAGAATGATACATTCCATGTGTTTGAGTATAGACTTTCAGGTAGAAAATAAAACAAACCACAAAACCCTGACCCCCACGTTCCTAAACATTTGAAATTAAGCGTGAAGACGTATCACAAACATAATAACTTCAACAGAAGAACAAAAAAAAAATTGTTAAAGACAAAATAACACTGGCAAAAGCACAATTTTTACTTCTCGAATCAAGAAAATTTCTTCTAACGATGCAAATAATACTCCCTGCATACAGTGTATGACCACAGGAAGGAATATCACTTATTGTTTCTTTAGAAATACAGAACCAAGATTATAAGTGACCAAACTTAATTCCCAGATCAACACCCATTTTTCTAAAATAACCAGAAAAAGTATGTTATTAGTATGGTGCCTGAAAACTCTTACGTTCTAAACAGTTTAATGCTATAATCCACAGTCCATGCCCTCAGTGCCTTAAGAACCAATTTCTCACGATCTCCAAAACTAAAGTGAACTTGACTTCTATTTTCCATACTTAAATTAGCTAAAGACTAATAAGGCAGAAACCCTGGATCAGGAGAGTTTATGTTGCCGAAAGCCACTTTCAAAGAAGTCTTATTTATTAAACTATTGTGTGTTCCAATATTTCATTCCCTACAAAGCTGCTTGTTTATAAATAAATAAACAAGAGATAGATGGTAATTATAAAACTGTTTACAGCAGATTTCTACACAAATTGCCATACTAACAGCTATAACACAGCTAAAGTCCGTGTTTCTTGGGATTTTCTCTCAATACAACTTGAAGGGAAAAAAAAGCCATCAAACCTTCCCCTTATAAAACAATCATCATTCTCATCTCCCTGAATTATAAAGAAGAGAAAGAAGTCCTCTGTTACCAGTCAGTTACCAGTCTCTCGGATGATGTTCACCACCCAATTTCTCATGATGATGCTGATGCTGTCCACACTGCTGGGTTAGCTGCTGGCATGGGTGCTTCTTATCCACAGAGAGATCAATCAGCTTAATGAGTCTGAACTCAGCAAACCTGAACTGAAATTTCTTAGAACAAACCCAAGCAGACAAAAAAACAGTCTCAGGTAGGGGTGGAATGAGAGGCTGCACCAAAAGATATGACGTATCATCTTAACCACGTTTCAGTAAGTTACATGACTGAAGAGCTCTCTCCTCAGCTGAAAACATACTTCAAATGGGGAGTAAAATCCATGAGCTTCAATAAGCCAAAACAATCCTTAAAATGCAGGCTGAAATATTTTAAATATATTTTCCTAATATTCTTTTGCATGATGTCAATAAAAAGCTCTTACTAAACATTTACTTTCATGAACACATCAAAACTAGAGGAACAGTTAATTTACAAATTCATGAGTCTAAAAATACTTCAAGCTATAATTTCCTACATAATAATTTTAATTTTATTTGTATACCAGACATTTTTGGTCTTCAGCAGCACAAGAGAAAATATTTTAATATTCCTTTTGATATGCAAGACTTCCAATATTTAACAGTCCTCGCATGTAGTTTATTAGGGTAAGTATTTTTCAAAACACTTTCGTTAGATCCATTTACTAACACTAAAACACACAATGTATTTAATCATGAACAAATTAATAAAAAATGCTGGGGAAAAAAAAAATCTAAGCAATGTAACTCTTTCCTCAAAGATTTTTTTTTTTTAACAGTACTAAAAATTTTTCAAAAATACATCCTAGAAAGTTTTATTAGAAACACTGCTGGACAACTACTGATAAACTACAGAAACCAAAATATTCCCTAAATATAATCTGGTCAGATATTATTACTATCGCCCAGGTTTCTCTTGACTGACCTATTTGCTTTCGTTCTTTTCTGGCATTAGATCATAGCTCATTTCTTCCCCCGATCACTTCAGAACCTGCTTTCTTGCTTGATTCCTCTTCCCAAATACTTTATTTTTTTCCTAATGGCCATGTGTCACTAAATCACATCTCAGCTTCCCCTTTACCTGTCAAAAATGCCCTGTATACCATCCCTTCTCAGTATATCTTTTCTTCTCTTCACCACATTCCTCATCCAGCCAGCATAAGGCTTGGCTTCAGCTTTCAAAAGCCTACCTACAGATGCCAGGAATCCACAGACAGATCAAAGAGACGCTGTGGTGTTCTATCTTTTGGGCTACCTTCTGGCCCCATTAATGCCCAAAATACTTAAGAAATAGATTTAGAACTGTGTCTATGTTCAAGAGCCTCCTGTCAACTCTCAGTTTGGTTTAGTCTGCAGAAAAAAAAGTACCTTCTAGTGTTTTATCGGCCCTCCATTTCAGACTCCTAGTTTGTCTCCACACTGCCCACCTCTGCTCCCGCTCAGGGCTTTCTCAGGGCAGAGAGGGATGAACTATTGGCTGAAGCAGATTGTTACCATCTGGATTTCAGCCCTTCCTAGAGATTCCGCCTTTCTGGTATCCCAGTTCTGTACGCAGGGTTTTTAAAATCAGGCATGCTTAACAGGACCTGGTAAAAGAGCAGTCAAACGGTTAAAGTGGCAGAACAGAGGAAGGGTGGAACATCTGGCAGAGGAAGGAGGGCGTCATTAACCACTCTGCTTGGATCTACCACAGCCAGAACAGTTTGCCTCACCACACTGATCTGTTTCCAGAAGAAATCACCAACTGCACTCTGTTATTCATAGAAGAAAAGAAAGTTGGTTGAAACTATCTACAGATGCAGAGTGTTTTATTTAAAGCTTGATTCACACTGGCAGATTTGTCACTCCTATAACCATAAAAGATGGTTTATGGTTTGCAGAAACTGGTAGCATTTGCTTAGTTTAGCTTACTTGCTTAAGTTTTATCTTACACGAGGCAAAAGTATCTGAGTGCTGCTTGACAGTAACGTGAAGAACCATTACTATAAACAGCCCATACTCATTCAGAAATAAAGACTGTATAATAAACTAGAAACTTCTCTTGAATTAAGTATTTACTAGGAACACAGTAAGCGAGTGCCACCACCATAAACCAGTATGAAAATCCTTCTGCTGTACAGAAACTCCAAATGAGACTACATTAACTAGAGAATGGTGAGGGCTTCAGTCATTCCTTACAACTCCATACACAGTTGTGTGATGTTGTGATTATTCTCAATATTTACCTGAACTATAATCCAGACAACAGAAACTTTGGAAATTTTTGAAAGAAATGACAGCAAGTCTCAAAGGTATGACCTGTTAACTGATCAACTTTGCTTTTGATCAACTTGCTCAGTACTCGGTGACAGCAAGTACCATTCACACTTTCACTACTTGCAAATTGTATTTAAGTTTTTGATTTCTTATCTGAAAGACTTCAAAGTTTCAATATATTCATGAGTTCATCCACTCCTCTGGAGCACAAGCACTAAATTCTGCAACTTTACTAAAAAAAGGCCCACTTTTAAATAGCAAAAAACTTAAAAACGAGAGCTGACATGCAAACATACAGCTTCATTGTCAATTCCGCAATCAATTTCATAGAAAAAGCTGCTGCGCAGTGATACGGAATCCATGAGAGTCTGAATTGATTTTTTTTCATAATTTTCTTACTAGGAGAGTACATAATTTTATTTTCTTCTGTTCAATGTGAACCAAGCACAAGCATAACTGAGAGGAAAACACATGAGCGAGCATACTATCATCCAAAACCCCATTATTTTATTGATTTGATTTAATAGAAAATCTGACACATTCCTACTAAATGGTGTCAAGATGTGATTCAAAAAGATTTTTAAAATTATTTCCTAATTTGCACAGTTTATAAGTCTTTAACAAAAACCTTATAAATATACAAAATATAGTATAACCTTATTAATATACTAATTATCTTGATAGAGAGTCTAGCTGTACAAAAGAGTTATATACTTACATATTGAAAAACATCAGTGCAACATCAAGGCATTTCTTTCAGTTACCTGTCTTGTGTTGTATTTTCCATGGAAATATATTTTCAAGATGTTTTTTTTTTTTAAAGAGAAATTCCTAAAGAAAAATCTACTGAATAACATGATGTCACAATGAGATAACAAACACTCCACAATAATTAAGAGAGATTTATTAGTCCATTCAAACATTCCTAAAATAATACACAAATGGTACAATTCGGAGTGACCATAAGGAATATAAATATCCCCTTAATTTCTGTACAGTAATCTCAGCAGATTCAGCAAGCTCCATTTTCAAAACACACACATCCCGAGGCCCTTGTCTGCCTGATTATCACCAGAGAAAGATTATAAAAGCATGAACTCGCTCCTTTGCTTTCTCACTTTCAAAGTCACTTACAAGAATGAAATGTGCTGAGAAAGACAGCTAATTCACAATATAAAAAAATACTGGTAACTCATACAACTTCTGCAGTATTGTAAAACACAACATGATATCGTGTTCTGTCAGATAATATTTAAGTATAAACACTCACTAAGACCGTAATTGTCAATGTACACTGAATACCTGTCAATGTAAAAAGAGGCCACCAACACACAAACCTGCATCAGTAACACTGTGGTACAAGAAGGGACACATCCACCAGAATGACATTCAGACACACATTTCTTTGCTGACGTTTAGTCACAACTATTGCTTTCCTAAAGCTTTCCTAACATGTGGTTTTTAAATCCTGAAAAGCTTTAAGCGTGTGTTCAACCTTCCGCAACCCATTTAGTCTCATAAACACACGCTTAAAGCTTTACTGGATCACAACTCTACTAACAACACATTCTCATTTTTAAAAGAGGGGAACAAGATTAAAAATTGTGCCATCAGTGTAATTAGACAGATCATTAGGAGCTGAAATTCTAGGTGTAATTTTTTATTTTATAGGAAATATTGAAAAGCTTGCCATTTTATGAGACCTAAGAAGCATTCTGGAGTATTAACTGGACTGTACTGGAATACACTAACAATTTGAACTCTATTTTAACAGCTTCTCTGTTGCATTTTTATGGGCTACCTCTTTTACATTTATAATAAGGAATGACTGGCAAACTACTTTCAACATCTCTAGAATTTTTAATCAAGTTTCCAGTAACCATTCTCTAACCTTCCAGCATACTTCTAACATCAGAAACAAAACATGGAAATAAAAATACAATTGGTTTCATCCTTCTCAGGGATATAAATTAGGGCTAATAACCTTGTAAATTCAGAGTTTGAGGGGGTAGAAAACCAGGGGATTTTTGTCTTTTTGTCTTTATTTTTAGGGTTTTGTTCATTTCTGTTTCGCTAGTTGATGCGAACATCAAAAACAAGCTTAACTATGACTTCTTTCTCATTTTGTTGCTTTTGGCATCATGCCCAGGTTTAAGCCAGTTTTCAAACATTTAATTAATATCCTTCGCCAAGTACCCAAATATGAAATCTTAAAATACTGTCTACTGAGTCAACGATCACAAAGATTCAGTTTATTGCACAAGTGCAAAACTGCTACATTAACATCTGGATCTAATAACAGTAATCTGAACACTATTTAATAAATTCTGTAATGTACATTTGCTTTGGAGTTTCAGGATATGGAAGATTTTTGTGGCTGTGGCTTCGACAGAGACTCAACAACACTGAAGAGTAGTTTTACAGCAGCTGTCAATCTTCACTACACAAGAAAAGTTTGAAAAAGTTTTATTCTGCAATTAATATTATGCATTTCAGGTGGAAAAAAAAAAAAAACTTAAGAAACAATGCCAGCAACAATGGTTCACTATGCTCAGTGCAGCACAGAATAATTTCATTTAAAGACGCAAACATGAAATATTTGTGGTTGTGAAGTGTAAATAGGCTTAATTTCAGTTGTTAGACATGCTGCTAACGAAGCATCAGATATATTCACAGTGAGAAACAGAGGTTGCAGATTTACTAAACCAGGACATAAAGTGAACTGGTTTGCCAAGTCTAATCAAACCTGCTCTTCTTCATGTAGCCTGAATGCAACCCTAAAACACGCCTTACCTTCAGGTTAAAGGAAGCTCCCCTATCTTTAAGTGTTTCCAGTTGCTAATTTTTTGCCTAACACTAGAGTTCTGGGGTTTGCTGGAATACAGCAATATTCCAGATGCACAGAAGGTAGTGTGTATATCCAGAAAGTTCTGTAGCTCTTGTTGTTCTTCCACTATCTGGAGCAGTTCTTGGCCATGAAAGTTGTGTGCAGTGTCTGGCTTTTTCTGTAGAGGTGGAGCCAATGCTCCATTTGATCCTAGGGGAGCCTCAGTCAAAATTATCAAGGAGGCTTTAAGCTTGTTTTCAGAGTAACTGAGAGCATCAAAACTACCCCTTCCACCCCTCTAACAAAGCCCTTTATCCCATAAAAAAGATGGCGAGAGAGGGCAAGATCAGAATTTTCACCATTTTGGTACCAGCCAAACATCAAAGACACACAGTACCAAAACTGAGAACACTTTAGTTGACATAGCCCAAGTTCCTTACTTTACTAGGCTGCTCAAATCCCTTCCCAGTACATAGTGAAAACAAATTCTACCAGCAGCTAGTAAACCTTCTTAGTTACTCCCTTTGAGAATGAAGTTTCCCCTCCTCATCTATAACGGGAATTATTTAACCAAAAAACACAGATCTGGTGGTACTTCAGAAGCACTGTCCAGTTAAGCGCCCTGGTGCCACGCTGGCACTAGCCTGAGTCACTGCAGAATAATTGTTTAAAATAAGCAAAATGCTATATAGGCTAAAGTTATAGCTCCCAGTACCAAAATTACAAACATAATCACCTGCTATAATTGCCTGTGAAGGCCTGCAAGCATAACAGCCCTTTAAAAACCAGAAAACATTATTCAATCAACAAAAGAATATTTAAGTCAAAATTGTAAAAGGCGATTAAAACCCACATCAAATGGTGAACCAAAACCATCACAGTAACTTCCTCCTGTCTTATGTAACCTAGGTACTCCATATCCTCAAATTCCTATTTGTATGAGAACATCTCTCTCAGAACACCTTCCATTTTAACAGGATTGTAAAACCAGCACAATTTAAAGCCATGCACTGGCTCACTAAAAAAATAGTAGCTTTATGAAGAAAACTGTATTAAGAAAGTTTTACTTGTTTTAAGATATAGCACTTACCTTGTGTTTCTAGCTTGCTTCTATAGTGTCTGTTTCAGCACATTTCTGGTCAATAGGAGAGTAAAGATAGAAAAAACAAAAATTACAAAAACATCACAAGGATACTTTATTTTAAAAGTTACATATTCTATTCCATCTAAGAAGTTAAAACCTTAAGAAGACAAGTTGATCTTTCTCAGGTTTTGCAGTTTTGCGACGTAAAGTATCTTATTAGGTTAAAAATCCTTAAACTAAGTTCAATATGCTCTAAGCTCATTTTTAGCACTTTTCATATTACTACTCAAATTCTAACACACTAATTATTTGTCCTTCCAGCTACCTCTGACAAGAATAGTAGTGCTAGAGGTGCATCACCCACGCCTTTTAACTCAACTACAATACAATAGTCCTAGCTCCTCCAAGCCCAGCTTGCACAGTTCCTTAGAGCTGGAACGTCTTCACACTTGGAAGTTTAAGTGCCAATTATATCTATGCACTATAACTTCATTAATAACAGAAATAAATTTTATTTTTCTATAGATTCCAATACGAAGGAACCTTCATAAAGAAAAAGGAAACTGTTCACAACCACATTTTGGTTTTTTGCTATGACAACAATTCAAATGTATTTGTTCCAGCATCAACATTTCATTTATCTATATAGTTTGGAATATGTGTGTACATATATGTATATACAGTCACAAATTATTACGTCAATGGAAACCTACTGGATACTACTATTAGAAAAGTTAAAAAAAGAAAAAAGAAAGAAAAAAGATACAGTTATCTTTAAGGCTGGCATTTATTACATGTCCCTTCATACAACAGTAATAAGGATTTTCCAGTTGTGGCTGTGAAACCATGGGTATGGCCAAAAACGTGTCATACATTGCTCAGCCACACAAGGTACTTTTGTCCCAAGAGATGAATCCTAACAGATAGAGTTTTTTCTTCTTTTAAAGGTTTGCATGTCCAAAGGCTGAAGCTGATGTTATGTTTCTATATGTATTAGTGAAAGAGGCTAAAAAGGAAATATAAAAAAACAAACCAAAACACACAAGAGGAAGAGACTAGAAGACAGAATTGCCAAAACGCCTACAAAAGAAAATAACAATATTTTATAATACAATAAAAGGTATTCCCACTTTCTTCCAACACTTATCTAACCAGTAATCTAAGCACTGTTTAAAAAAAACCCGAACAAACAAAAAAACCAAACCAACAACTAAGTATATTCCCTATCCAGTATAATTTTAATTCATAAATTCAATATATTATCTAAATTGATTTCTAAGCAGCCAAGCAAATGCTCTAATTTATTGAATATTTTATGCATAAAACCACTATGTTTGGCTGAGTATCTGTGCATTAACCTCCACCTTTAAAGTGTTTTTGTACATAAATCATTCAAAGAATCCCACAAATTAAAACCAGTAAATATTAAGATGATTTTCTCACTACTGTATGACTGTGACTGAAAATTCACCTGTATCTCAAGTCTAGTTTTCCACATTTCTCCAAATACACCTATATTGTGAAAACTGCTCTGTGCTTCCGATAACGTACTAAGAATTTTAATCTTCCAGATGTTTTTATTTGTCTGTGATTACCAGACAGCACTCTGTCAAGTTTTAATTGCAAGTTATACCACAAAAATCATAATTTACCCTAACTGATTGCACAGGAAAGAAAATCAGGAAGGTGTCCCTGCCCATGGCAGGGGGGCTGGAACTTAATGGTCTTTAAGGTCCCTTCCAACTCGAACCATTCTGTGATTCTATGAACTAGATAAAATGTCAAACATTAAGAAAACAATCTTATTAAATGCCAGCTGTGCCTTTGTCAAGAGCTTTAAAATATCAATTCATTCAAAACCTGGGCATTTTTCCATCATGAATGGAAAGATACAGCGTGAGGAAGTGTAACCACCTTCCCATGAAGGCGTACTTCAGAACATGCCGTGCTCACAGGACACCATGAGCTGGGCTCCTTTTCTTTTTTTCTTAGAAGCTGACTGACGCTGGTCTCAATTTTTCAGACCTACTGACAGCAAAGTTATGAGATTTCACGGGGCTCTTTGTGAAACACGCAGAAAAGGTAAGTTTCTGATTATTATTTTGCCAATCACTTCCTTTGTTTTAAAGCCTGTAGATTTTTATTTCAGTTCTATTGCCCGCTGCAGCCGTGAATCCGAGCATGACCTCCTTCGGGCCGCACTGAGACAGCACAACAGCAGTTTTCTGCAGGGTATACTTCCAAACCGGTATGAAAAATAGAGAATGGGAATAAAGGCAAGTGTATTTGGTGGCACTGCAGCACAGCCCGCTCCGTGTCAACGCTGTCACCTACACGATTCACTTGCGGGTATACCCTACTGCTGCAGACACCCTTTCTATTCCATCCACACCGCTGATCAACCGAGTGCCGTCCGAAAAATCTATGTATTTTACAAACAACAAACCTAACCCCGGGTCTAAGCCCTCGCAACCCGCCTCACAACCTGCTGCGGCCAGGACTCGGGCGGGCAGGGCCGCGGGTCTCCGGAGGAGGAAGAGCTTCCCTCACGGCACACGGGTGGTTCGGGCCAGGCCCCGCAGTTGTGCCCCGCAGGCCCCGCACCTTCCCCGGGACTGTGCGTGCCCT
>VXBW01006647.1:819702-854319 GCA_013400375.1 Thinocorus orbignyianus | reverse complement strand
GGGTGTGGTGTCGGGCGGTCCCCGCTCCTGAGGGGTCTGAGGTAAATAAACCGTCCTCCCCCCTCTCTTCCCTGGCTGAGGCGGTGGCTTGTGAGGGCTGGGACTCCTCAGGTAGCTCCCCGCACCTGGCTGGTGGTGGGAGGGGCGNGGAGCGGGCCTCGCGCCCGGGGTGGTTCCCACAGCGCTTCCCTCCAGGTGCTGCGGGCGCACGGAGGTGAAATCGGAGACAAAACTTCGTCCGGCTTCAAGGTTGGGTTGTGCAAACGCATCCCAACAGGATAGGATTTATAACTCGGGTGTTTTCCCCTCGAGCTTAGCAATAAACGTCTGAGGTGACTGAACTTGATCAACGTCGAACCAATCAGGAGAGGGGGGGAAAGTGTTTCTTAGAAGAGGTTTTAGAAACCTGACGATGCATGCTTGACAGTAGTGTGCAATAGAGAGAACGCACACACTTTGCGAGCAGAATGCGTACACACACATAAGGATGACTTTGCCGCATGTATGGTGCAACATTGTGCTGGCAGCGGTGCGTGTCTCGCTAGCAAGTGGGGGTTTTACTAATACCAAGCAGGTCCTGTTCCCAAAGTTCACTGCATCAGGCCCGTAATTATGCAACTCTGCCTTTGCTTTGTGCTTTTTTAGCTCACAGATGAAGAACTGATCTGCCACTTGGTGCAATGGTCTCATACAGCTGTTTTATCGTTTGCAGTTTGCTCGAGCTTGCTCATGGTGCTTGTGCTACGTGGTAACAAAGCAAAACGTGGTTCCTACCTCTGGAGAGTTTTTCCCATGTGTTTGTTCAGCAGTGATACCGCGGGCAAACGAAACACAAACATGCATTAAAAAAAAAGGAAGCAAGCCAGGTTTTAATTTCTTACGGTTTTAAGGTGCTAAACAACATTCTGAAATGATTGTAGACTGATGCTTTGACATTTAAAGAATTTCTTCTTCAAATTATTTTGATGAGTTGGAAGGGCTATTATTTGTTTTGTTTTTTAAAACGGACTATATATCTCTTTCATCCTTCTAGATTACAGTTAGCTAATCAGATTTTACCCAGTTTCAGAAACAAACTGAAAACAGCAACGACCCGGACACTTAGCAATGAACTGTGTAAAGATCTCACTGAAACCTGTAATTTGTTGCAGGTTTCCTTCTGTCACTCTTCAAATAAAATAGTTCAGACGTGAGTCTGCTGTTAAAACCAGAAATGCAAACAACTACAAATAAGTATTCAGTTTGTAGAATTTAATTAATCAAATTAGGATTATAAAACAATTAGGGTGAAATTGAATAAAACCAATTTATAGCTGAAATTTCAGATTTCTAAGAAAATGGAAAAAAGCTGTATAATAGCACAGAGATTAAGATCTTAGTCCTGCTTTGCCGTTATGATATTTGGAGAAGGTCCTAAAAATTTCAAAACTAAGGCAGAGAAGTTATAAACATACAAATTCAATGTGATGTTGTGTCCCAACATCATTTTCTCAAATGGACAGAAATTATAGTCTAAATTCAGGACAAATCACTACGTAAGACCAAACAGCTATTGCTGTTAACAAAAACAGCAGAGAAGGTAACAGAGATGTATGTAACAGGGAACTGGGTGAGTGACAAAAAGAACTGTGCAGCAGAATGACTATTAGGATACCTTTAGTTCAAGATTTTTTTGCATGGGAAAATGTTTTTAAATCAGAAATTTGCAGGGATTAATTAAAGATGTATGCAAACTGATTTTTATTCAGCAATGTTTGTGTTTTGAGACAAACCTAGGGATTCAACCAAACATAGATACATCTCTATTTTTTACATTCAGTCTCAAAGGGCAAATCAAGGAAGGTTCATCAAGTCATCACAATTCCCATGCCGAGGACATGTGTATCCTTCTAAAATGACTAAGGTTTTGGTGCTGCACGCTCCCATAACATCTAAATTTTTAATGTTTTGGAGTAAAAGGTTGGCCTAAAGAGTTCTAGGCAAACTAATAATTAAAACAAAAAACCCCAAGCCCTCACCTAGAAATAGAGTAGCGCACACAAAACTGGAAGTGATGGGGAGGGGAACAGATCTATAATGTAACTTCTAGCAAAGAATTTTGGGTGTGAATTGTACTGAAGATGAGATGTCAGATAATCAGGCCAAAGAAATAATGTTAGGGCTTCTTTTTCTCCTTCAAATGGACTGAATAACAGGAATATTTGCTGTATTAGTCTTCTTGGAATGGTTTCCATTCACAAATAATTCTTTGTTTTCCTAGGAACAGAAGACATCCCTTTGCTACAGAGAGATTACGTTGACAAAATTCAGTCTGCCTCTACCTTTTTTCCCCTTTAGGTTAACCAGCATATTTGAACACATTTAGAAAACAGAAACATAAAAAGATTAGCTCTGATTTCAGGTGATGTTAACAGGTAAGTAATTTTTCTATCTTGTATAGAAGAATTGAAATTACAGAATTACTGCAAAAATGCAGATTACCTCTTTATAGAGTGCACAGAATATGGGGAAACAAGCATGTACAAGAACATTGTGGAAGAGGTGTAAAATCTCCCTAATGTCGTAATGCAGTTTAGATTATTCTAGTTTCTTCAACTGCCGCATGTACTAAGGCATTGTCAATTAATTTATTAGAAGGGTATAGATGTGGTTCATATTAGAGAATACCTTGAGTATTCCATGACAAGGAATATCAAGCTCCCGGGATGACGACCATGTCACCAGCATCGGAACAGTCCCAGACTGGGCTCGGTGACCGACAGGAGCTCGATTCCAGCTCTGGAGTCAGGAACACTCGGATCGGGGTCAAAGGCAGATGAACAGGCAGGGTCCTCCTTGGACGTTGGCCATCGAAGAAAGAGAATTGACCCTTTGATCCTTCAGCTTTTATCCTGAGCATGATGCGGATGGGATGGAATACCTCAGTTGGTCAGTTTTGGGTCCCCTGTCCTGTCCCCTCCTCCCCACAGTGGTGACCCTTCCACGCTTTTCTGCTTCCCACTCTCCAACGGGGCAAATAACAAAATTCCCTGCCCTTGGTTGTTCCAGCAATAAGGATAAACAAGGCCCTTTCTGCACCATCCCTTGGGATAGTCAGGTCTCATCACCCTGAGAATGCACAGTTTCTGAACACTGTGCTGTTGGTGTCAGAGATCAGTTAGTTAGAAGAGGCCCAGCTAAAAAAGTAAAATTGTAAAACAGAAAATTGGTTCGTTTTACCTCAAATGAGAACAGAACAAAACCAAAAAACCCCAAAGCCCCAAAATCTCCCACCAGACAACTAGTTAAATTATTAGGGTAAATAAGTATGTAAACCATTATTAATTTGAAACAGCCGTGTTACAGGAACTGTAGGCTGACCTTATCTCTGCCATAATTTTTTTGTATTCTCTAGAGGAACTTGCAATGACTTTAGCCCAGTGATGACAGAGAGGGGACTCGATGTCTGGAAGCAATCATCCTGCAAACAGTTTTAGTCTCCGTTGCCAGCTGTAGTTATGCTGACCTTATTGAATGGAGCTCACTTTAGGTCATTAATGGGTTCTTGTAAAATAAAATAGTATCACACTTAGGGTTACATCTGAGAAAATAATTATAACTTGTGAGCATTGGCTGTTACTGCACCAGGTTGTAGCAGTAGAACACACAGCAGTTATTTATATTAATTGTAAATTCAGTCTTGCATTGAAGCTTGTCTGTCACAATAAATAGATATTTATTAATGGCATTTAAATTCTATTTTTTTCATTTGTTTGATGGTTGAATGTTAATGATGGTAATATTAAAAGTTTAGAACCTATATTTTTACTTATTTCAAATTAAAAAGCAAGCAAACCAACCAGCGAACATTAAAGGTAAACCTTCATTAAATATCTTTGCTTCTGAAAAACTGAAAATTTTATCATCTTCTGCAACAAATACAGCTGGAATACCATTTTTGAACCTTTTCTTAACCTATGAAAACTACTGAGGTCTGCACTTGAGCTACCTTCAACAATGATAGTAATGCGCGGGTGATTGCAATAGTGTTTTGTTTAACGTGCAGTCATTGTCATTGATTATAACTGGATTGCCTAACCCTTTTCAATAGCTAGCTTTTTCTATAGTACCTGAACAGAAGGTGTATCTATAGTATTTGTAATATTGCCATGCACAGTTATTTCTTATATTTCTTTAACCAAGTTTTTGACTTGCTGTATAAATGTTAAATGTTATCCCCTAAAAATTAGAAACCAACCAGAAGGAGTCAAGTATGGCTCAGCAACAATGGTTCATTGCAATCTGCCAGCTGTACACATAGTCTGGATATGCACTTTATACAAATATTTCCGTCCTTTTCTTTCCCCTAATTTTCTTAATAGCTTTCTGGGGTTTTTTTGGCTATTTCTTCCTATGGGGTTCCTGTATCCCCTGTATCAGTCCAGTTTCCCAGCATTAGACTTTTCCGCCTGTTTTTCCTGTTGTGTAGATGCAGCCCCCACCCTTGAACACAGGTGTACTCCACCTCTGCTGCCTCCTCATGCCTCTTCTCTCCTCATCTTGTCTAAGTGACAGGAAGCATGCCAGAGGCTGCTGTTCTTTCATGTCTCAGCCATAGTCCTGCAGTTTTGCAGAAATTGGAGGCTTGCAGGGATGAGACTGAGTTGGCAACAGGAGCCTACCTACCCGCAGGCTGAAGGTTTTGTTGCCTGCTTCTGTCCTTTTCCTCAGCAGCTGATGGGGGAAGAAAGAGGTGTGCAGAGATTAAGCACACCCCACCCCACACACCCCACAAAAAAACCCCAAACCCAAGAATCTCTGTTTCTGTTTCCTCCAGGTATACCAAAAAAAGAGGGGGAGAGGTGCTGTTGACTTCTGTACTGCCAAAAAATTGGCTTGGGACATATTCTTGTGTAGATGTAAGGTGTAGGTCCACAGCTATTCCCAGGCAGTAGCTGAATATAAATGCCCAGGTTGTCAAAGCTATTTTGGACCGTGTATTAAGTTATATGAAACAAAAATATTCTTCAGTAGGCCAAAACAGTGGTGGTCCAGAGAGTGGCAGAACAATGCAGCTGAGCAGAGTTCGGGGATATAACCAGAGGATGGGGCCAGGCAGAGCTGTTGCTTCTGTGAGTGCTGGGGCATCTGGAAAGACGTGGAAGGACACAGGCTACTGTGTGCAGATTTGGGGCAGTGGCTGTATGAGAAGCAGTTGTTAGTGGTGTGACTCTAAAGGCAGCTACAGTTAGCCAAGGAGACTGAGGGAGCTTCTGGGATATCCTTTTTGGGAAATGTTTTTCTAGAGAGCTGTAGATACATCCTCTGGTTCAGCAAAGGACTCTAGAATCTCAAGTCAGTCTTTCGCCAGTGGGAAGGGAAAAAAACCCAGCAGCTCTCCTGATTTAGCAGACCTTTCAAAACCTTCTGCGTTTCCTATAGAAAGGCGTCTTCAGCTCCAGGCCACATACTCCACAGGACTGGCAAGGTTATTCTGCTTTATGATTTGTTCATTCCACAAATATCAAAGAAGATGGAAGTGATGGTCAATTCACAACTTAAAATGATTTGTCATTTTGCTTAATGGAGTTGCCAGCGTAATGTGTTAAATTGCAGACACACGGGAGCTAAGCGTGGTTTTTTAGTAGCCCACAGTTCATGAAGGATCCTAAACTTTTTGTCAATTGCTTCTTTTGGTCTTCAAGAGTGAAGATTTCTGACATTTCTGGTTATACATCAAAGCATCTGAGGAGAGGGTGTTTGCAGTGGGGATGTTTGGTATTTAGTTTTGGAACTCTGGCAGCCAGCCCTTTACTTCTAATTAAATGAGAGAGATGATTTCTCACACAGAGGAGTAGTTGATTTAATTTTAATTTTTGTCGGAATGCCCAAAGCATTGAATGCATGTCTGATCTTTGGAACAACATTCTTAGTACAGATTAAAAGAATTAATGCAATTAATTCACCACCACCACGCGAGAAGTTCTGGGGTTTGTTTGTGCAGATTGAAACTGCTGATGAATATACAAACCCAAATGTATGATACTCTTGCCTTTTCCATGGTGCAAGTTCAATTTCTCCTGTAAAGCTCAGGACTGTGAGGCAAAAAAGCACCCACTTTGGTACGTGGGAGATGGAGGCTCTTCCAGTGCCTTAATGGACAGTCCATGGGCTACTTGTCCCTGAGGTGATGTCCCAAGGGATGCAGATATCTCAGTGCTCATCTTGATTTGTTCTAGAGCATTTTGAACTATAGTTATAATGAAAGCTTGGCAAAAGAACCATTTAAAACGTAAAAATAGCAAAATATGCGGAGGCTGCTGTTCATTTTGTAAGTCAAAGTTTGTGACTAAAGAATGCTGCTTAGCAACAGATGGGGAAAGTCTGAAGGTGATCACATCATTTTGCATGCCCTGAAAATTGATTATTCATGTTCATCCTACCTTTTAAGCACCATCCTTTTCATGTCCCTGTTCTGCCTGTTCCTTGGGATTAGGACTATGTGAGTGGTTCAGTCGTGTAACCTAGTTTTATTATCATCCCTACTCATGCTGATGCAGATGTGATTCAGCTGCAGGGCTCTAGCTCAGGCTTCTTCAGCTCTCTGTCCCCCTATGCTGTACGGAATGTGTACTACTCTGTATAGAACAGGACACAAAGGTGTCCTGGGAAGGAAGGAAAACCACCACAGACTACGCAGTTCCTGTAGATGGTTGTTTTGTTGAGCACACACTTATAGAATCCTAGAATGGTTAGAGTTGGAAGGGACCTTCAATATCATTGAGTTCCAACCAAAATTCCAACTTGTGTATCATCTAGCACTATTCGCCACCAACCCTTGCTGTAACTCCTCCTCTGCAACTTCTTCTCACACCTAATTCATCAACAGTTTGTTGTCACATGTGGGGGTTTTATGCTTCCAAGTAGCCCAGGAGTGCTTTTGTGTCCAAATTGGATTTCCATAGGAAATTAACCAAATCTTAGTTTGAAAACTTTATTTTATAAGTATTGCTAATGCCATACTCCCAGATTGTGGCATCTGGGGAGCTGTAAAGTTCCCGTGTGATTCACTTGCCACTGCCGTCACTCAGCATGCGTGGGGCAGAAGCATAAATACAACATAATAAATTGGCAAGTAGTGTTTGATTTATTTATCTGGAGATGCTTTCCATGTGAACCAAAACTTACGTTGACCAAGTCATTAATCAGTTTGGTAGGCTTAAAATATAAGCACCTCCTAGCCAACTGAATAACTAGTTTGCATAAATATTTAAAGAGGCAGTGATTTGCATTCATATCTAATCAGTATGTGACACCAGATGAAATCTTGCCTGACAGATGGGATGTTTGTACTCTTCACTGGGGTGAATGTCAACTTTTAAAATGCAGTTTTGATACAATGTAGCATTGGAGTTATTTAGAAAAGTTACATTTTTTACAAATTTTTATTTATTTCTTCTCGGTCCTAAAGCAAAGCACCTTCAAGTAAGGATACTGGTTTTCTCTACATGTAGACCAGAGCACACTTCAGGGTGAATTGTTTGAGATATTGATTAAGGATAAAACAGCAGACTAGAAGAAGGACATTTTGTAAATACTGTCAGCATGTATTGGCTATGCTTATTATTTAATAAAAGCATGTTCAAAGACTCAGGTTTCCAAAGTCTAGGAGTTACTACCTCCCTCATTGTATGCCTCAGTGGTGTATAAATATGTTTAAACAAACAGAATGGGTAATCCTTTTATTAAAGAAATTAGAACAGCATTTACCAACATGCAAATAGGCACTAATAAACATCATGAATATTTAAAAGTTCTGAAATAATGCACTGTGGAAAAGATCGTCTTGCTATCTGATTTGTAAGAAAGATATACTTTACATTATATCCCATAATTATTTAAAGCAATGCATACAGATGTCTTTAGTTTGGTTTTTTGGTGTGTGTCGTCCCCCCCCCCCAACTGGCATCACAGTCTCACATAGGTGATTGTATACTTCACAGAGAAACCAAAACATGCAGGTAGGAAGAAGTGTGATCTGTACACGTGTCTCCTACGTGATTCTATTTTAAGAGATTCAGGATGAAAAGTGGAGTTATATAAGTGCTGATCATGACTTAATAATCAATGTACACATGAATAGCTGTGCTGCAGAAGACCAGAGATCTGACTTGCCTGATACTATTTCTCTGACACTGGACAAAGAAGTGGCTGTGTAGGGAAGGACAGATGATGTATTCCTAAGCTCCACTGTTTTCTACCTTGTTGACTTTTTTAACTACATGTGGTGTGGAGATACGGGCAAGTAGTGTGCAACGTTGTGAGCTATTCATGATCAAATACTGGTTCCAATGAGAAAAAGACACCCATGTTCTTCTCTTGGAGACAGCACTGTCCCAGATTAAGAATTTTAGACTTCTTTGGCATAGTGCTAATTGGGAACTAGGGTGACTTTGTATCGATAAAAATTTGGATAGTATTGATGAGCAAGTGGTCTGATGTGTGAGTACATTGTGGAGTGATATTGGTACGTAAGATGGGTAAAGCAAGTCCCAGCTATGTATGGGATGTTTGGGGAGTATTAGATATTTGAATGCTATTTTAACATAAATTAATTAGATTTTGCTATCTGTGGGAAACCCTTCAGTGTTACCAATAGCTTGAAAGGCAGAGCAGATGTTAGTAAGCACAGTTACAGAACTGTAACCTCTACAAGCACAGTAAAAGGCCTGGGATATTCTAATTCTTCTTATGTTGATTACTCCTATAATACACTTTCATAAAATGAAATAGAACCAGAATCTAGGCTGTGGATTTGTAAATAATTGAGTATCTAATCAAGTGTTTATTTTATTTGCCAATGATCTTGTTTAATGGCATTTGAATCTATTTTCTTGCTTTTTTATTTTTACAGTTAGGGTAGACTAGTCTGGTGTATGGATTATTTGTCTGCATTTGAAGAACAACTTTTGACTCCTAAAAAGGTACATTACAAAAAATGCTAAATAATTAAATAATAGATAGCTAGTGCAGTAAGCACAGATTTTTACATATTCTCAAATGTGAAGAGGTAAAGCGAAAGTGTTAATATAAGAAGAAATGAAAAGACACAGGTCTCCTCTGCTGAAAATACTCTCTTCTCTCTCCACTTCTTTCCTGGGTTGCATAACCATTTCTTCCCAACAGGTTACCCTCTTCCTTGACTGAAATTGATGAAAGAGTTACCATTTCTGTTTCAATCTCTTTTATACAGTACTTATAAGGCACCTAGATTCTCCAGTTGGCATCTACATACATTTGAAAAAAAGTCTATCATGCAGCTGCTAACTTGAGCTTCTAAATTGAAGGTTTGGATGTTTGGTTAAGATGCAGTTAGTTGAAAATGAGGCATTATTTACCAAAATCCCCGTGTCAGCTTTGAATGCTAAGCTTATGATGAAATAAGACATTTCAAAATCAAAGTTATGGCAGCATTCTCTCTTCCACTCTAGGCCAAACATGTGTTTATAATCCTGCCTACTTACTCGTTATTTCTTAGCACACAATAGCAAATTAAGTCCACATGAGCCTTTTAGATAAATAAATAGAGATCATAACTGTTTTGGCCCTGATCCTATTTTGGAATCTACCGGTTGAAGCAGTGTAACCCTAACAATAAGGGTCAAGCTAATTACAATTTGCTTTGAAATCCAAATTTTCTAGGTCTGAGCTGGATCCTGCCTGCCAGCCTGAATTTGAAACTCACTCCTTGAACATGGACTTGAACTGAAAAGGTCTAGTGGCAAAACAATAACTTCTTGGTTCTTGACTCCATGCCACCACTTAATCCCCAGCTTTCCTCGCTACAGGGGGGTTACACACGACCCAGAAGGTAAGATGAAACTGGCTTCTGGAAAGGTTTTGTTGGTGAGTTAGTACTGTAGGATTGGTGTTATACTTGATCCCAAAGCTGTACTGGAGGTGGCAGAACTGCAGGTGGTTGAGACTGGCTCAGGGCAAATCAGTGCATCAGTCCCAGGAGTCAAGAGATTTCTCAGTTTGTGCTACTCAAAATATCACTAGATGCTTACTGAAATTAAGACTTTTACTTTAGCCTGGTAATAAATAGCAGCACCTCAGAAGTGAAAAAGCATACGGAGGGATATGAAATACAAGATTTTTAAGGTATAAACTGATCTATGAGTCAGTGGCTAGTTTCAATTTTATACTTCATCATAGATGTGCTTTGTCAGCTTGGGCAATCCCTTTGCCTTTAGTTTTTCTGGCTCCCTGTTTGTGAGGTAAAATAAATACATCACCAAGTGCAGGACAGAATGAAACTTTCAATTTTATAATCTATCCAACAGGCACAGCACTGTCCTCATAGGGTCTCTTTGGTATTGGACTAGGGGTTTTATTCTTTCAACTACAACAGGTCAAGTTACAGGAGTTCCGCTTATCTCCATTAAAAAAGACAATTAGGAAACTATAGGCCAGTCAGTCTCACCTCTGTGCCTGGCAAGATCATGGAGCAGATCCTCCTGGAATCTCTGCTAAGGCACATGGAAAATAAGGAGGTGATTGGAGACAGCCAACATGGCTTCACCAAGGGCAAATCCTGCCTGACAAACTTGATGGCCTTCTACGATACTGCCACGAACTTGATGGACAAAGGCACAGCAATGGATGTCATCTGCCTCGACTTAAGCAAAGCATTTGACACTGTCCCACATAACCTCCTAGTCTCCAAATTGGAGAGTCATGGGTTTGATGAATGGACCACTCGGTGGATAATGAACTGGCTTGATGGCCGCAGACAAAGAGTTGTGGTTGTGAGTCAATGTCCACGTGGTGGCCAGTGACGAGTGGTGTCCCGCAAGGGTCAGTACTGGGACCAGTACTATTTAACATCTTTGTTGGAGACATGGACAGTGGGATAGAGTGCACCCTCAGCAAGTTTGCTGATGACACCAAGCTTGGTGCGGTCGACACATTGGAGGGAAAGGATGCCATCCAGAGGGACCTGGACAGGCTGGAGAGGTGGGCTAATGCAAATGGCATGAAGTTCAACCAAGCCAAGTGCAGTCCTGCACCTGGGAGGTGGCAACCCCAGGCACAAATACAGGTTGGGCAGAGAATGGCTGGAGAGCAGCCCTGAGGAGAAGGACTTGGGAGTGCTCATGGAGGAGAAGCTCAACATGAGCCGGCAGTGCGCGCTGGCAGCCCAGAAACCAGCCCCATCCTGGGCTGCATCAAAAGAAGCGTGACTANGGGGTTTGGAGCACCCTGGTGTGGTGGGAGGTGTCCCTGCCCATGGCAGGGGGGTTGGAACTGGATGATCTTCAAGGTCACTTCCAACTCGAACCATTCTATGATTCTATGAATATAAGAAATCACCAGCAAGCCTACTCCATTATGGTGTAATAATTTTACTTAACTCTGAATTTTGTATGCTACTTTTTACCTCATCTATTTGTTAGTGCATAGACCGAGGAGGATCCATGTATGCTTCTGACACAATAGAAGAAACAAAGCAAAATGTAATAGGAGCAGAAACAGAAGGGAATTTTTGTTAGTATTATCAATCCTTTATAACCTGTTACAGCTAAGGAGTTAGAAAAAATTGAGAAAGGAATTACTAAACTTGTTTAAGTCTCTTTATAGTCTTTTCTCCAAGATAAAATTTGTGGTTAAACTGTTGTTACTCAAGGTAAATAATATCTGTGCAATACCTTGGTAAAAGTCTGATGGTGTCTTCTGTAATTGACTGGGAGTGCCTGAAAGGTTGTTTTTGTTTTGTTTTGTTTTGCTTTTCATGGAAGGAACTGCATCTCCAGCCTGGTTAGAGTCCTTGATCCAGTTTTAGGATTTGAATTTTTGACAATTTTTACATTCAGCAAACAAACACTCCAAAACCTTGCATACATTCCGAATGCTTAATTCTTGAAGCATTGTCCTGTTCCTAAAATTGCATTTAGATAGAAAGCTGTTCACGTTCAGGCCACCGAAAAAAACCCACAAAACAAAACAAGGAGGTAGCTCTGACTTGCAGAAGCAATCCTAGCTGACTGTTCTGGGAATGATCTTCAGAATTACCTCATTATTTATTCTTGGTGCAGTCCACCGATTAAACAAAGAGTTTTATATATAGAAACAGGGATGGGCTTCGCTTACATTTTCAGGGTCATTTTCCAAGACACGGGCACTGAAGATGTGCAGGCTGGTGTTGCCCAACACAGCAGATACTGTGCCTGTGTGTGCCTGTGCAGATACGTGTGGGCAATGTTGCCGCTATCGATAATACATAATATATTGATAATATAATATATACATAATATATCGACAATTCGTGATAACGAATGAAGGAAAGCCTGAGATTCCTGGTGCATATCCTTTGAAATGCCCCTGTCTGGGTAATAGTGCATGTTTTATTCAAGCTACTAGAAATATGTCAGGGGTCCGTAAGAATCCGATTGGGCTGAGAAAGAAAAAAACAAACCCCACTGTATTTTAGTGTCAGTAACAGTTTATGGAGAAAATTCAGATGACTTAGTATGTGATCATTCAAACCTTCTGGCAAGTAAAATTTAAAGCAGAAAAGAAAATATTGATTATGATTTCTGTCAGCTAGTGATGTGCAGTATAATGCTAATATCTAAGAAAACCCCGATTTACTTTAATAATTATACAAACAGTAACAGCAGATTTATTGATGCAATTTAAGACTTGGTTGAGGCATCTTCACTATCTTAAAGACAATCTGTATAGATACGAACTCGTGCAGCAGGATTTGCATGGGACATGCCTCAAATCTTTCTAGGTGTTTTTTCATACTTAGTCGAGGTAGGACTCTTTTCGAAGGATGTCTAGATTTTTGCTGTTGTGGTGTAGCTGAAGGGCATCAGAACACTCCCATCTTGATGAGCTCTGTCAGGAATGTCTCTTGTCTCCAAGTAGTGGTTGTAACATAATGCTTTCAGACTGCAAGACTTACAAATACACTTTGACATTCTGTAAGTTATAGAAAAAGTGGACTTCAGAATGCATCTGTAACAAATGAAGCAAGTGGATTATGTAGACATCAGCAGTTACAGCCATGTAGTAGTTTAACACAAATATATGTAGAGTTTTAAAGACCATAATCCTTTCCAACACTTACCATTCACCGATTTTAAGGCTGAAGCAGGAACAAAATATATCTTGATAATGGGAAGAACTAGACGGGGGGATTTTGTTCAAGAAAATTTAGATGAAAGTAGGAGACATGGAGTTAATACTTTTGGTGTTGCACATCTCTCAAGTCCTGATTTAAGTGATTATGCATGGAATATGAATTTTTGCAGGCTCTGAAAACTTGACAAATGTATTACTGTAATGCACTAAAAGGGCCATGAGATATAAATGCCACAAAAAAGTTTGTAACTTCTGCTGTCCATGTGTAAGATTCCAAGAATTTTGTTTTATGTAAAAAATGCTTTGAAAGTTTTCCAGGGTTGGGAATAATTTATAAAATCAACTGATTATAATTTTATTGTATCTATATTTGGCCTGATTTCAATTTGTTTACAAAAGAAAAATAATCCAGGACAAAACCAAGAATTACATGTTGCAGAACTGCCAACCTGCTGCTCTGCCTTTTCCCTCTGTGTCAGTTTTCCAAGGGTGACACGCCTCCAGTCTGAGACCAAAGTGTCGATGAAGTGCAATACATTTTTATATAAGTCCCTGGATATTAAGTACTGGAAAAGGCTCCAGTCCAGCCAGTCTTGCAAAGAACTGAGTGTTAGTTGTACTCCATAGACAGCCCAAACTGCAGCAATATTTAAGCAGCCTTCCTGAAGGCAAACAACCGGATCAGAATACAGAGAGATATCATAAGGGTAAAAGAAGTGAAAAAGAAACAAATTAGAAAGTTCCAGAGGAAAAATAGAAGAAAGATTAAAGTTGAATGGAGAAGCTGAGGCTAAGGCAAGGAAACTGTAAGATGTTACTTAAGTCATTGTTCAATGGTGCTGTAGGTGTGTGACAGACCTCCACCAGCACGCTGCTGGTGACACACCATTCCCCCAAGAGGCTGTTCAGAAGACAGATGGCAAAATGTGTGCCCCTCTGCATACACTGATGGGGAACTGGGTAGCTCTGTGCAGGCAACTCAGGTTAGAACTAGGGGCTGAAATACAGCAATGCCAAGTGCAGGCATTGTGTGTCAGTTTTGCTGGACAGACTCCTGGGCTTTGAGTCACTCGAGAGATCCATGCGTTTTCTGTGTGTTTGAAATTTGCATGCTGGTGTGTTTCTGTGGACAATACGTAGCAGTCACTAAAGAGAGATATATGAGAATTATTTTACTGAATCTACAGATGGAAATTTGTTTCCTCTCTTGCTATTCCAATTATGCAATATTTCAGCTTGTACTTGGGAGCTTTCTGAGATGAGGTTGATGGAGTTTGAACTCAGTTGAACTGCAGTTATCAGAGAGAAACCAGAGCAGTGGGGAATAATGAATAAAATTAAAACTTTTATAAATTTATAGTACATATGTGATAGATTTAGTAGTGATTTTGAAAATTACAAATTTACTCTCTGGCATCCTTAAAAATCCTCCTATAAGGCCCCTGATTAAAATCCTTTAGTAGTCCTAGCTGTGGTTGCTGGCTTAATAGCTTCTGAAACTGCATTCAGTCTTCTTTGGACTTAGCTCATGGTAAACTTAACATCTTACAGAGAGAGACTTAGGTGTGGTGTTACTTTGAGTCTCCATAAAAAGACCATTATGATCTGCTGAACAAACTTGTGTGAGAAAGGTGGCCATCACAAAAGGCAAAACCTTTTTTTGCCACCTGACTGTTCTCTTTTCATAAACAGAGAGAAAGAATAAAAATGTGAATGGTCTGAGTGCCATTCTGAGAGTTGAGGAAGAAGCTGGGAGCTCAGGAAGAAGGTTGCATTGCTGAGTAACCATTCCAGCTCAGGAACAATGTCAGTGGATCAGTAAGTACAGTCTGTGGCTCTATGATAGTAGATGATGAAGTTAAGGAAAAAAGAAGTAGTGCTGCGTGACAGAGGACTGTGGCAATGAGATCTACTTTTTTACTTATAGAGGAAAGTTCTTATAAAGAGAACTGTGGTGAAATGCAGACTGAGAAAATAGTAGATATTTAACCCCAATTTAATATTCTCAGGAAGACTGCTTTATAGGAGTTGCGGATTAAGAGAATTTTGCCATGCTGTAAAGAACGACATTAACTGAAGTATTGCATATTTTGATATTTTGATCCATTGCAGCAACATTTTGTGTTTAGTCAACAAATCACCATCACGGTGCAGTGGCCCTGGTTACCCTCACTCAGTTCAGTTAGAGTAAAGAATTCATCTCTTGGCGAAGTATTGGCTAGCCAAGCCATGGAGCTTTTCTTCACTGTTTTCAAGACTGTGTGCCTGAGAATATTTCTGCCTTTTAATTTATTGTGGAGAAGCTTGTAAAATGTTTCTTACTTGATCAAAACTCCTGTAAAAAGATCAGCCAGCCTGTTTGTATTGAAGACCCTGGGAAATGAACCCTTAGCATTTTGTACTCAAAAAATGGCACTAAAGCTTTATTTGAGCATTGCCATGTACAACCTTATCAAAACATTTAGTCAGTCATGTACATTCTCTGTCTCTCTGGCCTTTTATATTGCAGTACATTGCTTTTCCTCCAGAACCTGCTGGCTGATTCCAAGAATCAAAATAAGGTAATAGTGCTCAAGTGATTGGTTTTTATAGGATCCTCTTAGTTTCCTCTTATTTAGCATTATTTTTTTTCTGAGCCTTCTTTTGTATTTTTATATATATATATATAAATATATATATATAAAAAAATATATATATATATAAATATATATATATAAATATATATATATATATGTCAGCTACATCAAGTTAGTGTGGAAAAAAACTAAGTGTTTTTTTCAGTCACTGTGATACTGGTCCCCTTAAAGAGTCTTAAGAGAAGCTAGAGCTAAGAAATGAACCATGTGAAATGTCAGTGTTTCCTCCGTTGCAGCCAGTGAGGACAGGAACTTTGAATCATCTCTCAATGACATTCTGGGTCAAATTTCTCTTTGACGCTGTCTGAGCTCATATTTAGTGGCTGGCAGGGGGGAGGAAGATTTAAAGGTACTCTTTCTGTTACCAAATACTTAGAGTCTTTGGCATGGTTCTGTGCCACATGAATCACACAACCGTTCACAGTTACACAGGTTAGAACTTGAATCTCAATTTAAAAATGAACAGACAAAAGCAACTCCAGGTTACAAGAGACATACCCAACAGCAGCACGTTACCAGCCTCACCAAACTTGCTGTTATCACCTTTATTTTTAACCCATAAACATCAAAAAAGACTTTTTGTCTTTACCTCTCCCCCCTCACCTCGCAGTGGAGGGATAGAATTTCTCATGGTTTGAAGCTGAACTTAAAATAAATTGGAAATAAAAGTGAGAAGTGTTATTGACAAATACACGTATCACTAATGTCTTGTTCTTGACTAGGGTGCTAGTCAACCATGGAACAGGATATTAGGAATATTATTAGAGAGAAGATGTTTTGGAAAGGCTGACTATAGAAAAAAATGGAAAATTTTTGGGAAAAAAAGTGTACACAATTGCAAATTAAAAAAACATTAGTGCCTGTATTGCCAGTGAGTCTTTACTGTGACCTACCTTCCTGCACTGAAAAGTAGATATTGAGGACTCCATATGGGAAACATGAAAGACTTTATGCTTAAGAGTTGATTCTGCCAATAGCCAAAATTCTTGCTATTACATCAAGAAAGAGAGAACGTGTGAAGCAAGTTACAAAGTCTTACAAAATCCTAGAGCAAGTTTCTGAACTTTCTGGTTTATGACCCTACTTGCATTTCTTAAAACCACACATTGTAGGAAACAGATCGATTGAGCATTTATTTAATTGAGGCTACCTCTGAGTAAGAGCCATGGAGAACTTTATCCTAAAATGGCCTTTATAAAAGGATAGTAAACCTTGCTAACCTGGAATAAAACATTGTCAGCTGGCAAACCCACACAGGCCGTTTCTTCAATGGCCCTCACTTGCATTTCTTTATGCTGTGTGACATACAAATAATGTATTCATTTAACAACTATTTTTTGGCAGATGTTTGCTTTTGGATTCTATCCTACAGTCATAGAATTGGAATTCTGGATTGCTAAGGAAAGCTTCAGAAACGAATGTTTTTATTTTTAAAAATTAAATTATTTGTGGTTGTACAATCATTCTGCAAATGAGAAAGCCTCACAATCACAAAAATCCTAACATTTAAACTGATGGCTTTTTTAAGAAGTCACTGCTCTTTTACAGTCTATTTGCATATTTTATAAGCAACGTGGATTTCTGGTCAACTGGGTTCAGTTTTGCAAGCATCCCTTGGAAAGCAATAGATAGCCAGCACTAGAAAAACCCTGGCCCTGCTGGACATGTTCCTGTGGGTATGGCATTTTGAAGGTGAAGATTGCTCTGATTTGGGAACTGCTCACAGACACTGCGGCAGGCAAAAGGTCTCCTTGCAACTGTAGCTGGAAACTGCAAGTGTCACCACCAGCAGGAAGGGTACTCACGTAACTTCAACATCACAACTACAACACAATCTATCCTGTGCACAGTGTATGTGCTCACACAGTGGGTATTTGTTCCTAAGAGATTTGGGGTTTATTGCTTTTCTGTAGGAAACCTCATGCAATCAAAGCCTAGAAAACCACAGAAACAACCAACTTGCTGACTTACTTCCCAACAGCATATAAACCCCAGCCCCTTCACATATTCAGTGACCTTGCAAGATGTAGTCTTGTATTTGCATGTCGGAAAGAATCTGAGGCACTCCCAAACTGAAGACAAGATGGTTTTTTTTAGCGGTGCTGTGGGTTTTTTTTGTGTGTTATTGTCTCTTTTTAATTTATTATTAAATAAGCACAGACTAAATACATCAAGCAATAACAAGATACACAAAATTTTGTTACCAAGCTAAAGAACAGAGTGAGGCCAGGGCACATACCCTGAGGATTGTCATCGTTCACCCAAAGGCTTCGTTGCCACAGCGCAGAGGCTCTGGCGGGGTTAGCTCAGGTTTCCACCTTTGTTTGCAGTTTGTACCTGCTGCCCCAGAGGGGCACGCCAGGGACCAGCAACCCGACCTAACGCAGGGAATGCTGAACCACAACTATGTAATAACAACACACAACAATGGCCGCTGTTGGTACTTGTGGTTATTCTAAAGAAAAAGACAAACCCTGCATTGAACAAAACCCCTCCAATAACAAAAACCTTACATATTAACAAAAGACATTTTAACCTAAATATTTAGGAAATGTTATTTACTTCCATTACGCAACTTTGATCTAAAGCACAACATAAAGTTACAATTTTATAACCTCTGCATACACCCTTCGTTTTTGCCTTACCCAAATAGCAGCAAAAAAAGCAGGAAACCCAGTGACAAACCCGAGCTGCAGTTCATCCAACACAAACACCAACAGCTCAGGAACAGCTGCAGGATGTGAGCAGATGAAGAGCACACATTTCCAAAGGCTGTTCCGCTCCCCTGTTCTGAATCGGGCTCTTGAGGCTGGGCACACAGGCTAGGTACGTTCTCCCCCTGGTTTTCCAGTTCCCTTGGCGTCGCTTTACAGGCATTCTCAACCCGGAACGTTTCTGAGCTTACTGCTTTGAATAAGCAAAAGTCTCACAGAAAGACTTCTTCTTATATGAAATGAAATAAATTAGAATATAGGGCAATAGAGACCCTAAGATCTGAATTATAAACTGCACACTAAAAATAAGTGTTCCAACATCCATTCAGCCAAATAAGAAACAAAATAATTAACAGATTTTACTCTTGTTAGGGATGTATTTAATACTGAAATTTGCATCTGCCGAAAAATGTTCACTTTGGCAATCTGTCCCAGGTCGGCTGGGGGCTCTAAGTGAACAGATTCATCCTTCACATTTCAAATGCACAACGAACATTAAACCTGAAAGTGTGCAGTGTGGTTTTTACTGAACCTGAACACAGAAACCCAGTACTTTCTCCTTTACTGACGAAGGTTATATTGCTCCGTTGTTAGCATTAGAATTGTATAAATACAGAAGTGTGAGTCATTCTAGATACAGATTCTGTAAATGCTAATGTAAATACATCAGCAGGTAATGACACGAGGCCAACCCTTCTGGCCATGGCCCTGCCTTGTGTAATTGTCAGAGTTCAGTGCAGAACAGGTTTGTGACAATACAGGCATTCACAAACTATCCAAAGAAAAACAGTCTTACGCTACACAGAATGCTAAAAGTTTTATCTTCCAGGTGACAATAGCTTTGCTACATTTATTAACAGATGGTCTGTTTAAGACATTAAGACGTTAAGTGCACCAGGACACAGAAAGAAGGCAATATTGGAAGAACTGTCAACTTTTGGAAAACCTTACTTAGAAAACTACTGCATTTTATAAGAAATAAGCTCCAATATAAAATAGTAGTCCAAATGCTATACCTAGATGTTTCACTTTCAAGTGAACCAGGTGAAAGAGCTATCAAAACTAATTAAAAAAATGAAGCACCTTAAAAGTAGAAGTAAGGCACCCAGGGAACTGAACTGTGTTGTGCCACCACAGAATCTCTCCCCAGGCTAGACCAAAGGAGCAAATCCAAGCAAGACAGAGCTGGACTGACTTTGGAATGGCAAGAAGCAAAGCAGAAGTTCTAGTAAAGTAAGCAAATACACACAATTATAGTTTACTGTGACAAAGGCTTATGATGATGTTCTAAAATTCGTGATGGAGTCCAAGTACATTCTCTGAAACGAACTCCTCTGACAAAAGAGCATGTTTCAAACAGCTCCAGCACTGTCAGTGGAAAACTCAGTTTCCAGAGAGTAAGACATTAATAAAACCAGCAAAAAGTGAAGCAATGTATCATGCAGCGTCACACAAACTAGTCAAAATACAGGACACTTTCAGCTTTAACAAAACATCGTACTTCTCAAAAGAAAAGACCTTTATCAATTCATCTTAGCACTCAATTCTTATGGACATGGTGAAGAACTTAATTTAGTTGATTCGGGTATACTACAGAATTGGTTAAAGTGCTGTAGAAAGAATAAAAATAATTTGCATTTCTCTATTAAAAACTTTTTTTTATTCTTCTCAAAACTTGTCTTCAGTAATAATTAACTCAAACGCTAAAGCTGATGAAGCAGCATTAGCGAGAAACAACTGGTTATCTGACAGGGCATTTATTAAAATATTTCATGTACTTCGCCAAAGTCCTGTGCAAGAAAAGCTTATCTGTGCCCTATGCTGAACAATCTCATTAGTCATCTTTTGCTTTTCCCTTTAGATACTGCCTCCCCGTAGGTCAGGTGAATGAAGTCAAAGAGCTGTGTGGCGTTGGCAGCGTTACCCAGGATTTTGGTGAGCTCGTCCTTTGGCAGCGTCACGAGCTCTGCGATGCTTTTAACCTGGGTCATTAAGGCACGGCAGTTTTTTGCATTAACACCCGGCATTTTTAATAGAAAGTCCTGGGGACCAGGGTTATACTTGTCCAACTCAGGAAGAATTTCCGAATCTGCTGTGACAGCCACGGCCATTTCTGCGTCAGGCTGGGGATGGTTTTGTTTTAACTCTTCAAACAGCTCAGCAGTCGCGTGGGGAGAGGGACACCACAGGATACGCAGCTTTGGGAAATGGAGCGTAAGAAGGGTTAGTTTAGAAGTAACATCGCTGCTGGAAATCTCCTGATGCAGAGAGCCTCGTGGAATCAAGGAGAAAGGCTTGTTGGGATCAAATTCAATCAGAAGAATCGGTCGCTTGTAGTAACGGGACATAGAAGTGCACTGGGCATAGAGTCGCCCGTTATTTAAGGAGCCAATCAGGTCACTGACGCTCTTCCGCTCCACGCAGGTATCAGGAGTTAAAATATAATCTCCAACTTCCAAAGTGACAGGCTCAATGTCGATGCCGCGGCGATGAATCAGGGACGGGAGCTCACTACGAAACTCCCGCATATCCACTATGATGGTTTGCTGAACACTCTTCTGCTCCTGCCCACCTGAAGAGCAAAATAAATACAGTTATCCCGATACTGACCACCTCAGACTCTGGCATTATAGCTTTCCTGTGTCCTGCCAATGCAGTAATGGGTGACTTCACCTTAATTTTTTCACTGTTACAGACAAAAATCAGTTGCCAAATTATAAGTCGTATTTTATGGTGCAGCTCTGCAGTTTCATAGAGATATCAGGCTTCCTGCTATAAGCTTTGTACATGTGACAATGGAATATTTTAAACTGTAGGTGAAAATTATTTAACACATTCAGAAAAATCTTTAAAAAGTTGCCTGCAAAACAAGGTAATGAACAATCCTTTTTACTCCTATCTGCTTACCACAGAAATAGGGCATTTTATTGCAAGAGTTACATCTTGGCCTCATGTGGATCTGGAGCAGGACACGGAGAGACTGCAGCATCAAGGCCACAAAAGACGTAACAGCAAAGATTAAGAGTATCATACGGTAAAGGACAGCAGGGCTACAGAAATGACAGCCAAGGAAAACAGGGGCAGAGCTGTAAAGGTGAAGACAGAGTATGTGTGTAAAAAGAAAGGCACAAAAATGTGGTTAAAACTGCAACAAAAGGTGCTTTATTGCAAAGAACGTAGACAAAGCCCAGCCTGCAGCTGTCCACCCAGGCCATCTCTGCTACCGAGATCCAAGGAAGTCCCCAGTGTTTACTGGGTCAAGTACGACACTGCCTTTGACCATCTGTAGACTTCAGTTTTAATGTTTTAATTTCTCTCCACCTCACCACAAACAATACTAGGCAGTCTCATAACCAACGAGCTGCCCAATAACAATCCAAATAGTATCAATCCAGGGTTTCTTTTCAAGGAAACCCATAATTCCTTGTCAGACGGAGGTGGATGGAGTAAGGGGGATGTTTCTTTACCACCAGGCCTGCAGAGTCAAGGTGCAACATGTCTGTGAGCCAGGCCTGTGGGACAGGACTGCAATGCAGCAGCTGGAGGTCTTTTCCCGAGCTGAGGGCTGCAGCCCAGCTTCAGGAACTGCTCACCTGCTTTGCGCGTGTCAGCAGAAGCAGAGGCAGGTTTGGCATCTCTCACTAGGTCTAAGTTTGTTTCATCTCTTCCTTCTCGTTCTTCAGGTACAACCATGCTGGCCTTCTCCCTAAGGAACCACAAACAAAACACTACTGAAAACTGCAACTATGAGAAATATAGAAGAAAACACTTTAACGCCCTTCAGCCAGATGTAAAACAGTATCTAATTCAATACTAATTGCAGACCTGAGTGGAAATGCAATTCAGCAGGTTTTCTAGACTGTTAGGCTAGATGTTGTATTTTTATTTTCAATTGTTACCACTCTTTAGCATTTGAATTTCTTAGAGTTCTTAGAACTTCTCAGGTCGTATGAAATAAACAAACTAATGACCAGAAAGAGCAGTATAACCTGCTGAGAAGACACTGTCAGTAACAATACCGGCCTGTACAGTACAAGAAAATAATCATTTTGTTCCCCAAACCTACTTAAGTCAAAAGTCTTAAGAAAGATCTTACAAGAAACGTTACCTGCAGACAAAACCACATTTAGAGAACTAAAATTAATAAATAACTGGGTATTTAAAGCCCTCACACAGCAAAGAACTTCACCCTATTTAAAACGCAAGCATGTAAGGGAATTACACAAAATGTTAATAATACGAGGTAGTAATTTTGTTACCGAATGAGTTTTTCAAAGGCCTCCTTCTCTTTTCTCAGAGCTGTGAGATAGCGCTGTTCTTCTGTTGAGCCCCCATATATGAGGAAATAAACCCTGCAGGTTTGGAGGAAAAAAATAATAAAAAAAAGAAAATAAAAAGAAACATCTCAAAACTTCTCATTAAGTTAAAGATAACCTTAATATTTAAGATTAGCAGCACTAAGGGCCTGTCGAATTAGTACTGGCCTCAGAAAAGGCAAGTGAAAGCACCCTGTAAAAATATTCCAAATCAGCAACAAAAATTCTTATATCCAGTGTTCCCTCTTTTCCCAGTGACAGAAATTCTTACTGGAATTCTGGGATTCAGCTAGAGCAGCCTCAAATTTCAGTCCGTCATTTGGTACAGACACAAGGCAAGGATAATGCAGAAGTTAATTTCTCACTGGTTTTAAAACCTTCCCAGTCGAATACATATAACAAACCTGCAATCACCCTGGGTTAGGAGAAAGCACCAACTAAGATTTTAAAATTATATATTTGTACAAGGAAATCATAGGTTCTACAAAGAACAAGCTGTCATTTATCTTGCACAGATGAATACACCAACAAATTAAGTTCTATTCCACAAATAGGAGTTTATATGGAACATGTAAGAATAATTACCTTATGGAATTAATTACCTATAGCTTTTCAGCACAGTTATTTTTTTCCAGTATCTTTTAATTGAGGTACATTGAGACCGACTGATAGAATTTTCTTCCTGCTGCTTTTTTCATGCAGTGCATCTCCTAACCCCTGCCTGCCTGACCACAGCTGGTTCTGCTGCTCTGAACTATGGGAACCTGATGCTGGAGACAGATACAGGATCAGAACGATATGGGATTGGGAGGGCTGTGTGTGTTGTATACAACGTACGCTGATTTGGCAAATTAATTGTACACATAACCCTGTAATTATCCTCAGGCAACATCCTTGGTGAGTTCTGTCATTTCTATCTGTGCTACAGATACTAAATACCACACCAAGTACCGCCAGCCTGACTGCCACTTTTATTTACGCTGCATACATACAAATCTCTGACCGGACAATTATAACAGCTCTTTTAAATTTATGCAAATAATTTTCACGAGATCAATAAAGTACAAAGCATTATCATTCCAAAGCTAATAATTTTCTACCCCAATAAATTGTTTCAACTGTAGTAAGTAAAGTGTTTTTATTCTAAGGCCTAAACTGCCACAAGTTACTGTCAGAGAGGTGCAGGTGTAGCTACAGTTACTGCATTCAAAAAATGTTCTATCTGGCTGCCATATAAATGAAAGAGAGTGCGGAAACGCAGCGTATAGTAAATGTTAAGTTTCCTGTATTTTTAATTAGTCTGTAACATCCATTAATAAAAGTGAGTTTCGCAATGTACAAATGTGTCAACTGTATATACACTGCAGCAATCTTTCTGTCAGCTAACAGCTGAACTGAGCACAACTGCAAAAAATTCTTTAGGTTTTGTCCTTCACTTGTTTTTGTGTTACAGTTTCTGAATTACTGGACTTTAACTTAGCCAGACGACAGGCAGTGGGAAAATTAATTAAATCCAAAATGAAGCTTATTGTGCAAAAATAATACTTCTAGAGAGGGTTTAAAATGAGATTACACCACCTCAAATCGAATCTTTTGCCACTAAGATCATGTAAGCAGAGGAATTAACTTCCTTTTCTAAAGCACGTCTGTTTCTGTCAGGGGACTAAGTACCTGCTGGGAAGGAAAAGCTGACTTTTTGGTTAAATCAGACATCATGCTTTTGTTTAAAATTAAGAAGGGGGCTAAACAGGAATTAAAAGGTAGCTAATCAAAATGACTAAATGCACCTTCTGCATCGACCACTGAAAGCACACTTCTGTTTGTTCTTTTAAGATTAAGATTGGACTAACTAAGTCAACTTGCCTCAAAGGCTTCCCAGGCCTGCTGGCCTTATAGATTTCCAGCTGCCGAACAAAAGTTAGCTCTGCATCATACAGCACAACGTATCTTGGTTCTACTTCATGCAGTACCCGAGTGAGCGCATAGGGATCACTGCAGCCCTGCAACGGATGAATAATAGTCAGCGGGTTCTTGAAAATCCCATAGTAACAATCTGAGGGTAAGCTCATGTGGAAATCTTCAGGGCTGTTCTCTTCAGGACTGCTTTCCTGGCTACTGTTCAATTCTTTATTGTCTTCCACCGCCAACTCCTCTCTTTTTTCCTCCTCAGCCTTCCCTATCATTTCGATTATAGTCCGCTCTTGCTGCTTTTTGTGTTTGTTTTGTTTTGAAGAAGCTGCGAGTTTGGCTTTTTTGGCTTGAGGTGCTGTGTCTGGTCTGGCATTTCCTTTGGACTTGACGGCTTTTTTGTCCTTAATCCACACTTCTGCAGCTTTCTCATCCTTTCCGAAGGTTTTGTTATACAGCCTCGTTAAAAAAGCTTCTGCTCCAGCAATAATATACTCCCTGAGCTGTGCACAAGCTCGGTCATCGCTGGCACAAATAAGCACTTGCCCTGCAGTCAAGAAACAATATGTTTATAGTCTGCTGCACTCTACGTCTTATCCAGCTACAAGACATCTCTTGAGCAAATGGTTTTTAATAATCCTAGAAGCACATCTGCCAAAAGCCTTTACACTCAGTTGTCACAGTTGCTCCGGGTTTTCAGGGAGTCTAAATTACATGTTTTCTACCAAACAAGATTAGAGACGGTTAATCAAAGTTCAGCATTCCTTATTCTTCAAACCATACGAATTAGTGAGGTTTTCCTTTTGACTATTTGAAATGAGGCAGATACAGCACTTACTGAAACAGTCAGATACTTGTTTTAAATAATAATAAAAAAAAAAGCTATGTAATAAGAACTTATTTTAGTCCATTCTAATTTCCAGCTTTTGTCAGTTGAGTTAAAGACTCTAAAAACATGTTTCACACAATACTATTGATATTTGCGGGCCTTGAATAACAATTCTCCAGGAGCTGACTCAGATAAACTCCTACTACAGTAGGTGAGAGAGCCAGTTCTCATCCAGAGTCAGAACACTGTGGGTGGGAGAAAAGAGCGTTTTTTTACCCTTACTATTTCTTAAAATAAAACTCGATGAAATTTAAGGGGATGGAAAGCCCTAAAATAGCAAAGACAGCGAAGCAGTTAGAAACACGCTTGCCTTCTACTCTCTCCCCAATTTAGGTGCATCTGGAGAAGCAAGTTTTCAGGTGCATGAGAATGTGTGAGATGGAAAGGGCATAAGGCAGAACCCTGGTTTTGTTTTTTTTTTGAAACTGAAGCCGATAAGGTGTGAATGGTACCTTGATTATTGTAAGTTTCCACATTATTAGTTTTCTTGGGTTTGAGACTAATGTATCAGTACAATACTGAAAGGTAGGTTAAGAATATTTTTTGTAGTAATACAGGCTCATTCCTAAGAAGTATCTCATAATAACCAACTACCTTCCTCTTTTAGAAGAGTTAAATAGGAGTCTAAGAAAAACGAAATAGTTTTACATAGTTTACCTATACATGTACATAAACTCCTTCAGTCCACAAATTATTAAATTAAAGACTAGCTCTTTAATAGAGCTCCCTAAAGAGTTAGGCTCCTTCTCTCAAAAGTCATATAGAAGTAAAAACTTGCTGTACTGTGAAAACTCACATCATTTAGTAGTCTCTCACCTGGACCACCAAGGTCTTCGCTGTTCTTATTCTCACTTTCAATCTCTTTCAATACTTCTCTCAAAGCTTCCCACTTGGGGTTACTTTCTAGAACCAATTCCCTTTTCAGTTCTGAAACACAACAAGATTGAACACAGCAGCTTTTACAGCCAAAATATCCTTTAGAACTTTAAATTTGTGGTTAGGTATCAATAGCGTGATGGTTGTTGGCAAAAGCAATATTCAACAGCCTACGCATGCAACTTGTTATGATGATGGGTTGGAGAGCACTCTTACAGAAATGTGTAAAAACAGGAATAAGTGCTTTAGTGAAGCAAAAAGTTAAAATATTCACGCATTCTTTGATTCTGGAATTTCCGAATATGTATTTTTTAATAAAAGCCATGGCAGCCTCCTACTTGTTCACATAAAACAAAAAAGATCAAGCTAAACACCAATGTAGTCAAAAAACAATGCCATAAAAGTCCTCCCAATGATCAGCTGAGCAAGTTTAGAAGAACCTCTTACTTCTTTGTGACTCTGTTTTACATTGTTTATTATGTGCTTTTTGAACTAAGATTACATCTCAACTTATCCCAACCAACAGATTGGGATCTCGAGCTGTGTAAGCTCATGCAGGGAGCCATAGCACAAGTAATAACTTGCAGATATAATATTTGAAATCGTGTGACACTGTCAAACTTAAAATTAGGAATGATCAGTACCATTCTCCTTCTTTACATCACTTTTTCCAGAGACTTTGCCTTTCTGATTCAGTTTCTCATCTGCAATGCGGTAAACTCTAGCTCGAGCATTTACAAACATTGAAGTACTGGAGTCAAGAAACAGCCAACCTGAAGAGGAAAAGACAGCAGTAGTAGTTTGACATCTGTGAATGTGTTTCAGCCCTTTCCAGTAAAAGCCCCAACTCTCTCATCTGGAATACCTGTGCTACCCGCTTGCTGTGTAATTACTAGCTTAATAAGAGACAGAAATGTGATGAAGATCTCACACTGTTAAGTAACAGCAGTTAAGTGGGAAGATGAAAGCATTATCTGTCAATAAAAACCTACGTCCTTATGGCTGGTTATATAAAACCTAATTAGATACCTTCATATGTTTGGGAATGTTAATTAAAAATATCAACATTTCACTGTTTCACACATTAACTTGTATGGTTATTCAGTGTTTACCTGAATTCTCACCAAAAGCTTTTTCACTGGCTTTCAGTGACTCCAGAAGATTAAGGAAGGTGACACAATCGTACTGAGTTAGGTACAGCAGCAAGGTACGCAGCACTTTCAAATCCTGGACCAAAGACTTTGTCTTAGCTCCCAGCTGATGCCAGAGAGGATCTAAATAGTGACGTATTGTCTAGAAATATAAATTGGGAAGTTCAGGATAGGAAATATATAGTACAATAAAGTATGCAATTTCCCTTACAGAGGATGCCACTAGTTTCCCAAAGTTATTAAACATACCCAGTTAAAGATGTGAGGGTGAGAGATCTGTTTTGAAGGAACAGTTTTTTGCAAAGTTAACATAATATAGATGCCTTTATGCAAATATTTCAACAATTAGCAGATGTATATCATTTAATGTTTTCTTCCTTTCCATATAATAATAAAATACTGGTAAAAAATAAAAAAAACACCTTATTTTACTAGTATTGGCCTGTGCCACTAGTATTCAGTATCCTTTACTGAATCCTTTAAGTAAAAGCCATTATAAAGTCATTTCATCTTCAAAATAAGTTTAGTACCGCAGGTGTGCGGACCCTACACAGCATAAGAAAAAACACTCCAAATATTTTAAGCACAGAAGCAACTGTAACATCACTCTTACAGCCTCTCTCCTTGTACCATGCCATGGGAGAATACTCGGTTGCTGCTGGTTATTTTACAAGTAACATTTTTGTTTGCATGGCAGAAGTTTGAAGACCTATATCCCTTTAATTAGACACAGCAAAACAATCAAAACGGTTACCTTGTCAAAAGGTTTACCAATAGCGTTTTCTAAAGATAGATCTTCTACTTCAAGGGCTGGATTATAGCGTTTCAGTTCTCTCAGACAGGCGTTCAAAATGTCCAGGATTGAAGTCTGGATTGCAAGCATAGCAGGGGTCATGGACACATGGATTTCCACCACTTCAGGCTTATGCTTCTCTAAAAATGAGTTCACTGCTATATGAAATCTATGAGGGAAACAGATAATTAAGATTCACATGGATGGTTTGCTTGACCTACAATTATTCAAAAGTTTGTATAAACTACAATTATGATTGTTTTAAACATAAACAAGTTAATTGAAAAATAAATCTGTTTCTACAGACATGAATGCTGCAATCTTATGAACAGCCTCAGAAAACCATCTATTCCACAACTCTGACTGCAGTCATTCTGGGCATGTGAGCCCCTACAGTGCTGCTGAACAACCTGTGGAAAATTACTGCACTGGGTTCTACATCATTATTACAAATAACAATCGTTAAAGTAAAACCAACAAATCTCGTAAGGGAGAAACTGGAATGGGTTCATAAACCCTTTGGAATTACATGCACCCACTGGCACATTCTGTGACATTCCCAGCTTCTCATTCTAAGCAGAAGGTCCTTGTTAGATCACTGTCCTTACAGCCACTTTGGTTGCAGAAGGACATAGATGCCGTCTGATATTCACCAACAGGACAAGGATCAGAGAACACTACATCTGCTGACTCTGAGACTCAAAGGGCACTTTCCTTACTGCTGCTTTGTGGGTTCAGAAGGCAAGGAAGAAAATTCAGAGAGCTTCTGTTCAACCTTTCCTATCCTGCTTATGTCCATTTCTACTTCTTTGAGATACTGAAAGAAAGGCTGTTGAAGAGTTTACAATGCAGAGCACCAGCACATTAAGCCAAGAGGCAGAGCTCCTGCCCCAGGCAAGAGCACTGCATGGGTTATCAGCTACAGTGCCCAGTTGCATCCCTGGCTCTGCTCCTGAAAGACTGACTGCCTCACAAACTTGGCAATCTGGTTTCTATCAATCACCAGGAAATATTCTTTGTACACAACATACATATAAAGGAAGACTTTCTTAATCTGACATAAAAATTGATCCATGGAGTTTCATCACTGTTGGAAACAAGTAACTCCATGAATGGCAGAAATGAGAGACTGTATTCCTGGTACTTTATGGCATAACTAATCTGTTTAATACGTGAGGTTTGTCTTGAGCTATTAAGAATGTAACTTCCTGCTGTGATTTCTAAAAGCACAGCTATACCATGAGGTTCAGCCCCTTATAGATGTAATTTGGGTCTACCTTCAAATTACTTATAGAAATTTGGCATCTTTAAGACCACTTCTGTTGAAAGTTTAACAAAGTTTGTTTGGGAATACAAGAGGGAACACAGCTGGCAGTGTGACTGCACACACCTCACTTCCTTAGAAACTCATTATAACACCCTTTTTTAAGTATAACTCTCCAATGAAGCAAAGAGGTGCCTTACCTTGGCCACAGATAAAGTTTCTTGACAAAAAGACTTCTCATCACTCTTTCCACATGGCAAAAGCCAGTGTTAAATGCAACTGCATTGTCCGTAAAAGCTTTAATGAAGCCTTGCTTGTTCTTCTGGCGATAAAGTCGCAAGATAAATGCTTCCTGACAAGACTCAATGATTCTATGCGCTTTGTACACCAAGATGCCTGGCAAAATAAAAACCTTTTTAAGTTATGAGAAGTCAGGTCCAATTCTGTACAGATTTTTTTTCCTTGGAAGTTTTTAACTTTTTTTTTTTTTTTAATGAAATATAATAGTAATTTAAATCGTCTAATACAGCAGTTGAACAAACTTTCAGAGGTTCAAGTCAAGCGATTCCTCAGTTTCAACACCATGGAATTCACAAATAACAGAACTGGGCTAACGATCCATCTTTAGCAAAAAAGAACTTGTGCTTGATTGGTAGGACTTATTAGCTTAGCAAATTCTTTACTCCTACAGCAAAACTTCAATTGATCCTTTTAAAAGGAGTGAAAACAAATGCAAGTTGTAACACGCTGTTAGAACAAAGCAAGTTTGGTATGTTCAGGATTATATTTGAATTCTTTTGTTACAGAAGTTCTGGAATTACAGACTTGCCAAGTGTAAGAGGTTGGTAAGAGGTCAGATCTTTATGCAATTAAAGAACTTCTGAAAAGCTTTGTTTTGGTTTTTCCTCCCTTCTGATAGCCATATTCACACTTGAGGACAGAGGGTACCGTCAACTGTAAAAGTACACCACCAATTTTCTTCATGGCTATGGCTGTATTAGGAAAAAAAGACTTATCATGCACACTTTAGTACAGAGAAGTGAAACAATAGTTAAACTACATGAAGTGGTTGAGGTGAATACTCGCAGGATTTAGATTTCACTCAGCCAAGCTCTGTTAAAAATCAAGGCTTATTCTTTTCTCATGCTTAATTTGAAAAAAAAAGTGAGGTGCTATTGAACGCACTCTCCCCTCAGTGGAGGGGGATATGGTACTATGTGGGTCTATTTTGGGCCTATGTGGTACTTTTATCCATTCACAGCTTCCAGTGGAATAATAAATGCCTTTCTGAAATGGAAGCAAAGGACATCAAACATGGCAGGTTTTACCCAGCACCTACATAAGCTGACAAACGTACAGTACATTTAACTTCTGCAACAAGTTTTTCAACTCAACACCCAACCATTGATTTTAATATGCCTTTGCTTGGTAAATGAAAGAGTTCCATAAAACCATTCATTTCACCATCAAGTCATGAAATAATCCACTAAGAAGTATTTTTCTATCTAGATATTCTTACATCTCTCCTACAGAGCAAATTTTTCAGGACATGATAGTGATCATACCCATTTCTGAACAACTTCCAGTTTGTCAAGATGTGATTCTTAAAGAACGTTACAGGAGGCACAGAATTTGTAACAGGCCAGTAAAACTATGTTGTTCATTAGAATAACTTCCTCCTTTCAGTCAATATTTCACTGCTTATTGAGTTCATACTCTGTGTAAGCCTTGGCAGGAACACCTTGCCAGCGCTTACTACACCAACTCACATCACTTTTACTACACTATTAAATACGTAATTTCTATTTGGCCAAAACCACCAGAAATAATTCTTCTTTACTGCAGTGATAATTTATTGTCCTCATTTAGCTGAATTTATGAGTTCATCAGATGTTAGTTTATATGTGATTCTATATTGATTTTATAAACAACATTTGTAACATCCGGGAGTACTTTCCTGATTTTCTTTTTTTGTTGCTGTTGCTATTTTAACTCTTCAAGAAACACCATTACAAGGTTTTGCCCACAGCTAACAGACGTTTCCAACAGAGCCAGATTACCCAAATTTTAACTACAGCAGGAAGTCTCTCAAGGCTGCTGTCACACCGACCTCTAGTGGCAACGCAAAGCCGGTAACAACGCTATCACTAGAGGACAGGACAGTTTTTTAAACCTTTAGTTTATTTCTTCTTCTTTTTCAGACACAAAGTCCAAAGGTCTGCTTCCCCCATCTTTTTTTTTTTTTTTTTTTTTTTTTTTTTNTTTTTTTTTTTTTTTTAGGGCAGAAACGTAGAGGGGAAGCCGTCAAGAAGAATAAGAGAAATTAAAGGAGATTGCCCAGAAAACTTTTTTTTAACCTAGAAATATTACAAGTGACAAATCTGGTGTCCTTTGGCTCTAGCATAAAGCTGCTCAAAATGTTTTACAGATTAGAGTTTGTTATATATAGACTAATGGGAAGGGGATACAGCTTCTTAAGCAGAAACTTAAATTTTTCTTAGCAGTCAACATTTAGTTATGTTTAGCCATTAAGAAGATGTTAACATTTAGATGACTGTAAAAATATTCTTCTATTCCTGGCTCTTAGATAATCTCTTCAACAGGGTTTTCAGCTCACACAAGAACACACAAACCAACAGGGGTTGGAGGAGAAGGGGAATAGAACAGGAAAGAGAGATAATTGTACCATCTTTCATCCCAACTTCTTTGTAACAACAAAAAAAGGTCACTAGCTATTCCCCAAAATCTTCACAAGGATAGCAGCAGCCTTACTTCATAATAGTGCTATTTAGATAGTGTCTCCAAGGCATGCCAAGACAAAGATTAGTAAGAAATGGCTATTTTTTGACAGAAAAAGTCACCAGAAGTAATTTGTTAATGCAAAACACAGGTAGTGTGCAGAGTTGATAAAACATGACACCTACAATCTGTTTCAGTCATAGGTCAGTTACTGAAAGTATTCCAGACACTATTTTACCAAGTGCAATCAATTATTCTCCTTGGAAAGCCAGCCTGAATTTTATGTGTCAATGGCACAGTTTAACTGTTGATTTGTTTTCCAGCCAGTTATCGATATCAGAAAAGCCATACAACTGTGTTATCTTAAAATAGTGTGGATGTTTTCAAATTGCATAATTAAATAAAGCAATTAAGTTTAGAGTAAAAAAAGCAATTTAAAAAAATATACATATTGGCTCTCTTTACCTCAGTCTTGGTGGATAAAAAGGAGTACTTCTTCAGCCTCAGTACTGGTCACTAGAACTCTTCATACAAAATTAAGCTTTATGTCTTTTCAAACAGACGGGTGTCTTACGTTTATTTCAGTAAACTCTTACCAGTAATGAGATTTGCAGGAATTCTGTCAGTGAGGAAATCCACCACAAGGATTCGACTCGTTGCAAAGATGACTCCTCCTTGCGTGTAAAATTCATAGCGAGTATTATTCGTAATTTCATTAGTAACACGCCGAGGAAGATGTACGACTCCATCTGACCTCAGCTGATCGATAAAATACTCCTAAAGCAAATAAACCCACATTTCATTGTGGCAACTGAAATGGATGCAAAACCCCCTAAATTTTGAGGAGCTGGCCACAGCAAATCAAACCCATGGCCATCTGGTGGGAGGTGTCTCTGCCCAGGGCAGGGAGTTGGAACTCGATGATCCTGAAGGTCCCTTCCAACGCTAATCATCCTAGGATTCTCTACCTGAGCAAGGCAGAATTACCATGACTTTTTTCCTAGGTATGCTTAGTTCAGTTTCAAACTCATCCAAGTGATTTAAAAATGTATGTATTTTCAGTAGTAGCTCGACAATGCTTAAGCAAATATGAGCCGCTGACACCCAAAGCAGCTTACCTTTTCTCTTATATTTTATTAGCTCTTTTTCAGAGAATAGGCAACTTCAGTGCTGACTTAAGGACAGGGAATCGGGGAGAGATGATATTTCAGCCCATTCACCCGTTATCCAAGACGGCTACAGCAGGTCACACATCCCGCTCAAATCTCGTGAACTCCTGCTGCGGTATTTATTCGCCCACAAAAAGTCACAGAATCATAGAACGGTCAGAGTTGGAAGGGACCTTAAAGATCATCCAGTTCCAACCCCCCTGCCCTGGGCAGAGACACCTCCCACCAGAGCAGGCTGTCGGCAAGTTTCACCCCTTTCTACTCGCTGGCTACTTCGGGGTGATGAAGGATCANGCCGCCGGCAGCGCCCCCTGCCGGGCGAGGCACCGCGGTCCTCCGCCAGCCGCCATCCCGCCGGGCCGCGCCTCAGGGCGGCGGGAAGGAGGAGATGGGAACGGGAGCTCCCTTTCCTCCTGCTGCGTGCTGGGTGTAAATATCTTTCCCTTATTTCACCCTGAGTTATTTGCCGCTACTTGCATTTCTTAAGCACCAAGGCTCAGCCCGACTGGATTTAATCCCGCGTTCCTCACGCAAGGGCTCAGGGCCTCAGCGTTTTCCTGGTACCTCATTTTGCCTTGTCCCTGCCTCGGCCAGTGCGGAAAAGGCCATGGGGGCAAGAGGCCCTTCAGCTCAGAACGAAGGATGCTCCTCAAAGTCACCCCATAGTTCAGGGTGGGTGAAGGGCAGGTGAGCTTCGTTGTTTGTAGGCCCCCTTAAAATAACTCATTTTTCAGGGCCTGTTGCAGGGTGGGTGGATGCTGCTTCCACGGGGTCAAAACCCACCCACTGAGAATCATAGAATCATCCAGACCAGAAGGGACCTCCAAAGGTCATCTACTCCCACCTCCCCGCAGTCATAGGGACACCCTCAACTAGCCCAGGTTGCCCAGGGCCTCATCCAGCCTCACCTTGAGCATCTCCAGGAAAGGGGCCTCAACCACCTCCCTGGGCAACCTGTTTCAGTGTTCCACCACCCTCAGAGGAAAGAACTTGTTCCTAATATCCAACCTGAATCTGCTCTTCTCCAACTT
>VXBW01006647.1:716902-819583 GCA_013400375.1 Thinocorus orbignyianus | reverse complement strand
GGGGTCTCACCAGAGCAGAGCAAAGCAGCAGAATCCCCTCTCTGGATGTGCTGGCAACACCTCTTGATGCAGCCCAGGGTGTGATCAGCCTTTTGGGCTGCAAGTGCACCCTGCCTGCTCATGTCCAGCCTCTCGTCCATCAGCACCCCCATGTCCCTTTCCTCAGGGCTGCTTTCTAACCCCTCATCCCCTGGTCTGTATTGATGGCCAGGATTGTTCTGGCCCAGGTGCAGAACCTGCACTTGCTATTATTGAACCTCATGAGGTTCATCTGGGCCCACCTCTGCAACCTGCCCAGGTCCCTCTGGATGACAACACCACACAGCTTGGTGTCACCTGCAAACTTGCTAATGGTGCTCTTGATTCTTATGTCTGTATCGTTGATAAAAATGTTAAACAGTGCAGTGAGGGAGGAAGAGAACAACTTCTCTGACAGGTTCTGGGGCAGAGGGGCTGTGTACAACCAGCTTCTCCCCTAATGCGAATGTGTGGAAGTTATTCCAAGTCTGTTCTATATACACTCGGTACGAATTCCTAGTGTTTTCCCCAGTATTATCTTCTTTTGGTGAGATGCCATTACCAGGACATTGAATCAAGCGCCTGATACATTCAAATGAATACTTTTCAGTTCTTTGTTTTGACACGTTGGCAGCTGCAGTGGGGTTTCCGCTGGGGTTTGGGGTTTTCTCAGTTAAGGAAAAGAAAGTGTTACAGCTGCTAACAGGTTCTTTTGTTGCACGCTTATTCAAGTTGACACTATCAATGAAGATGTACTTTACAATGTATTATTTGTAAATTTACCACGAGGTCAGAATTATGCTATAGACTCTTTTAAATTCACATAGGAAAATTTCAAATTATTTTGTAATATATATATTTGCATTTTAATAGGCGGTACAGAGACTCGGGGCAAAACAGAAGAAGGTATTTAAAAACTGGCAGAAATTAATAAAATATGGGAACTATTCTTCCATGTGCCATATTTCTGAAATTTTATGCTGATAGCTGAATTTTTCCTTTGCAAATTGGATTAAATTGTCAACTGTTGTACCGAGTAACCATACTTTGCTTCTCACTTTTAAATTCTTTGACGTTTGCATTGAAAACTTATTTTAGACTATGGAAGTGTCAGAAAATCAGTATTTTTACTTTGTCAACACTTTATTTTTGTGGTCTGCGGGTTATTTTACTGGCCAAAATGTAGTCTTACACAGTATCACAACAATGAACATTTATTGCTATTTTTGAATACTGTATGAAAACCTTAGTCCAATAAGACTAGTTCTTTGCAGAATTACAGCATTCTGTAGAGTGGTCCATATAATTTAGGAACCAGTCATTTCCTTGACCTACTGTTTCCTACATGAGTTAGAAACAATACATTTTCTGGTATTCTAGTCCAAATAAAATATTTCAGGCATCTCTATTGTCTGATTTTCTTTTGTACTATATATATATATATATTTTATTTTTTTTTTTTACTTTGGCTATTAATGTAATTATTGCGAAATGTACTTTTTATGCTTATATCTTTATTAACCAGTAGAGGGCTGTAATTTGTTACCTTAGAAGAGCAGAGTTTAGGCCTAAATATTGCGATTAATTTTTAAGTAATTTTTCTTTGCAAAATATCAGAGAAACATTTAAAAAGTATTCATAAAAACACAAGAAAGAACTTGTATAGGAACAGGATAAATAAAATTTGTCTGAGAATTAGCTTAGAATTAGATAATATATGTGATTTTAAAGTTTGGAATAATAAGGCAGGATAATGATATTCCAGGGAGTACATGCTAATACATTTCTGTATTTAACAATGAAGGCTTGATTTTAATTTTAAACATATTAGAATTTGTTATATATATATGTAATAAACATTTCAAGTAACTAGTCTCATTCTATATAAAATGGTAAACACAAATTATAGGCTGCTTTCAGGTTGATAGATTATATGAGATGGTGAGTCGAGCCCATTATCAACCTCCTAAGAAAGACATTTAGTGACGCGTTTTAAAAATGCGTTAACAGACCTGTTTACTTCATCATGCTAACACCCTGTGAGAGGCAGGTTAATTCTATGGTAGTGCAGCAGAATAAATCAACGCAGGTGGGATTATTATTTGGATCACTTGTTATTGTTGAGATCACCAATATTAAGATTAATCTTCTCTTGAAGATATGTTTTTGGCAACTATATTTTTTTTTATTTTATTTTTGACAAGTTATTAATCATTACTAGGGAAGAGGAAAATGCAAAAAACCATGACTAAGTCATTAATCTGCTCATTTGTATAATGACAACAATATTTCCTGAAAACTAGTAACTGTTCTTCTGTGTCATATTAATAAATTTTTCTTACTCATAACGTAAAGACCTGAGGAGGAGTACCTGTGAGAAGAAAAGCAATATGTAGATAACTTATGTAAAACTTATCTTATATTCTTTCTAAAACATCAACATTTTATTTTGTCTGTGTAAAACTCTGTGTTTTCAGCTGTGAAGATGTGGTAAGATTTCCTACTCTGTAGATTTTTTATTGGGTATTTGGCCTGGCCTGGTTTGTTGTTTGGATTTTAGCCTGATCAACCCCCTTTCTCTGCAGAGAAACATCTACAAGTGACTTGTGGGTTGTTTTAAATCTCAGCTGTGATAGCCAACTGAGAAGACAGGGCTAATTTCTTTGAAATTTCCCAAAAATTCTCACATTCTGCAATTTCCCAAAGAGCCAGTTCTATTATAAATAAAATCTCCTATATTTACCTCAAATCCTCTACACAATCTGATTCATTATCTCTGATTAGATGGATCAATATACTAGTTCCTAAACTCATTAGCCGGTGAATCTTAAGAGATTAACGTCCATAGTCCTCTTCTTAGAGTTACCTTGCATATTTATTCTTTTTCCCAGTTTTATAAAAAATAAGGACCTGTTGGAGCTTATAGCGAAAAGATAACACTGCTTAAAAAAAATTGTCTGAATTAATGCATGGTGTTGTTATTCAGGTTCCTAAGGAAAGTGTATATATATGTATATATTTTTTTGTTTAAGAACAAATTTTCTTTCTAAGAAAAAAAGCAAAAATAGGAATACTGATATTTGTCTGTAAGTATAAAGATATAATGGAAGTTGAAAACTGTGTTCCATAATTTTGAAATTTCTTATAAGTGACACACTGAACAAACTCTATAACCGCAAAAGTTATAAAACAGGTATGTTTATTACAGCACCGGGTGTGTGGAGGAATTGCTCCTCCTAAGGCACACACACCACGATGCAAAGCAAAAAGGCATTTATAACATGAATCATACATATGTGAGGCTATGGGACAGGTCATTACAATTAATTCTAGGAACAATTGAAAGTATTCTGATCAATTCCAGGAACTCATTATAATAGGTCTCCTCCTCCGTGCATGTGCTCACTGCCTCCTGGGGGTCTCCTTTGAGGGTCTCTGGGAAGAAGGCCCCGAGTCATCTTCACAGTGAACTTTTTCCTGTTACTGAGTTGGTAATCCTTCAAACCGTAGCGCTGGTTTGAACTGGTTGTAGCACTGACTGGCGCCTTTCCAGTTACCTTGTTCTCCTGCTCACATACCAGGTATCCTTCAGGGCTGTGATATATGTCAGTTTAAACAATTCATCTCTCTACTCTTGTCTCATAAGCCATTTTATAGCCACATCTCTTCATGTTCTTAGAATATTTGGTCCTGAGGTGGGCACTTTCCGTAATTTGTAATTGGCTGAAACAGATTTTTTTTTTTTTCAGCAGTCTATATACAGAACACTCTTTACAGGTTAAGAAATACTTCTCCTTTGAAGGAAAATCTAATTATGCTTTTTTCGAAGGAAGCTATTGTAAGAATTAGACATGACATGCTTTTACTGGATTAAAAATGAACTCCAATTAAAGAACTGAATTGGGCTATGGTCTGATGGATAGGGAACATTAGTACGGGAAAGGTATATTCTAGTCCTGTACTGTCTCTGCGCAGTCCACGAGACCCTGGAATTACTAACTCTTTCCCCTTTCTTTCTCCCTTAGGGTTCCCCTCCTCTCACCACCATACAAGTACCAGCAAGTGTGTTCAATGTACTTTATCTTAAGTAAACCCAGGATTAAACTTAAGCAGCTGTTAATGATTTTCACAGTATTTTTTCTCGACAGTTACAAAGCTGGGTTAAAAACTGTAAAGATATGTACAGTCCATACGTGCGTACCCTAAGCAACCTTAATTTTGACTTTTCCCCCCTTTTAGTTGTGTATCTTAGATACATAATTTATGGGGTGACTGTGTAGAATAATCCACTGTAATAGTTTCTAAATGTAAGAGTCATGGAATACAACAAGGTTTCTTTATTGCAGTGACGTATAAAAATGACAGATAGATGAAGTGTTTCAATCTGTTGCTTGTGTTCAAGTCTATCATACATTTCTAAGGGATGTGGTCATAGTCAGAGATGTTTAGCTGTTCATTTAATAGAAGTACTGTTGCAAATTAATTACTTTGTCATTAACAAAGGAAGAAGCAGTTGATGATGCAAGGAGGAATATCTCAAAGTGGATTTATACAGACAGTATTACATAGGTGTAAATCTTTGCACCCTTGTGGCCAGTGTGGATTTCTTGTATAGTAGTGGCAATGCAAATCTGGTGTTGCAATTTTATCTGAAGATTTTGTGCATCCTGTTAATGAAAAACATCACATTGTGAGTGCTACTAGAAGTGGTTTTTTTTTTTTTGTGTGTGTGTGAGACATGACCTTGCAATGTTATTACTTAAAAGTTGTTAATCTGGATTGCAGCCTATGAAGATATACATAAATTGTTGGAACATATAGTTCAAAGAATATTTATTTATCCTTCTGATTCCTACAGAATAGTTATAAAATTTCAGGATTAGAACTGGAGCTTTAAAAAATATAGGTTACTCTCACTCACAAACCACATATTCTATCAAGTTGTTACTTTCGTAAAGAGCTTGCACAAGATCTTGTAGAGAAAAATGTGTAAGATAAGATTGATGCACTGTTCTGCAGAGCATTCTTTTTAGGCACTGGGAAAACAATAGGCAATTAAGGAACTAATTTGTGCTTCAGCCTGTTATTCTCCTCAGTCCATGTTGAGAAAGGAGTGAGGTACTTTTCCTTCCAAAGCATATTTGCTTTAGTGGGTAAAGCAGATTCGGTCACTGTAGTTAAAGCTCTATTCCAAACCCAGTGTTTGCTGTCTAAGTGAACAAGATAACTTTGTGCAGAGCAACAACATTGCTGTAGTAGTGTCCTGTGGGTAACACAAAAGCCAAAATTGGGACAGTTCCTAAATTTCACTGGTAAAATGGTGTTACCTTCCAAGTAGTAAGAACGAATTTGTTTATCAGGTTTATACAGACATTTTTCCTAAGGCATATTATCAAATTTACTGTTTCTCCATTACAGGTGTAGTTTGGCAAGGAAATGTACTAACATAATGATTAAAAATAGTTTCATATTAATTTGAAAATTATAAAAGTGGGATTAATATTGTTTTACATGATAGGCGTTTCTAATTAGAGTGCTTGTAGCCTGTTATTGAAGCAGAATACTGCGGCTAATGTAGGATCACATTTATAATAATTTACTTAACAGTTTAATAACTGAAGACAATGGCATTTTCTTCACTGAAGGAATATTCTGATTTTCTCTATGGGGCAGATTCATACCTCTACAACTTCTCCTTGACTTCTAATGAGAATGTAAAGTTAGTATGAAGCAAACTTTCCTTATATACGGAATTTTCCATTCCTCTAAGCATTTGATTATAGAATACATACAGCAAAAGCAGAAACTGCAGCATTTTTACATTGTTGTACAACGTTCTATTTGTGCACTTCTTGAATCAATATACACATCCAGGGGAATTTGAGGGTTAAAAACTGAATTGACCAAAGCCACAATTACTAGAACTAGACATGAATCGCCACTGAGCAGAGGAAATTAGGACTCAAATTTCAGACTCGATCTTCTGGATTGTGCACCATCAATTTCACGCCTTGCCCAGTGGTGTCAACTCTCTGATAACGTGCTGTGTGAGTGTGACTGTTTAAGACAGCCAGGAAAATGACATCTTTCTTTAGATAGCTGTTTTCTAGTAGAGAGATTTAGATTCTTTGATTTAGAAAAGGTTCATCCCTGCTTCTACTACACCACATAAAACATGACTTGTAAGTAAATAAAATGGCATCTGGCTAGCTGATGTATTTCAGTGAGGTAAAGGATGGTTAACTCTTATAGGAAAGAACATTTAAGTGTCTCGCTGAAAATACAATGTATAGAAGCCCTATGGTACAATGTCACTATTTTCTTAGAGTGTTTTCATCTCGGGCAGTTCAAAGTGAGAAATAAAGCTTTCTCCTATCAGTGTTACATTATTCCAGAGAAAATAGTTCAGGGTTTGTGATACTTTCTGTTATCTTGATTTCAGTAATTGTTGGCTTTTACATCCTAATTTGAATGTATCGTATTCCCCAGAAACACATCAAGAAAACTAACCTTCTCTTTAGGTAAATAGTATCTGGAACATCTTTGTAGTGTTTATAAGCCTGAATGAATTTCTTGGGATTTATCACGTAATACAAAAATCCATATTGGAATCTACATATTTACTTGTGTTTCAAATCAATACATCTTTTCTACTCTTTACTCTTAAATACTCTGAACTGTATCTGAAAAATTAGATATGTACCAAATTATCACACCTCTCAGATTCCTGTCTTTGTAAGATAGTATTATGAATGTGTGATCTGTTCTATTTTTAGTGATGTTTTAAACTCAATTTAGAGAGAAAACTAGTGGCTTACATTCTTCAGAACCGGTAGGAAACCTCTAATTATAAAGCAGCAATCATAATTTTGTAGTTAAGACTGAAACTGGCTTCTTAATTTAGACCTGCATAGTATAGTGTCTTTACTGAGCTCCAAGAGTTCTTTGAGTCAGTTTTAAACTTTGTGTGCTGCATTTTATCCTGGGGTGTATGTTTCTAGGGAGTTTGTCGGTCAGTCAGAGAAAATGTTTTACAAATATAACAGCCAAAAATCTCATCTGACTGTTGAACATTTTCTTAGATCCTTTAAATTGTGAGGCCTATAAATGTCTCAATCATTTAATTGTTTTCTTGCTAAGAAAGCAAGTATGTTGTTTTAGAGATGTAATCTTTGTATGTTAATGATGAGTTATAGTGTATTGGGCTTGTGTGGCAATGTTTTTTGGGGTGGGGCTACAAGGGTGACTTCTGTGATAAGGTGCCGGAAACTTCCCATGTGTCTGATAGAGCCAACACCAGCCAGCTCCAAGCTGATGGGCTGTGTCATACCAAAGAGCTCATCCACATAAGTATGCTTCAAAAAGGACCTGGATGATGGGAGATCGTGGAGGCTTTTCCTACACAGTAGTTTAATTTTCTCTTGAATTTTGAACTTTGAAGTTGTAGGCAGTATTACACTTTCTTCCACTGTCACTATGTCATGCTTTGCCTTGAGATGCTTTGAGACAAAGGCTGAATTACTAGGGATGGTTTCCATAGCAGTTACAACTATTTGAATATGCACGGAACTGCTTTATCTTTGTTTCCATTTTTCCAAGGATTTTTATTTACCAGAAGAAAGGTGCATGTTATAACTTTATTAAGAACTGTTAAAAGGGATTTATTATTTTTTGGGAAGGGAGAAGCTGTCTTAATCATGGCTTTACTGCATTTACCAAAACCATAGTGAATAATTTGGCAATTTAAAAAATGCTATTATTATTTGCTCATATTTGTAGATAAATGGAACTTATACATGTGCCACAGCCATTTCAGTTCACAGGGCACTGTCTTCATGCAGATAGATCATAGTTCAGAGAGTGGTTCAGATGTGGGAAAGTGCTTAATTTTCCTGACTGTTCTTCAGAGTGGAGTCAAATGGAATGAAAAGTATCATAGCCTGTCAGATGACATGTGTGAAATCCTTTATTTTGTGTTTCTGCACTAACAAAAGAGGATCAAGCACCATTTGGGATCTTCAAACTCTACTGCAATACAAAAAGCGAGTACTGAAAAGTAGATTTGGTCCAGTTCCATGCTGCTGTTTGCCCTTGAATGATCTATTGACAAGATTTCCAAGTTATGACAAAATTCTCTGCTATGTCTACTATATATGTATCATTTTCTAGATTATACTGTAGTAATATAGTAACAATTAATCGCTCTACACTGTAACTTTTACAAAGAAGAAAACCACACTTCGTTTGTCAGTTAAAGTACTTCAGCATTGACAAGTGCTCAGGAATTCACTGGGAAGTTATGAAAACCAGAACAGAAGAGCATGGAAATTATTTGAACTCTTAATCAGAAGTAAACATCTGTCTTGACTCTTCTCTCACTTTGATGAATCTAATTCAGTGGATTAGTTGTATTAGTTGCTGTTTCCTGGCAGATCTACTGTGGAATCTCTCTTAGTTCGCCATGATCTTATATTTTGTCCTCTCTTCCCTTGCGAAGCCTCTATTGACGCTTGATTTGTGGTTTGTCCTTACAAAATGAGGGGTATACATTTCTTCTAGACAATTATGTCTTAGATCTGATTATTTGCAGTTTGTTTTGTGTCAATTTCTTTTGTACTCATGCAGCCAAAAAATAGTGAGCTACGCAGATTTGTTATGAGGTAAAATGTCTGACTCTATATAGTTTCACAGATGGAATGGTGCTAGTTTCACAGTGCATGTGCTACTAAAACTAAAAAGGAACAGCATGAAAAACATTTTTTCTGTAAGCTAAGATTATCATTGAAATGTCTGTATTTGGTGTACAAAAATGACGTCTGAGTGCTTAAGGTGTTTGTTAAGAAATGAACCCCAGCTGTACTTCTTTTTCAAGATTTACTGTGACAGATTTCTTAAATTTTCTTTGAATTTAAAAAAAAAAATTTCTTCTTGTGGAAAATTTAAGAAATAAGTATTGCCTTAGATTGCTGTGGAATTCCTGCTGAAGATTGTCAGAACTTTTGAATATAACCAATCTCTTTGCACAAATGTTTTAGATAAGATTTCAGAGTTTAATTCTAGATTCTGGCATGAGATTTGCATATGCAACTCCTATGGATCTTAAAGAATCAAGATTAATTGCAGTAATTTGCTGCAGAGCTGTGTGGTGCATCTAATCAAAATATATAGACTGACGAGAAAATCTACAGTCAAGCATATTAATTTTAACAAATGAATGGTACAATTTCAGTAGCATTAATAGCTCTTTATGAGTAAGTATTAGTTCTTCTGCTATGCCTTCTTTGACACACCCTTAACGTACCAAATCTGCCCTCCCATCTTTCTATGTGCTGTTATCAACCACTGTCTCCACTCTGAAAGTCTTTTCACAGAACCTCTTGAGCCCCTCCACCATGTTAAAAAAACCAAACTTACTTCTAAAAACAACTCCTGGAAGGGACTCCTCTCGGAATGTGATACATGTCGGGTGAGAGACAAAGGACAATACATATCTAGGGTTGCACACCTGAGAAAGTTTAAAAGTGACACCTTCATTGATGATTGTCTGACGTCCCATACAGATGCATACAGTTCAAAAATATCTACAGTGAAGTTTGAACTAATTTTCTTAGGGGATTTTACTGTAGCCCTTTCTTAACATTTGTTCAGGCTGCAACGGGTTACAATATGCCCCTTCCATGCTGTCACCATCCATGCTTACTTCCAAGAGAGCTTCCAGAACTGTCACTTACAGATGGAGAGCTGCAGATGGAAAAATATCTCTGTCCTGAGTCCCTTTGCATTCTTTTCTTCAAGCAGAGTTGTTAAAATCTCATTCTTTCTTTGCAGTACTATCCTATTTATTGTCTCTTTTTGTAATCTCTTCTATTTGCTGCTCCAAACCTCCTGCCCTGCTTTTGTCAAATTCCTAGTCTCCTTTCCATCTTGAAGACAGTGGGCGCAAGAAGTTTACAAGGGTTTTAAAAAATTGGTGGTGTTATAAAGCACCCAAAGCTGTGAAATACCTGGACCGAAGTTCTGGTTGGAGGAGCTCCTAATCAGGAAGACTCACTACGTGCTGCTACCTGTGCTTTTACTCTTCCCTAGGCACCCACAAAAGGTTACTGTCTGATGCAGACCTTTGCTCTCATCTGGGCTGGCTGCTCTCATGCTCCTGGCTGCTGGTTTATACATACCTCTGTGGACACCTCTATATTGACTAGAGAGGTTTTTCAATACTATGTCTGTGTATAAACCTGACGATCCTTCCTTTGTCAGTACAAAACATTAAAAAAAAAGGTTATATTTAAGCCTACCACCTTACAGAAGATTATTTGCTCTAATAAAGGAGTTTCCACTAAGAGAAACCACTTAAAACATTCCTGTTTTTTCCTTTAACTTGTCCAAAACTCAATGGGCCTGCCATGTTGAGTTCGCTTGGGTTACTGCCCCTCATCACTTCACATATATCTCAGGCAATTCTTTTTTCATGTGTGATTTGACACTGATGGGAATACTTTATTAGCCTCCCAAATTCTAAACATAATAGCATTCTAACAATTTGTCCTTAGGAAGTGAAAAAGAAATGAGACTTCCTTCATTTGGTTATTTAACCTTTGCATCTTAATGGATCCTGACAAAAAAAAAATCTTTCTTTTCCTGGATTATTATCCATAAAAGAATTCTGGATCATGTTTTTTTTTTTGTTTTTGTTTGTTTGGTTGTTTGTTTGTTTGTTTTTGTTTGTGGTTTGGTTTTTTTTTTTCATTAGCAGTGGGCAGTTTTTCCTTTATAGAACTGCAATCACAAAGTTTAAAGAAACAAGAGGAAACTCTTTAGTTATTTATTTTCTTGTTGGGGAGTGAGGAACATTATTGAGAAAGAGTTTTTCTATTGGAATGCTTGCTGTTGTCAGGAACTGAAAAAATAAAATTGAAACCTATTTTCTTTATATGGGGCTCTTAATAAAACACCCATATCCATATTTAGAGAACCAGATCTAGATCATTCCTGCAATATTGTGTTGCCAGCTACTCCTAGCCTCTCTGTTAGAAGATACCGAAAACTGAATTTACTATTGCTTAGTAAATGAAGTTGAACTAATAAATTCAGTCTTTAGTATACGTAGCTTTAAATTTTGTAGCTTTATTTTAAATTAATTTAAATGAAACTCGTACTACTTACTTTTGGATAAAGCTGGGCAGATGTAGTCATCATTGTAGGAAAACAGTGGGGGGGAGGGAGAACAGTAACATATACATGAAAAAAAGATGTTGCTAAAATTCACAGAGAATGCTAACACTTTGAATGTGGCAGAGTATATTGGGCAGGCCTTCTGATTTTGAAATATTTTAGAGAGTTTTGGAAAATAAGTCTTGATCTAACTTTTTAGCCTTTGAAGCATTACTACATGACCCCATTTGCAAATGTTGGTAATCCTATAAAAGAGATATATTAAAAATCATATTAGAGATTATCATATTAGATTAGATAATTAGATTATTAAAAATCATATTAGAGATATTATTAAAAATCATTGGACATTGATTGAAGTACTTTAGAAATCAAAGAATCACACTCATTCATGTGTGATAAAACAAGGGCCTTTATATTAAACTGGTTACTCACAAAGTCTTCTAGGCATTTTACTTTTTAATTCCCTCTGCTGTAAGTCTGATATTTGATTGCTCCTGCAGCCAGATTTCCTGGCTAGATTACCAGGGAATCCAGGACTACACTTTCAATGCCTTTTTCAGAATACATATGGATTGGAAAAGCAATAGATAAATGGATGACTGGGAAATGCAGCAGATCCAGGTATGTTTGTACTGGACTTTGCCCTGATTCTAACCGAAATGATCTGCCTCATAGTTAACATTCAGTCTTATATTTTTCAATCTGAAGTAGGAAGTACTAAATTATTTCCAACATCATGTTTCGCTAGAGTTTTAATGGTATGCACCAAAGTAATGAAAATACATAGAGTTAAGGGTGATTAAATATGCCAGTGTGCTGCTGGCAGCCTGTGCGTAATTATATATCTTCCAAGCACCAAATGCAACGCAGAGTATCACTGTGAACTATTATTTGTAGTGCTGTAATATCCAGCAACTCTTTCATTGTTTGGTTTGTCTTCTAATAATGCTTTAATACTTCCTTAATATTTATCCTAATTAACATAATTTTTAATCCCCTACTTTTGGGGAATGAAATAATTGTAGCCCTATTGAACAAATTGCTGTATCTTTCTAGCAGTAGTCTCTTGGCACTTTCTTGAAAAGCCTAAGAGTACTTTTAGCTATAAACTGCACATTATAGGGTTTTTCAAGGTGGAGAAGTATGTTTTCCATATCTGTAGCCTACTATTTCACCCTGGCTAATTTTGATAGTAACTGAAGGTTACAAAGTCATACAAAGGTTCTTTAGATACAGGAGCAAAGTAGATTGATGGGATCATCAACCCAATTTCTATTGAATAGGTGTCCATATCACAGAAAATCCTGCTGTGACTGGCACTAATTAGTAACCTTGTTGGCAGATTCTGGAATACAGTCTAAAGACTGATTGGATAAAGAGGATGGAACTGTTGCATCCACCCACATTCAGAGGTAGCCATTTCTTGTCAGGATTGACAGCTATTGGTGGAGTGTGGCATGAACCTTGGAAAGTCTTCTTTGGTTCTTTTTCTTCATCCTTTCTGTAGATTTTGGTTTTCAGCATTTCAGAGTAGTACTAATACTTCTCAGAAAAGTAAAAATCACTTCGAGATTTAATAAAAAGAATCAAGTTGATACTGTTCTGAAATTTCATACAATAAAAGAAATGTTAGCAGCAAAGATGAGGTATTTTCTCATCAGTCGCATCTAGAGAGTTACTATTTTGACTTCTACCAGAAGAGTGGAATGCCATAATGTTCCTCAGTGTGGAAGGTGAATTCAGGGGGGTGAAGCAGTGAGGAATTGTCTCAATAGAGGTGTGTGCTTTGTAGAGAAATAATCAAGATACTATCCTGTTTTGTTCACCCATAAATCTTGGCATTTTAGCTAAAAATACCGATTTTGGACGATGTTTAGGACACTTTTCTCTACTGCATTTTTTTTTGCCTCTATGTGTTGATTCAGAAAGCCTCTGACTGTTGTAGTCCAAAACAGTATTTTAATAAGCAGCTGCTTGTAGTTACTGTGTTGTCATTCATCATGCAGATCTGAAGATCAACAGACACTCCTGTGCACAGCTTCTTACTTTTTCTTTTAGGACTTCTGGCTCTCAGACTGAAAATTAATTTAAAACTAATTATAAAAGATGAAAATACTTAGGTTCATTTATCCTTTTAATTAAATTAGAAGATTTGAGGGAATGTTTGTGGTCATTTGTGACCACTCACATATTTCAATTGTAAATTAATAGGAAATATGTTCCCAGAATCACCCAAGGATAGTGAATGTGGGCTGGGGTAATCTGATAGAGTGTTACATTAGACTGCAATTTATGAAAAATACCTTATCCAAACACAAATTATTATTCCAAACATCTGAATATGTTATGAAGACTTTACAGTGAGCTACATACTAAAGACCAAAGAATTTTTTTCTTGATGGATTTTTGTTTGTAGACCTCTGTTGATAGCTGTATTTTAATACACTTCATGTAAGTAAAATGTATAGCCAAAAATATAAAAATTAAAATTTTATTCATATGATGGCATAAAAGCTAATGTATAAATACTTTATAGTAGAACAATTTATGATTTTTCATTTCCAGTTTTATTAACCCCTATATAGTAATTTTTATTACTGTTACATTTGTTAATCTTTGGGTCTTAGGTGTGGTGCTTGTTCATATTCAATACAGAATTTCATAACATTTGGATCTTTTGCTAAAGTTCTTCTTCTGTGGTTCATTGAGAATGTGATGGTGGTCACCTGGTCGCTCTGTGTACTAATCGCTAAATGAAAAGGAAGTGCAAACCCTTGTCACTAGTGCGTTTGGTGAAGGAAATAACAAGTGTGTGGTGACAGGTTAAATATTTGTTTGAGCATTGCAGAAGCTTTTCTAAGATTTCTTTTCTCTTAGTTTCTTGCTTAATGAACAAAGAGTTGATAGATAATTATTTTAACACAAGAAGATGAATAATTGCCATTGTAAAAAGAGGCCCTTATTGTTCAGAAATTTTCAAATTCTTAGTGATTTCATCACTCTAAAAGTCTTAATTTGCATTCCTGACATTATCTTAAATTTGGAATTTAGCTTTTACGGTAAATGGTGCCATAATTAGCTAAGGAGTTGCTGGAGAGAAGCACAAAGGATAATTTTAAACTTGTGTTTGCTGAGGACTTCAAAGCTCTCCCTGCAACACTAATCTTACCACAGAAGGGTGGGGAAAGTAGGAAGATGCAGACTACACTTCACAACACAACAGTAATAGAATCAGCATCTGTGGAATGCATATGGTGGTGTGTTTATTTCTGACGTACAGTCCCTTTTGAAGCTCTCAGTGGGTCAAGGAGACTGTAATAAAGGAATCCCACAGTTGGCTCTAGAATCCAAGAAGACATTTTTCCTAATGCTGGGGAAAGTTGTCTCGTTTGAGATGAAAGTTGTTATGGTTTGGTTTAATTGGATTATGGAAACATTACAGATGAGAGTTCTGTTTTGATTTACATGAATGAGACACACTCTGCTGCCCTGCACCTAAGCTGGATTGCAAATGCTTCCTTGCCAAGAAGTACCGCTGGGCTGAAAATCAAATAGTTTTAGTGTTAATCTACGGCACATTCAGTGAGGACACTTCTGTAAAGTGGTGAAACTTTTATGGGACAAAGAATGAGGGCAGAAAGACAGTTAAGTAGCTGATTCTACACCACAATACAAGCATAAACTGTTGACATATGGCCATGTTTGGGAGAATGTTTTAGGAAAAGAAAATGATGTAGGAGACTATAAAAACGCTAATCAAGTTGTTCCTGCTCTTGATGAAGTTGTGTAAATTACACATTAAATAAAATATCTGCAGTAGATAAAACCTTGTAGGTAAAAATATCTAAAGCTAAATCCTTAACAAAGGCATAAGTCAACTGTAGGACTTGAACTGAGGTGTGACATTACAGAAGGAATCTGTCTTCCACAAGATGGAGCTGTGTAATTTCTGCTTTTGGAAGCACTTCAGTCTATTAGTAAATGATTCTTTGATTACTGCACAAGGACAGGAGAATCACAGTGATCTATCATGGCTTTCTTACTCAGATGGTAGGGAACTGCTGCAATTTAATTCTAGATGGTCGTGTGGGCGCTAAAAATACTGAATTTGATGTGGAGGCCTCTGAATCTAGAAGAAAAATTATACTCAGAAAAAGAAGAAAAACAAATCCATAACCTTTCTTTCTGAAGATGACAGTGATTTGCCTAGTGCGTGCTGTCCTATTAGCTTTTCTTTGTTTACTCACTTTGATGATTACTGCAATGCAGATTTCTTTGGGATGATTTCTTGTCATTTATGTTCTGTAGCATCTGGATGAGGGAGGGAGATGATTACTTAAACAGTACTCCACACAAGTATTTTCAGTGACACGATGGACCTCCGGTTCTGGAGTGTTTATTGGGTCTGAGCAGATGTTAAGTAAAGCACTTGGAATACTGTCTTTGAAAGCATTAACTGGGAAAGATCAAGGATTCATAGTAGAAAAATAACAGAACAGGAGGTCCTGATGTGATGCTTTTGCATAAGAAGGTAATGTAATCCTTTTCCTGAATAAGCAAGGAAAGTAAACAGGAGTAAGGGTGTGTGTGTGGGTTGGTTTTCCTCCTTATGTGGCATTGGCAATACTGGCTGAGGACACTGGAAGGAAACACAGCACCCAAAACTTTCAGAGCCAGGGGCTGGCATCAGCAGAACTGAACAGAGACAAAGAGCAGGCAAACACTGGGATTTTCTGTGTTAAGTGTGTGCCAAGGATCATCCAGACAACGGCCTGGAAAGGTGAAAGAGTTCTTCCACAACATACCAAAGAATCTCTTAAAGAATTCAAATCATTGAGGTGTTAATAGCCTGAGATATGTCCCTAACAACCCAAGTGCCAACTGTGTAATTAGTAATAGAGCTAGTGCAGACCCGGCTAAAAAGGGTGTGATGACATGTGGCCTCCTAGACCAAATGGTGACTGTATGAAAAGATTCAAGAACACCGTGGGATGCTGGCCTATTTGGATTAACATGGGAAAATATAAATAACAGCTTGTTGGCAGCATTGTTAAATCGCAGCAAACCTGACATTTTCTGGCCTTCTACTGGTTTTTATTGTTTTAGATTATAGTGGGGTAACGATTACCAACAATTTGCAAACTTTAACAAACTTACCTGATTGCAGTGTATATGCTGAAGCTTAGTTTCAGATGACGTGTCCAGTCAAACTACAGCTCACTTCTTCATTGACTTTTCATTGCTAAATCCTAGCTTCTCCACTGATTCCATGATATCCTGCCAACCCCTCCTCTGTTCCCTGGCTTGTGGCTAGGTGACAAAGAGAAGACCAGTGATCGCTTTCACATTACGTGCAAATGGATTGTGTAGCTGGTATATCCACAATGATTGACTTGCAGGTATGTCAAGCGTGATAGGTAATTGCTGAGCTTACACAGCAGTATTTTCCTCACTGGGAAGACTCATGTCAGTCTTTATCTCCTACTCAGCTGTCAGTTCTCGTGGAAACTCGTTGGAACTTCATATCTTTTAGACCAGATCCTTTTGTCAAAGTTGATCAAAATTAGCCAATTCATTCAAAAGTTAGGAGGGAGGGGAGGAGAACTGGCAGGCTGGCAGTGCATCTGTGTAATTTATTTCCCTCCAGAACTAGCACAGAAAGCAAAGTTTTCTAATTTTCAAAATAGGCAATCAGAACCCAGTAACCTGTATTTAACTGAAACTTACAGAAATTCACATTTCTGTTGATGTGCACAACTTACAGTGTTATAAGTCATAATGTTGAAAATCCTCATTTTGGGTTTCTGTGTGTATGGATATGTATAAGCTGATACGTAAATAACACTTACTACTGGAAAACCTGGGGATAAAAGTATAGCAGTCTTTCAGATTGTTTATCTAATGCAAGCCAATTTTAAATAAAAATCCTTAATTCCAGCAGTATTGATTGTCCACCTACTTTTTTTTCCTGTGGCAAACATTTTACCAAAAGAGGAAAGCTGAAGGAAATTGATGGCAGCAGATGGCAGCTATGTTTTCACATAATCTTAAAATGTAATGGGCTTTTTGTTACAGCAAACTGACCTGTCTAATTTTTAAACTAGAACTAAAGAAAAATATCACTTTAATGAACATTAGGTGGAGAAGGGAGGTGATACAGTTACTGAGTTTGCAGTCTGTGCGTAAAACCTCTACTACAGAGTTAGATATTAGACAACTTACTAGAGTTGTCTCTTCTTTAGTTATACATTTCTGAAGGTAGGTAAAGTGAATGACCTATTTTTCAATGCAATTAAGATATTGTAGGTACAATGTAAGTAATAATGAAACATATGTCCCAAATCCATGCATTTTTGATTTATATTAAATAAAATTAACCATATAGATGTTTGGGTTTACCAGCTTTACTGTTTCACATGTTTGCCTCGAGATTGTCCTGGTTTGATCTAAAACAGAAGCAACTTTCCACTCAGTAATTTTATTTCTTAGCTAGGTCTCTTCTGACTCTCTGAAATTAGCAGCATATTGTGCAGAAAAGCATTTGTTCTCAGAGTGGTAAGACCTATGTTTATAGTTCATGCTAAGGAATGATATGCAAAGAGGCTCCTGCTTATACTTACTGCTAGAACAACCAAGGTTAGCTCACTTCATTATTTGCTCCGCTGGAGGGTCAGAAATTAAGAAGTGTAAAGGGGTCCCACTTGCAAGGATGAGCAGACAGGCAAGCAACCCCAAACTGACCAACAGGAATATTTCATCCATCCATGCTCTTTATAAAAGCTGAGGGATCAAAGGATCAGCCTTCTTTCTTCAATGGCCAATATCTGAGGAGGACTCAGTCTGTTCTTCTGTCTTTGATCCTAATCCATGAGTTCTTGACTCCAGAACTGGAATCCAGCTCCCATCCATCACTTAGTCCGGTCTGGGACTTCCCCAGTGCTTGCTGGGGACATCATCCTGGGAGCTTGCTTTGGTTTTGTATATATTGTACCTATTTAATGATTTCCTTTTTATTTCATTATTAATATTTCATTAAAATAGTTTAGTTCTTTCTAAACTCTTAAATCTCTTTAATCTTTCCTCAGCCTCTACTGGGAGCAAGAGGTTGGGGGAGAGCATGTGTTGCTGGTCATTGGCTTATTTGGCCTAAACCACAACAGAGACTTTTGGGGTGCAATGGTCTTTAGCTTGTAACAGCAGCTTTACTTTTGAAGAAGTCATAAGAAATGATTCCGTGATCCAGTGGCAGAAAATGAATTTTGGCTAGGCACAGTAGTCCATCTAGGTACCGGTTTTAACTTCAGCATGATCTGATGAGAAAGGTATGATTATGTATACTCTGTCATTAAATCGTATGTATCAAGGGATGGAAACTCTGTAATATGATTCTTCCCCTCCTTCCAAGGGTAGAAAAAATAAGAACCTGTTTGGTTTAAACCTACTTTTCAGAAATGAATAATTCTCATCAATAATGTGAGTTGAATTGCATCCCATGAGGGAAAGCATGAAAGGAAGGCAAACATTACTAGTCAAGTTTTACTTTTGGGCCACCAATAAACAAGGTTTTAAGTGAAACACAAAAGCAGCAAACTGTGGGAAATTTATAATATGAAAAGGAGGCATGTAATAACAGGGAGAGCTTCTGAAGTAACTTGCGAACCAAATGAAGGTGCTTTATTTGCAGGTAAGTATAGTGCAGCCTACACACTTCAATCAAGCCAGCAGTAGGCTTTAGTAAGTGATAATACGGTGTGAAAGGTGGTTTTCTGAGAAGGATGGAAAGATGCATGTACTTAGTGCTTGTAATTATGTATCCAGTAAACAGACACCAAAATAGACGCACTAGGTTGCCTTGTGTTACAGCACCCAAACATATTATCATCCATGGGTTGCGCTGAAGCTGAATTTGCACTTTTGATACGGTGAACTCAAAGTTCACGGGTAGGAAATGTCAGCTATGAAAACCTGGCTAAGAAAAATCTACATATAGCTGCTTCGCAGGTATGCTGGCTGTTGTCAGGCTGTATAATGAAAAGAAGATTAAGTGCTTGAAGATGGTGTATTGGAACATAACTGTTTATTTAACTGGAATGAAGTAGTTTGCTTATTTGCTTGCAAGTGAAATAGGAAGTTAATTTCATTTTGGGACTTAGATGTAGAATACTTTTGGAGTTTGACTGTATGTGCATATGTGAGGTTGTATTTCAGTTTCCATGACCTATTTCAATTTGTTCACACATCGAGTATTCCTGAAATATGGTAGAAACAGAGGCAAAGAACTCTTATTCTGAGTGTAGATAATCTGTAATAACTCCATATCCAAGCCAAGATGAAATGTACTCCTAATCAATTTAAGACAAGCCTGATATGTTATGGAGTAATTTTTTGTGCAGCCAGGCTCCGCTTGCAATAAAAATATAATTGAGTAATGCTCTCTGTGCTCTCTGTACACTCCCCAGGGATGCCTGTAGTCATCGTGTAACACACTCTTTGTCTGAAGACAGAAATGTATCTAACACATTTACTCTAGAAGCAGCCTTACTTTAGAGTAAACACTGTGACACAAAAAGAGTCAGTGGTTTTGTAAATCACTTCTTCCAGACTTTTAGGGAGCTTTTGCTTGAGGTATGCATCTGGTTATCTCATTCAATATATTTTTTAGGTGGAGAAGCAATGGACTTGATTTACAACATCCTGCCCACTGAGGTTGCGTAACTCTTCTTGACACTAGTTGTAATGAGATTTCTGGATTGGGTTAAATTCTAGAGGAAGAAGGAAGAATAAAGAAAGAACAAAATGGCACAGTTTTAGTTGTTACATGTATGTTAGAGGTCCTAAGTTTTATGTTGTCTTTCAGCAGAAGGAATTTTGTCTCAGAACTAATTTTTCACCTATATTGACCCCACAGAAAAGGTGAAATATTCAGGTTCATGGATGAAAAGACTTCTGAGGATCCCTCCTTTCTATTTTTTCTTGTGTATTTGCCACTGTGAACTCAGAGTTCCTTGTCTGGTGGTTGGGACTTAGGAGATAGCTCTGTTCCACAGCACATTCCTCTGTTTTCTAGAATTTACTCTTCTTTCACACATCATACGAATTCTTTAAAAGCCATGTAGTGTACGAAATCCGTCTTCTTCAAAAAAGCACAGATGTAAAATATATATTACCATACTGCAGATTCTTGATCGGCTTTGTAGTTGAGCCCTTGATGTGCCCCAAAATGATCTGTGAATACAATGAAGCTGTAATGAAATGTGTCAGCTTGGAATGGAAAGTCCTGGCTGAGTACCAGGGCTCTGTCTCTGGGAATCAGCGTGGTGTTGTGTTAATATTGCAGGCTCATGAATGTTTTAGCTTGAGTAAATGCAAAAATCCTTCAGACTCTGTCCTTTATATATCTGTTTGGCTGGAAGAATCTGCTGCAGGGTTAGTTAGCTTTCTACTATGATTCATAGATGTGATTTCTCATCTATATTATTCTTATGCAGTGAATGTTGCTATATTCTCCCTTCTTTGGAATGCAATGCTCTTGCCTGTTGTTTAGAGTACTAGAACTTAGATATTTTGGTAAGTATAATTGATTCAAAGGATTATGTGACTTTTTTGAGGGTGATTCCTGTTCGGCAGCACCTGTTTGCCTGTTCACTCAACATGAATTCATTGAATCTTTAACTTCTCTCCTTCCTTTCTGTATTTTACCTTCCTCTTTGTAGAAAGGAAAAGGCTCAATCTCAGAGATCCTGTTGAAAAATCTCCCCGCACACAGAAAACGATAAACATGTGGTATAGAACAGGAGGGAGAATATGAGGAAAATGGGAGATAAGAAGTACTTTACTCAGACACACGTTTACCAAACAAGAGATACAGGTCTAGAAAAGTAAAAGAGGGATATGGGGGAACACAACACATGCACAGGCTCCTGTAGACAATTCAGCTGTATATTTTGATAAACTCTTTTCTGACTTTTTAGGTGTCCTCTCATTTTTTTGAACTATAGCAATGGCACAGGAAACACCTGACAAGATATTTCTGACAAGAAACATTATTTCAATCCAGAAATAGAAGATAGCACATGCTCAAAATCCTAACACTTCAAGGTATATTTTGATAGAAACTTACATGGAGAACAGTTAAAGGACAAATATTTAAAAATAACTTAAGATAATTGATAGGTGGTTTGTTTTCCAAAAGTGCTAAATGACCAGTTGCTTTTACTAATGTCATTAGAGAGCTAGAAGAGACTTAGCAGTTCTATCCATCAGGTAATGTATGTTTAGTATTGGTTTAACACTACTCCCATTGAATTCAATGTGAGTTGTTATAATCAAATTCATAGACTCAAAGACTGCTTCATGTGAGAAGGGCCCTCGGGAAGTCGTCTGGTCTAATGTGCACCCAAAGCTGGGATCACTGTGCATGTGATCGAGACTGCGTGATTTTGAATATTGTTCCTTAAACAATGTTAAAAACTGTTTTAATAGTTCAGAAAAATACCCGATACGCAAATGCTTATCTGAACCAAGAGCAACATCTGAAAGGCTTGACATGAACCTTTCACCCATCATGTCTGAGACTTTGAGAGCCTTTGAAGCTACCTTTGAAGCTAGATCTTCATATCAGTAGCACAGACACATAGGGTTTTTTGTTTTTTTTTAAAACCAGCCCTATTTTACTTTAAAAAGCAGTGTAGTCTCATACACTATATAAGAGTATTAACCATCAGGTGATTTAAATAATAGTATTTAATTGCTTCAGTAGTATTCATCAGTAGTAAAAGTAAATAATGATTCCAGTCGACAAGAATGCATTGGAGCACAGGTCAAGAGGCAAAATTAAAATATGCAAACACTTTTGAATTACTATTGAATAAGCTATGTTTTTATAGTTAATTGTCCAGGAGGAAAGAAAAAAAAAAGACAGAACTCCATGCTTCTACAAAGTATTCTAGTTCCTTGACAACTGCAGGAGTATGGTGAATTATGATTGAAAATCCCACAAATAGAAAAAAGAAAATGGAGAAATAAGTGCAGACTACAGTATGTACAACACAGTACTTCATAATCATAGAATCATAGAATGGTCAGAGTTGGAAGGGACCTTGAAGATCATCCCGTTCCAACCCCCCTGCCCTGGGCAGGGACACCTCCCACCACACCAGGGTGCTCCAAACCCCATCCAGCCTGGCCTTGAACCCCTCCAGGGATGGGGCAGCCACAGCTTCTCTGGGAAACCTCTTCCAGTGCCTCACCACCCTCACAGCAAAGAATTTCTTCCTAATATCCAATCTAAATCTCCCCTCTTCCAATTTAAAATCATTACCCCTTGTCCTGTCACTAGACTTCCTGACGAAGAGTCCCTCTCCATCTCTCCTGGAGCTCNGGCTTGGTTGAACTTCATGCCATTTGCACAGTCCCACCTCTCCAGCCTGTCCAGGTCCCTCTGGATGGCATCCCTTCCTTCCAGCGTGTCGAGCATGCCACCCAGCTTGGTGCCATCAGCAAACTTGCTGAGGGTGCAATCCAGAAAAGATGTTAAACCTGTGCACTCTGTGCAGGGTTTTAAAATAAGATATTAAAAAGTTAATAGTTACAAAGGGGACTTCATAACTGAAAAGGAAAGGGATACTATATGGAAGATACAGTCCGTGAATGGAGCATTTGGCAACTTCTCTAAGCAGGAAAAATGAGACTACTTCAATGTGCTGTGCCAACTCTTCTGTGGTTTGTCATTACCTTTTCCTCTGCTGCACTGGATAAAAGAATAAACTATTTTGGCAGTGTGGTGGGGATTTTTTTTTTTTTGTCTTGGCATTTTACCAGCCCATCATGTTTGATTAATTAGTTGTTTACATTAACAGGAAGCAGACATAAATTGCCATCCTTAGGAAGTTTAGGCTTAGCTCGTGAACAGAAGGGAATGGATGCATCAATTTAAGGAGATTGTCTTTGCCTTCCCAGTTCACAGCCTTGCTGGGATAATTGTTTTTCAACCTGCAAATGAGAACAAAAAAGAAGAGCAGAGCTCTGCTCACTGATGAGTTTATTAGGAAAAATGGAATCCTGAGCATTTTGCACATATGGATGAAACCGCTTTAGTGAGGAGAGAGAAAATAAGAGAGTAACTTAAATAGTAATTTGGGAGATCAAAATATCCTCTGTTAAAGAAAGGTGGCAGCCTGGTAAGTGGATTGGCTTCCTAGTTTTTTGAAGTTTAGAGAAGGTGGGCAAATATATCAAATCGACTAAAATTATGTCTTTTCACTCAAATAAGAGAATCTCCTGGGCAGTAAAAACACCCATACAGTGTACCATTGTTCTACTAATTCTACATTGGATTCAGCTAGAGATCGCTGGTTGGAGTGATGCTGGGCCATCACAAGATGAATTGCTTTCATGTATCTTGCTAAAAGTATTACTTGAATAACCAAGCTACTGTTTTTTGGAAAAACTTTGCAAGCCTCTTGTTTTTTACAAATGAATGTGTGAGAGTTTTAAATGTAGAACTAAGAGAAAACACTAGGAGAGACTGAGAGACTGATGGAACCGCTGTGTCTGAGTTTAGTACTCAGAAGAAATTAAGCAAAACCAAGTTAAGCCTTTAGATTTGGCTTTTCAACTTTTTTTTTTTTCTTTTTTTTTTTTTTCCCCTGTAGCAAAGCTTACTTCCTAGCTACTTTTTACAGCTGTAACCATATACTCCATAGGAAATATTTAAGTCACATGCTTTGAACAATCCAAAAACCAAGAACAAAGAATAAATAGTCTGGAGAGACTCCCCTTTCTGTTTATTAGTGTCAGATTTTGGTTATACTTATATTCTGGGTACATAACCAGTGTCAGCTATAGATACTTCTCTTCCTGCAGGTGGGGACAAGCTCCCTTTCTTCTGCAGGAATATACATGGCTGCCTATTCTGAATTAGAGGAATCTCTCAAGGATATCAGCAAAACCAGAATACTAAAAAATTGAAGTGACTAATCAAGAGATCGTCTTCTGCAGATTATATTTGTGCCAGAGTCTTAGCAGTCTCCTAGTCACTTGTTTTCATGAACTTTCCAAAAGAAATGCTCTACATATTTCACTATTAAATATAAAAGATTGCACTATTAAATCTTGAAACTGGAAGCTTCATGTTTCTACTTAGTACAGCATAAGCTTGCTGAAATACAGATATGCCTTCAGACACGGGTTATGGCTTGAGTCACATGAGATTAATGTATTTTTGTATTTTTGATGAAATTCATGCCACTCTAAGTGTGTCATAAACAACTAGGGCTGTACAAAATAAAAAAAAGTGTTCTTGATGTCAGTATGGGAATGGATTTCCCTGGTCAATATTAGTGAAATTTGTCATGTTTTCCAAACTGACCGGAATGACTTCTATAATGAGATATTGTGTGTAGACCTGCATGTCAGTGTTTGGCTGTTGCTGGCAGATGTCTTTTCTTGGTTACCCCAGCTACGTAACACTTTTTTACCTCCTGAACACTTGGGTAGATGAACCTTAAAAAAAATTAAATATAATCCCCCCCCAGTACTGAGAAAGCAATAGAAAAGGTAAGAGCGAGATGGAAAGGATGCCATACCAAGTAGGAGATGGAATAGGAGCAGGGGAATATTATGAGCCATTTTGTAGCATCCAATGATAGTTAAATGGATAAACAGGAATGTGTTTTCCTAAAATACTGTGCATAATATTTCAGTGAAGAAGACAATGAACTCTTCTTATATCATCTGGTAATAGGACTTGAAATCTGTCAGGAAGAGCTTAGGTAAAGTTATCTGTTAGGTATTGCTCATCCTGTGCTGGAGACAGACTCTTTATAGAGTTAATTATAGCTAAAGAGGAAACAACAGCATATAAAAATGAATATTGAGTACTCATCTAATAAGAAGTAGAGATGGAGTAAAAGAATAATAAAATGAATCTCTGTGTTTTTAATACATGAAAGGATTTTCTTGTTCTGAGTGCTGCATATATTTTTTGTTATACTTTTGTTAAAATCAGTGTGGTGAGCTTATGTGGACAGATTGGGAGACTGAGTGGCTCATGTGAACGAAGGAAGCGTGTCTATAATAATAATGAAAACCAAGAGACCTATCTAAAGAGTGATCAAAAAACGATGTGCTTTTGCAGTTGAATGTATTTTTGTGTGTTTTCAATTGATGTAGGGAGGAAGGTGCCATCCATATTTATGTTTCATTAAATAAGTACAAGGAGACCTGAAAAATGAAAAGGAAAACTGCAACGCTCTTCCTTCTCACTGTGAAGGAACATGTCAGTAAGAAATGTGCTATTTAAATTGTGCCAGCCAAAAATGGGGATTGGGAACAAAGCACATGAACAAAGTCTGTTCCCAGATTCCAGAAGAAAGAAATCTCAATTGTTCAAAGTCAACAAATACCAAATGCTTTTCTCTGTGGTTCTGAATTCTGATATGAAGAATTAAAATCAGCAGGTACTAGTCTCGTTTGATATTTTCAGAAAATGGAATAATTATTTTCTATTTATTTTTCTGAAGTTGGGAAGTTTCTTTTTGTTTTACAATGATGTTATAAAAGCTCTGTTTTTGCCTACGCTACAAACGTTGTTAATGAAGATGTTTGCAGGTGCACCTGTGAGCAACGTACATTATTACATCATATCACAAGTAATCTATCTTTTTTTTTTCTGATCCTGTCACATTTTGCTGTGACTTTATCATCAGTTCTTTAAACAGGATGAAACTTCGTAAAGGAGGTCCTTCAGTGGTAAGGTTTTAGTGGATAAGAATGCATTATATATATGTGGTCTAGTATTTTCTTAATATGTATAGAGGAACTGCAGTGTTGTTCACTACTAATGTTTTCTCATGGTTAAGAAATTAAGGGTTGGGGAAGGAGAAAATCAGAGGTATGCATCACTGCTAAAGCTAGATCTCTTCTGTGATATGTTCTAACTTCTGCATCCCTGTACCTTTCTCTTACAGAGCTGGAGAACTGCAAGTTAACACAGTTAACAAGTTCACTCCACCGACTGGGGTTCTGTGAAACTGGCTTCTGCAGTGACAATGGAATGTGCTTGGGAAATTGTAATAGAGTCTTAGTATGTATATAACAGGAAACAACCATCTTCATTTTTTTTTTGTTATTTGTGTATTTTAATTATTGATGGTAAGACATAGCTTTAGTCATAAAAAAATTATGTGGAAAACACTTTAAATAGCAACTGATGCTGCAGAACCCTCAAGGGTTTGTTCAAACATAGGTTCCATATTCAATTCCTGTTGTCATTACACTAGGTGTCTCAAATTTGCTACAGTATTCTTTGTCTTCAAGTGTTCACTGGGTAGAGTTAGTTTTCTTTCAGTGTCTTGAGTTTCAACTGAGCGAATGTTAAGCTATCTCCTTTCATATCCAGGCACTCTGATTTTTGAAAGTCTATCTACTAAATACCTTGACTGGTTTACAGTCTCCCTCTTTAGAGAAGTGCATAACAGGTTGTTTCTAAACTTTTCCTTTTCTTACTATGATTTAGAACTTTTTACTTGTGTCTGTATAGATTATCGAAACAGAAGCTGATGGAGGAGGTAAACTAATAAACAGGATTTTCAACCCTTCTGCCATACAATATCATTTTGTATCAAGTATTAGAGTGTAGTAGCTGCATCAAAAATGTTTAGAACAAAAGATAATTTTTCTCGAGAACTGAAATACATGTGAATGTGTGTGTACTTTGGGATTAACTGTAATGTAGTTTGGTTAAAAAAACTCCTTTACCAGTATTCTGGTAATGTTAGCATGCAGGTCATTTGGAAATTCACAAAATGCTTATATTAGTAAAAGGTTTGGAAAACCCCCCCCAACAAACAGCAAACCAAAACACAATCCCAAACCAACAAACACCTGCCCACGCTGCTCCAACAAAAAAACTCAACGAAACAAATCTTGTGTTGCTGTAACATGGTTGTCGTGGTTTGCACCAGAGCCATGGGGCAGCCCGTTGGCTCTGCCGCCCCTCAGTGGTGGGGAGAGGACGGGAAAGGAAACTATTACTGAGCATTCTTCCACTCTGTTTATACGAGTTGGCTCAAAACTTTATTTTCCTTAAGTGTCTCAAAGTTACTTACCTATAGAGTTATATTAACTGTGTGGGGAAGATTACCACAGGCACATGTGGAAAATTGTAAGTAAATGGTAGAAAGCACCCCTTAAAAATCCCAGCGTGGAGTTTTTACCTTTTCCTTTCTCATCTCTTTGGGCCTATTTTTTCTATTGTGTTTGCTAAGAGAAGTGCCTCTTGTAGACTGACACCATCTTCGGGTTGTCCTTCTATTGGCAAAAAATAAAACAAGATTTAACATCACCCTAGTGATGTTTTCCACGTATTCTGGGTGTTGTAATAGGGCTATATTAATAGCACCGGTGTGATGATGTGCTTAATGGAAGAGAAGGCTTCAAATAATGCAGTTGTTGGCAATACAGTTACCAGGTGGATGCTGATGGGTCTGCTCCACATGAGCCACTTTTCAGTCTGTCTGGTCTGCACTTCTCTGATCTTCCTTCTTTTTCCTTCCTTACTGTTCCTTCAAAGCACCAAGTCTTTTTCTCCTGTGATGTTCTGTCAAGCCTCTTTGTCACTTTTGTTCCTTTTTATTGATCAGTGTCTGCACTCTGCTCCTCCCTCTGCAGAGAAGCTGGAGGTACTTGAAATTCTTTACTTTTTAGCTAACTAATCGTCCCAAAACGTTCCCAGCTAAATTAATCTGAGCTAGATAATGGGAGCACCTGCTTTATTTGATGACAAATTCTATCTCTTTATAGAAGCCTGTTAAAGGTACGGTTATCTAAATATCTATCAGACCTAACTTAGCTGCACAGACAGCCGTTGTTAGTTTTACTGTTTTGCAACAGGTTTACTACATACTGAGATGCTTCAACACCTTCATAATGCTAATCTGAAGCTATAAAATATATATAACAAGAATATAGGCTTGAAATAGAATATAGTCGAGATGAGTTTCACTGGCATTTTATGCTATTTGAACTTCCTTGATATGTTATGCACTGGATAAGACATCAATTTCCCAGACACTCACGTCAACTTAATTTCAAAATGTCTTTTGAACAAACTGTTTGTGGTGTTCATATTATACTCGAAGAAAGATATTAGTTTTCTGTAAATATGAGGAAATCCTCCAGGGAGCCACCTTCCCTCGCTGCAGTTTCTTTTCCAGAAATAATGATCATAGGAAAAACAGAAGTTTGAGTTGTAGGTAGCCATAACTCTGTTTAGGAAGTATTTAGGTCTAAATTTATCAGATTGCGTTATTTTTTCAGTCATAATGTCTGTTTGTTTCCATTGGAAAAGAATCACACTTTCATAAAAAGGAAAGGAAATAGGTTAATATTGCAAATATGATTTATCAATGTAACATCTGATTACAAGTTATACAATATCTTAGCAGCAAGTATTAGGAAATTAGGATTCATTAGTAAACTGACAAAGTAATGGGGATACCTTACATCAGGATGCTTGATCAACTCCTTATGTTTCCCCGCTAACACCATTTGAAAGGACAAAATCATTGTGCTCTCTGCTGTGATGAAGGGGAATACTTTGCGTCATGGTAAATAAGTTTTACTTAAAAAATAAGAAGTGGATTGTATGTTACCTTTTCCTTCTCTTATTAGCAGGACTAGTTCCAGGAGTATAGGTTGACAGCATTCTAAAGAGAACTTAAGACACTTTGGAATTCCTATGAATGTGACCTCTTTCCTCTCTTCCTTTGCCAATGCCCCGTATCTTACTGTGTACTGAGCAATTCCAGGAAACTAAAGCACTGAAAAACATGCATGTGGTACATCATACTGGGAGAAAAGTTCACTTGCCAGCTCATAGTAGGAGGGATGCATATTCAAAAAGGCGTGCTTTAGCTAGCTCCTGTTCTTAACAACTTTCCTTAGCTTTGCCTTTTATTCTGGTATCCTTTCATGAATATCATTTCACAGAAAACTCAATTCTATCATTTGGTGTGATCTAAGATTGCTGATATTTTTACTGTGGATACACCAGTGGTATCCAGCTCTTGCCCTGGGTGGTTATGGCCTCTTAAAGTCTGTTCCTCATTTCCATGCAAGCTGATGTGTCTGTCTCACAGAACCAATCTGTTTGCTTTCCCTCATGTGATGCAAAATATGTGCATATTTGTTATGTGACCTTATCATCACTCGCAAATACACTCAGCGTGTCACAATGGGCCCATTTAAACATCCATTACCTGGAAAGCAAGTACTTGGGTCTGAGTAACTTCTGAAAAGTTGATGGCAAGCAACAAAGTTTTTGAAAGGCTCTGTGAGTTGTTCTAATTGATCCTTTCCAGACAAGAGAATGGCAAATCTTAGATGCAGTAGAAAAAGAACCTTGTAATAATCTGCCAATGTAATACACGCTGCTATCTATACCATTATTTGGAGGTCCTTTCTCAAATTAAAAAGCATTGTCTTTTTTTCTTTTTTTAATACAAAGATCACTATTCCTTTTATGTGATGATTTTGTACCTAAAACAATTCCTCAGATATATTTATAATCTGCAAATCCTGGAATTTCTTTTATACATTTGTATGGCATTTATGGCATTCCCTTCTTGATAGATCTCTGGACTGCTTTGTTTCAACATCTCATAAGAGAAGAACCAGATACTAACAATACATTTCCTTGTACGTAGTGAACTTTTGTCTTTTCTCTCTATTTGAACATCGTGATCTCAGTTCCGTCTTGAGATGCTTCTTTTGGTTGTTGTTTTGATGGCTAATTAGAAGATAATATAAAAAGCTCATGTAAGTCTGTTGGTTTTTCCCCCATATTTATAATGCATATTTCATCTCTTTAGCAGGCATCTTTTCTATATGAGAGTATAATTTCCATATTTTCTTACAGTAAAAGTGACATATAAAAAGAGGTTATCCTGCAGAAAACTCAAAACTTTTTGATTTGTGGAGCATGTAAATGCCATGAGATACTAGATTTGTCTGTGTTGCGTGTTGTGTCTGTGCATATATTAAGAAAGGACTACGTCACCAAATCTTGCCATGGAGTATGTCAAATATTTTACATACTCTCAGATTGGTTTTTTGTGGCTGAGCAGCTACAGATTTTTGCCTTTGCATCAATGCTTGATTTTACTGCTACAATTAATATCGAACTAGCAAGTATAGACTCTAACCACTTTGGAAGGTCCATGGTCATTGCAGAAATATGATTACTACAATTGTAGCAGACAAAGCAGATGATGAACATGAAAGGAAGGAGATTAGGTCTAGGCAAGACCTCAGATAAATCCTTAGAAATAGAATCCAAGTATTCTGCTTCCCAGTAGGGTGTCTGTTTTGATGGACTGTTTGCTTGACTTCAAAATTGTGATCGAATAGTTGGCTGAAAAATTGTACAATGTAAGGATTGCTATGAAATGCCACTCTGCAGGAGTTTCTAATTGTTTTGAAATCAGGCTAAACTTTTGATTAAGTTTGAAGAACCTGTCTGTTTATATTTGGGAAATGGATATTTTTCTGCTTGGTTGGGAAATTTTGGGGTACATGATGAGTTGTTCTCTAGGAAATTGTTTATGTACTATTTTAAAATTTATTTTATAAACAATAAATAAATGTTAATAATAATCCTAAGCCTGTACCCTTCCATCTCCAGAATGTGTATGAAATACTGTATTTGTGAATCCTCATTTTTGCTTAGTTGCCAATTTTAAGACACACTTTCATCTGATGTCCAAAACACTTAAATAAATCCATAAATCTAGACTGAAATTAGCAAGAGTTGCAGATAGAGAGTGCGTCAAAAGATCATATTTCTTTGATAGATGTGTACAGTAAGACCAGAAAAATAAGCAGATGGTCAGACAAATCAAGGTCTTGACTGACAGCAACATGGGACCCAGTTCAATTTTGAGGGCTTATTATTAAAATATTTAATATCATTTTGAACCCTTGCCCAGAAACCTGGGGGATTTTCTGTTTTCTTGTAGCTCAGAAATAAGCCATTTTTCCAGGTTTGTGGCAGTAAGACAAAGATTTCAAATAGCAGCAATAAAACGAGGTAACAGGGAAGAGAGAGGGACTAGAATAAAATGCTGGTTTATAAATAAAGAAAAAGTAGGAAAAGGCAGGTTTCTTGTTAAATGCCCTTGAAAACCATGCTCCCTGCTAGTTACTCTCACTTGCTTTTACTGGATTCCCCCAGTGTGGTTAATCGCTCCATCTACAGCTAGCAGTTTTTCCTTTGCTCTTTTCCGACTCTGATCTAGTTGGCTGTAGTTCACAGCAGCCTCTACTCTTCTTCAGTGAGTAAGATAAAAGACAAATTAAGTCTTTGCTAAAGAAAATGTGATTCCTGGATCAGAGCCTTTTCTTCAGAATGAAACTGAGCCTGGTTTGCTTATTTCTCTTATTAACTTTGAAAGATCTACATTTAGTCAGAATGACAACTACCTAATAATAATAAATACTTTATTACTGGAAAAGTGGGCACTGTTTAGTTCCCTGTCCTTGAATGGTTCTGTGTTGTATTTCCCTCTGCCCTACAATTTAGCTGCTGTTTAAAGAAAGGTTTCAAAATACAGCGTGTGTCAGTTGGACCTGCTCTGACTCAATCCTTTGTCCCACTCTAGTCAATGCAGAACGCTTCCATGGCTTTTTAGATCTGCATGGAGTGTTCCTACCCTTTGGAGCTCTTCCGTGGTTTTCAGCAGTAAGTACAATTAATGGGAGAACTTGTGGGAGGCAGCAGTGTCACACGGAGAATGCTTTGGAGCTCTCTGTCTGGATGAAAGCACTTCCTCTTCTGCTGTAGGCAATCCACAGCGACTTAGTATGGGCAACCCTTCTTCTGATCTCTGATGTGCCTTTTGATGGATCAGTACTGTGTCCCCAAATATATACTGCCAAGGGAATTAGTAAGTATTTACATAATGTGAGAGGATGGTAGAGTAACTAACGATTAGACTGTGTATATTTTTTTTTAAATGCTTCAAACATTTAAATGCTTTTATTTAATTTTGATGTCTTTTTTGATTCAAAGTTCCAAACATTGACAGAAATTAATCACTACGGATTTGGTTTTTAATTTGTATTCTTACTACAGTTTTGGTTTCTAAATTGTGGTGGTAAAAGCCCTTGTTTCCCCGAAATAACCCTCTCTCAAACTTGTGGCTGCTAAAGGTTTGCACTTTTAAATGTATAGAACTGTGATGTGGCAGCAGAGGAGAATCTATTTGTCATAATCTATGTAGCTGCTTATCTCTCGGAGTATACTGAGAACCCATTTGAGTTGGTGAGCAGCTGTGAGAGTTAGGAGGCAGAATGGTCTGGTTACAACATCTGTGCTGTTGAGGGTAAGGGAGAAGAGCTGGAGAGCTCTAATGGCTGCTAGATGGGAGCGTCATTGGAGAGAGGCTTGACACAGGAGTGCTTTCCAACTGCTAGCGGAGCATTGAGTGTGGGCACGCAGGCCAGCACTGAGCAGCTACAGTAGAATTTCATCTGCTTGTTACACAGCAATGCTTCTCCTCTCATTTCCTTGAGCCTAAGGTATTTTTATGACCAAATTTGAATTGTACTTTTATATCAGTTGGCCTCATGCAGACATCCTTTTCTCTAGTGACATTCAAACAAGTGCTCCTTTGAATTATTAATGTCTTTATGTGCATTGGAAGTGATGCTGTTAGGAGGTGAAAAATAAAAATAATATGAAAATACCTGGTCCCTTGGGATACGGAGAAGCCTGAGGTGCTCAGTGACTCTTTTGCATCAGTCTTCACCAGCAAGGACTCTAACCGCACTGCACAAGTCATAGAAGGCAAAGGCAGGGACTGGAAGAATGAAGAACCACCAACTTCAGGAGAATACCATGTTTGAGATCATCTAGGGAGCCTACAGGTGTACAGGTCTGTGGAACCTAATGAGACTGATCTGTGGGTCCTGAAGGAACTGGCAGATGAAGTTGCTAAGCCACTCTCAATCATATTTGAGAAGTCATAGGAGTCCAGTCGAGTTCCCACGAGCTGGAAAAGGAGAAACGTAACCCCCATTTTTAAAAAGGGGAAAAAGGAAGACTCAAGGAACCTCAGGCCAGTTAGTCTCACCTCTGTGCCCAGCAAGATTACGGAGCAGATCCTCCTGGAATCACTGCGAAGGCACATGGAAAATAAGGAGGTGATTGGAGACAGCCAACACGGCTCCACTAAGAGCAAATCGTGCCTGACAAATGTGATGACTGTGTACAACAGTGTTACGCTGTTGGTGAATACGGGAAGAACAACTAATACTGAAGGAAAAAAAAAAACCCTGGGCTTTTTTGCTGTGTGTTTTTAAGGATCTAGAATTCCAAACAACAACCTGAAATTCAACATACATGAAGAGGTAAAATAAACAAGAGAGGAGTGGGAGTTTGGGGAAGGTCTCACTCACTTTTATATGTGAGAAGGGAGAGCCTGATGCTCTCTGCTTGTACATGCATTTGCAGCCACTTGAATAACTGTGTGGTAACCACCTGATGGAGGATAGTGCAGATTTTTATTTATTACTCTGTAACAAAACCAACGAAAATCCAAACCATTATATACTTGATGTCTCCACTCATCTCACTGTTTTATTGAGAGGTTTTATCTATCAGTGAGCAGCAACACATCCCACAGCTGCTTGTATAGGGTGGTTATTATTATACATAAGAGTATCACCATCCAGGATCAATTATTTTCATACTACACACTTCCAACTATTATGTTTTTAAATCAGGACAGGGAGGAAATAAAAGATTGATTCCTTGCAATGAGTTAAATCACAACCTGCATTAAACCTCCAGTTACATGTTCATAGAAAAGCGCGTAACAGGAAATTGGATTATTCAGACCACATACACTGCATCTTCTCCTACCCTCCCTCCAAATCTAGCAGAAGAGGCTGCATTTTTTTCTAATGGCTTCCTCTGCTTATTCACCAGATTTTTTTTTCTCTTTAACTCTTGTGTAATTTTCAGAATTGATCCTACTTTTCAGCTGCACATCTGGTGACTGCAGGACTTAATTATAACATTTTTGATGATCAGCTCTGTCATTTCTTCTTGCAATACACCGAAAAAACCAGGACAGAGTCTTTTTGCTATTTCCTTTCTGTCATTCAGTAGCAGTGAAGCATAACATTGCAGAAGTGAAAAATTAAACCAGAGAGCATGTTAAGAAACTACTTTTTTTCTCTTTTCTTTATTTTGAGATCAGTGCTAAAGTCTTCTTTCAGGATGACTTTTTAATCTTCTGCCACTTGGTCTCAAGAGTTCTTTTTCTGTGGATGTTCAAAAATGAAAGGAATTCACATCCCATGTCCTGCAATGTGAGATCACAATGTGAGATCACAATGTGAGATTCCTCTTAGGCTTCTTTCTTCCCTACTCTCTAAATATTTCCTTTGTGAAATAAGTTTTAGATGTATTAATCGTCTGGAGATTTTAAAGCGTTGTATGAATTTTTCCTTGAATTGCTGGAAGGTTCTCTCTGCTCTCATGATGTGTAGAAATATTCCATTGTCTGTTGACCTGCAGCTGAGACAATATGGGAAATGTGATGCTTATAGTCACTTACTGCATATGCAATAGCATTTTGTAGCTAGATCACTGTTTTTCTGTGGTAATTGTTGTGGTTTGGGCTGAACTGGCCGCTGAAACAAACCACAGATGTTGTCTGACCTCAGGAGAGGAGGAAGAAAGAAAGAGACAAGTTCAGAAACGACTCTGAACTAAAGAAAATATTAATAAAATAATAAAAAGGAAGTAATGAAATATACAAAACCGTATCGAGCTCCCAGGTTGACGATCATGTCACCAGCAGACATGGGGAAAATCCCAGACTGGACTCATCACGGACTGGAACAGAATTCCGGAATACACAGATTGCAATGAAGGGCAGGCAAACAGACAGAGTCTTCCTCGGACACCGGCCATTGAAGGAAGAAACTGAACCCTGTGATCCCTCAGCTTTCATACTGAACCTGATGCTGATGGGATGGAATACCCCCTTGGTCAATTTTGGGTCCCCTGTTCTGTCTGATCCTCCCTGCAGGTGGGACCCCTCGATGCTTTTCTGCTTTTGACCCTCCAATGTCATAACCCAAACAACGTCACCTGAGGCAATTTTTACAGCAGTAAGTTCAAGCAGGAGCCTTTCTACATACCATTCCTTGGCGTAAATTATCAACAATCAGGTCTTATGACTCAGGCAGCATTGTCTGTTGATTATACTGTTAATTTCAGAGAGTTTAGTTTGTTAGAAGGCGCTTGGCTGAAAAGTAAATTTACTCAATGCAAGATTTGTTCTGGTTTACCTTAAGCCAGGATGCAGTATGCACAATGTCAATTGAGAAGCAATAGCGTAACATCTTAGACTCTGCTGAACGAGCCCCTGATTATATATGTGTTTGGGTGGACTTGAACCTTATTTTGAAGATAGTGGATATTACAAATTACATGATGCATTACCAAATTATTTTCACTTAACAAGATCATTAATTTCACCCATTCTTCCAAAAAGCATAGAGAAGTTGTATTTCTTCTTGTTTTGTATTGATGTAGAATTATTTTACAGCTGGATTTTTGATCTTGAAAAACAAATGTCATTTGTGGACGCTATAGAGCGTCTGAATGTCAACAGAACAGAAAAACTAGCTGTTTATTTCAGTTACCGAAGACTTTATGAATGTCAAGGCCTTTTCAGATATTTCTGGTTGATCACTGAGGAACACTGATTATTTCTGTACAGCTTTGCTAGAAGGTTGTAATCAATGTTTTGTTGAAGTTTTCATTTCTCCATATAATAATAAAACCTAGTCTTGGAGAAAGCATCATGAAAATGTCTATCTTCCTTATGCTGCTTTCTTACCCTGTTTCTTTCAGTGCCCTTGTTTCTAAATCTAATTTTCCTATCATTTGGAGTGTCAGTTTCTTATTCCAGCAATATTGGTATCCAGCTGAGTCTGTGGCAACTTGAATAACTTTGTCTCTGAACTCTCTGTCCTTTTTTTATTTTTTATTTCCAGTCATTCTTCTTCATCTATCTCAGCTCAAGTTAACTGGAGGAAAAAACCCTTTCATCTTTACAACTTGGTGATACAAGATTTCTTTTTTCTGATATGAGTGTGTTTGTCCTTTCTCAGTTTTGTTGTTTGCCTGACATTTTGGAGCCTGTTTATAACATTTTTTGCTGCTTCTACTTTGTACTGGGGATCTGAATCATGAATTGATTTAACTTGATCTATCTTTGGTTTTGTCTCCTCTAAATGTTGTTTGTTTTGACTCTGTTCCTGTGTGTATGAAGCCTCCAAACCAAAGTGGCTTACTGAAACACAAATGCAACAATACAGTTTAAAATGTAGTTTTATTCATTTGGGGCAGTGTTTCTCCTTTGGTGTTTTTATTGCTTGGTGTCTTTAATATCTTTGCAGTTGATTATGAAGAATGCTACTGCGTGATCATTGTAATTGAGTAGCAGTTAAAAATGCTTTCTATTTGCATCTGTCAGTCTGAGCTTCTGCCAGGACTCAAATCTACTGTTTTGTTGGTGTCCTTTTCTGGCGTTCAACAGAAATAAAGGAGTGCCAGTATTCTTTTCACAACATTTATGAGTTTTATATTACATTTAAAAGTGTTTAATCTTGTACTTATACTTTATCTTGGCTTTGGACTGGTAACTGATTCACACCACCTTTGTGCAATTACTTTATTAAAAATATTTTTCTTTCTATGAAAGCACAATTTTTTGGTTGCTGAAATGATGGTTTCTCCGTTCATGAGGACAGAGTCCAGTATGCTGGTGAGCCTTCAATCAGTGCTTAAATGTGTGCAGACTTAATTGCTGTATAGCAATTCACTAGAGAGTATATTAATCACCTTACTTCTCCGTCACCCACGAGAGTTTATCCTCCATCCTAAAATATTTAATAGAAAGCATATTTGCTGAAAAATAGAATAATCTGGATGTATTTTAGGTAGCTGGATACAACCAGGTTTCAGAAATAGGAATTTCTGATACTTTAGCATGGTAAATACAGCAATAACTGAGGATGAAGCAGCTTTACCTAATTGCTGTCAGTATAAGTAGCTGATTTGTTTGGAATATATTCCTGGTTTTTTAAGCATTTATATTTATGACAGAACTCTATCAAAACACCCATTAACCACCAGATGCAGATTAAATTCATGTCTATAGATCATTCCCATATATAGGGGGTCTTGGTAGCATGACTAAAATTATATTGATTCATCAGTTTTAAATGCAAAGTACCAATTCTGAATCTACTGCTGGTGGCATACTTTTTGATTCTGGTACCTCTGGCGTAGCTGCAGAACAGAAATATTAGGTTTTCAGGACTCACATTATTTAATGAGATAATGCGGTTTATTCCAATTATAATAAATTAAATAATAGCATAAGGCTTTTTTTCCTGGTTCTCTCTGAAGTACTAGATTGCAAGTGCATTAAAAAGGACATGTTGAAAACACTTAGGTTTTGGTAACTTTAAAACATTTCCTTAAATAAGAGAAATGTTTCAACTAATTTGTCTCAAATGTTTTGTCTCTTTTTTTTTCCTTGCCTATTAGTTGACTGTGAGTAGATGATGTAATTCTTAATTGGAATTTTTTTTGAAGAGGCTTGCAAATTATTTATTTTTTTATCAGAGTTCTTGACATCGTCCTGAGACAACTGAAGGAATTTTCAGTTCAGTGAGAATTAGTGTTTCAATCATTTTGTGACCTGGTACACTAGGTATAATTGGAGAAAATATTTCCCCCCTCTTATCCTTTACGCTGTCGTGTAAAACTTACGTGAGTTTTACAGCAGATATGGGTCTTGCTGTCTGCTCTTATGTAAGTCCCCGTTTTAGTTGGGGTTGTTTTGTGCTACTGATGCAAAAAATCAGATCAATTATTTGTAATTCGTAGTGTGTCAGAGGAGGTATATGCTGTTATCTCTCCTTCCTGAGTGAATGAAAGCTAAGTAACACAGCATGAAAACAAGTTGAATTGGATTCACCTTCCTTATTCAGATTAAAAAATTTAAATGGATATTCACAGCAGAGTTTGGAGCACTAACAGAAACAGAGTATTTGCCAGAAATATGGCCAAATTTAAATTAGCTTTCATATTGTAACAATGATTTATGGCAGTTTATTTCTCCTAGGAATTCAGCTATTGGATAATTTTTTCCTGTGTCTTTTTCTGTTAGCTTTGCCAAAAAGCAGAAGCATAAAAGGAAGGGATTCTATTCTGGCTTTCACAATAGCAATGAAACTATAGCTGGGAGTTAAGCCTGTACCTCCTCTGAGAGCCAATGTGAAGCTTGTGTACAACAAAGGTTTATTTTAGAGCCTGGGTGATATTTAAGAAGAGACATATAGAGGCTATGTGGAGAATTTCCTGGTCTGGAATCTTTATATTGAATTAAGAGCAAATTTACAATGTGTCTCATTTTAGAGACACATCAGTGGTGAACCAAGCTAAAAAGAGTACAGATTGGCTTTTAGTTCATGAAAATGATACTTTCATTAAGCGTTCCCATTAGGCATTGGTGTGGGTTCATTATTGTTGCTATCTCTAGCATAATCTTAAGAATTACATACTGGACTTTGAAAGAAAAACAGCACTTCAATACTACAGCTACTGGTAGGAATTTGGAAGAGCCTCACATTTTTGTCCTGAAGAAGCAGAATGCTTCTGAGCTACTGTCTGGTGCTCTCTTACTAATTTTGCTATAAGGCAGAATCCTGCTGTGGCTATGTGTGATAGAGCTAAGCTCTATCTAGAGCCCACTGCTGCCTGCCAGGGACTCCTGCCCCTTTTCCTCAGGCTGGTTCTAATGCTCCTTTGAGCTCCCGGTGTCCCTGGACAGAGAACCATGCTGATAGAGACCCAGCCCCAACTGACTGCTATTCTGCTGGTTGAATTCTCTGAACTGCCTGGCTGCTGGGTCACAGGAATGGCGAAGTTTGTGCACAGGGAACAACAAAATAAATTTCTGGTAAAGGAGAAATAAGTGAGCTCTTTCTTCCTAATAACAATCAGTGAGTTATAACAACTAATGCATACTGATTTAGCTGTTCATATTTGCTATGAGTTGCTGGCCATTTTTCTTTACTATCTCATCTGGCTTGCTTTTAAACCTGGAATACGAGCTGGACGTACGTTATGGTTGAAAGATAAACTGTCATGATTTTCTTCAGCTTGTTACAGTTCTGCAGTAGTTTCTCTGAACTACTCTGCATGACTGCTGTGAGTCTAGAGCCGGGTGTGTAATATTGCTTGACTGTACTGACAAAGCACGGGTAGATAACTGCAGAGATTCTCTGTGATTCCAGTTGCGAGTTCAGAGGAAGCCAGAAGGTGCAGATTTTACAGGACCCTCAGAAGATGAGGGTGCTGGTGCACTCAGTTTGCACTGAGTCAGTGGATTGGCTTTGCCAAACACAACAACCACTTTCACGGCTCTGCACGGTGCGTGTTTTTCAGAGTAAATTCAGGTACACAATAAGGACAGAACCATTGCAAAAAATCTCTGCTTCTGGAGCTAATGACGCAACACTAAGCAGTGATTTCCTTTGCTGGCCAGCTATCAGAATGAGATGAGACTCAGATACTGTTTCTAGTTTCATTAGCTATTGTTGATGGCAATGGAGTGTTAACTTGGTATCTCTGCATTTTGCAAAATACCCCCAGCATGTAGCCACAATGAAGCTTTTCTGTCCTGTTTTAGGTGTCTCTCTGACACTTCCTTCTGGTCTTTGTACCAGCTCTCCCCACGTTTATCCCCACTCTGTAGTTGGACCCCGAAAGCTATGTCGGGGACCATAAGCAGCCCTGGCATGGGTGAAAGCGAAGCAATTAAACACATTGCAATAGGCAACATCAATGAAGAGTCCTATGAAGTTTTACAGTCTGCAGGTCTCACCAAATTCTGGCTCTTTCCAAATGCCATTACAACCAGAGTTTGATGCAAGCCCAGAAGGTCAACACACACTGGCTGTTTGAATGAAGAGTAGGTAATGGGTTTTCTTCTTCTTCAGATTTTCCTTCCTTTCCCCCCGCCTTTTGTTAGTATATTTATTATCTCAGATGCAGAACACTTTGTTTCTTCTCCAGTGACTCATTGGTCACTGATACTACAGTGGAATACAAAACACTCAAAAGGCAAAAACATTTAAACTACTAACTGTGAGCTTGATGTGTACAGTTGGTGACTCTTTCAGTGATGTTTGTTAAAAACCAAACCAAATAACTTGTATTACAGCATCTCAGTCCGTCTATTTTAGCAAAATATTAAATGGCAAGAGAACAGCGGTTATATTTTATTTTATTTTTTGCCATGAAGTAAATAGTGTTAATTCTTATTGATTTCAGTAGCTGCTGACAGTTCCTAGATATTTAGAACATTAGTAACTGGTGTTTTCTCCTATATGTACACTTTAAAAAATAAGTAGATTATCCTATTAGATGCAGTATTTAAAAGTAAAATTACATTTCACACAAATGTGGTCTGTCTTTTTCCAGAAGCCTTGTGTTTTTGTTGTTGAGGGAAATGGTATGTGCTCACCAGACCTCATTTGTTTATCTATCTGTCTGTGCTCATAATCTTCAAAATCATGGTCACAATTGCTATTACTCAGATAAGGAATTAAATGAAAATGAAATTGGTTTCCTGTGTTATTGCAAAATTCCTTAAGAATATCAAATAGAAGATTCAGAATAAAAAAAAAATATTGTATTACAAATAATAAATCCATATTTATTTTCCTGGCATTTGCTTTCCTGCATGCAGTGGTGTTTCCAAGGTGATCCAAGTCAACCCAGCTACTGATACTGCAGAATTTGTGAACTAGTACTAGGAAATCTTTAAAGACTAAATACAGTAATTTTAACTAGAGCATTATAATGACACAAGTTTTTGTGATTTGGTGGGCTTCAAGTTACACTGTTAGTTTGTTTTGTTGTATCATGAAGGTGAGGTGAATAAATACCTAAAAGTATTTGATATGCCTTCAGAAAAAGTGGATTGAAGGAAAAATTCAGAAATATTTAAGACTGTTTTCCTACATGGGAAGACTTGTCTTCTGCTTAGGCATGGAAATATCTGGTATGTAATTCTGGCTGCTGTGGTCTTGTATAATTAATTTTCCTGGCTTCAGAAAGTTTAATCTATAATATTGGGCTTTTGCAGGGTGTTTTGTAGTATATTTGTAGACTGCGCTGAAGTCTTTGTTTTGGAGATGCGGGGAAATATAAATCTGTATTATAATAAATTTGGAACAGCAGTTTTCTGCTGCCTGCCCTCGCAAGGTACACTCTGACAATAATTCAGATGCACTTCTAAAATAACGTAGGTGGCTATTTACAAGTCTGCAAGCAACCTTCACTCCCTGCAACTGTTTTCAGGGAAGAGAGTCAGTGACAGATGCCCTAGAAATAACGAAGCAGAGAGTGTGTGTTGCTATGGAAGCTATTCTACTGCTTGANCCCCCGCCCAATTTGTTTCTGGGGACAAATCATGTGAATCAGAGCACAACCTAAGCAGGTTGAGAACTCCAGGAGCCAAAACTGCAGTAACTGGATCTTTGGTGTAGCTACTCATCTGCTTTGCAGCCACTCTGCAGGTTCCCAAGGCTTTGTCAGTGTTTGTTGTGCTCAATATTCTGAGTGGGAAATTGCAGTTTTGTGGCAATTGAGTTTCTAGTTCTGGTACAGACTTAAGGAGAAGTATTGTACTACTGAGGGTGACTTTGACGTGTCGGTTTCCCAGGTTCAAATGAATGGTTTCTTTCTCCCACATGCTGTCTAATCTTTTCAGAGTGTAAGTGCTGCTATGCAAAACTTATTTTAATGTCTTTGTATGTCTAGTATGATGGGACTCAGTTCTTAAAGCTGCTGGAACATGAACGGCAGTGACTGAGTCAGAGCCGTTGCCCCTCCCTAGCCTCCTCTCCTCTGCCTCAAGGCTAGTGAGAGATGGGAAAGAAGGATTTTCCTTTTCTGAAATATGTGCTTTTGCATATTCTACTCTTATTTTTGATGCAGTAAAAACTTCCAGATTCCAGTGTACCGGGAGGTGGAGAAAAGAAAAAATTGACTGCTGCATTGGAGCTAAGGGAGGAAAACCATCATCACTGGGTTGTTAAACATTTATGTTTGGGGTTTTTTTAATGGTTGTGTAATCTTTACCTCTGTGTTCTCTTTCTCTCCATTTTTCCCCTTTGTACTGGTTCAGAGGTGAATGTGATACGTTCCCATTACAGGGTTTACATTTTTGTGATGCTGAATACCTGCGGTTTTTCCTGAGCAGGGAATATTTGGAACTTCCCAGCTGAGACTAGCACCAGTTTCTAACGAAACTTTGAAATAGCTGAAACAGTTCTGGTTTAAGTATTTGGAAGGATATTTACAGTATCTAAATAATTACTTGTGCCATATAAGAGATACTGTTTTGATGTATGTTGAGCAGACCTTATAATTACTTCTCTAGGGAACTGAATGAAAATGTGACTCCATTCTGCACTTTCAAATAAAATGTGGCCTTGCTAATTAATCCATTTTAAGAATACCAGGTACAGTCACATAAAACTCACCATTAATGCTGGGACAAAGGTTGACAACTTGTGCTAAGAATGCAAATGAGGGGGAGAGCAGCAATGATTAATCATTCCTCTGCTTGAAAGTGATTATTCTTTAAACCCATCCTCCCTATTATATATAACTGCAAGCTTGTTAGTAGTTTAAAACTTCTTATTGCACACTGTTAAGTACTTTGGCAGATCACAAATGTTACTTTAAATGAGCACTTAATAACACTGAAGTAGTGACGCTTTAATGTAGTTAGCAAAGTACTAATACTTCCAGTGTAAAGCAACACTGGGGGAGACTGTAGCATCTAAAAAATGAAAGATGAATTTTCTTCAGATCAGAAATCCAGAGGCAGCAATACGGCATAGCATTCCCTCTCTATTGTTACTCTTGACAAATTCAGCTGCAAGGGGAGAGCGTCTGTATCTCGTTTCTTGAAAACGTGTGAAATATCATTGCTTACATTTAAACTCTCTGGATGAATTATCTTGTTTTGCAGCATAAGCAGAGGGGAAGAGAATAATTGTAACTGTAATTTCAGTTCTTCACTGAGCCACAGCAGATTTAGTATCCTTGAGCAGCAATAACTTCGTACCTTGGATACTAAGGTTGTAACTTTGTAATGAGCATCCACTATAGCTCAAGAATAGCGTTTTGATTTCTAACTGCAGCACCAGTAGCACAACAAATGTACTTATCAGTGCCATTTGTATTCCTTGCACCTTTACCAGGGCAGACTAATGTTACAGGATACCAAATTGACGTCCTGTATCAGCAAAAAGTTTTGCTGCGCCCCTAACTATCTGATAAAAATGAAAGACAAAAGCTATTTTAATGGTATGCATCTAAAGCTATCACAGCAAGAGGAAAAATGGGTACCATACAACCCATTTGTAGGGGGTTTCTGTATGTGTGTATGTATAATGCATATATTCTCTCCAATATGAATCTGTCTCCTAGATGTACTGTAGCAGATCAGAAAGAACTGTCAAAAAATTCTAGTAACATCTTACGTTGTGCAGCTCAAATCAGTTTATCATCACCTCCAGAGCCTCAATGCATGCGGCTTCATGGCTCTCTGCACCTTACGAGTCACTCTGATGTTCTTAATGCTGTAAAAGCATTTCAAAATTTGTTATCATTCAGGAGTTCAAGCTAATGAAGAATTAGGTAAGCAGATGTGTTATTAATCAATGCTTTGGTGGATATGGTTTGGTGCTGTGACCTGGGATGAGGCTGCTGTAGGAAGAACACTGGAAAGCTGTGTTGGACACCTCCCTGGTTTTGCTTGAGAGTTGCTTGCCTGAGCTTTGTTGCGTGTGCTGGGCCATTTCATAGAGTCATAGAATGGTTAGAGTTGGAAGGGACCTTGAAGATCATCCCGTTCCAACCCCCTGCCATGGGCAGAGACACTTCCCACCACATCAGGTTGCTCCAAGCCCCATCCAGCCTGGCCTTGAACCCCTCCAGGGATGGGGCAGCCACAGCTTCTCTGGGCAACCTGTTCCAGTGCTTCACCACCCTCACACCAAAGAATTTCTTCCTAACATCCAATCTAAATCTCCCCTCTTCCAATTTAAAACCATTATCCCTTGTCCTATCACTCCACTCCCTGACCAAGAGTCCCTCTCCATCTCTCCTGGAGCTCCCTTCAGATCCTGGAAGGCTGCTCGAAGTTCTCCCTGGTGCCTCCTCTTCTCCAGGCTGAACAGCCCCAGCTCCCTCAGCCTGTCCTCGCAGCAGAGGTGCTCCAGCCCTCTGAGCATCTTGGTGGCCCTCTGCTGGACCCATTCCACCAGATGCATGTCTTGTTTCTGTCGAGGACTCCAGAGCTGGATGCAGGACTCCAGGTGGGGTCTCAGGAGCGCAGAGCAGAGGGGAAGAATCACCTCCCTGGTGACCTGCTGGTCATGCTTCTTTTGCTGCAGTCCAGGATGGGGTTGGATTCCTGGGCTGCCATTTTCCTTGCTGATCCTGGTCTTGACCCTCTGACTTGACTTCCTGGCTTGAACCCAGGCCTGCTGCATCAATGTGGACTTGTGTGGCAGTTGCTGAGTGTGCCTGGCCTTGGCTACTCTTTGTGTCCAGCTCTGTTCTCTTTGCTCAGGTCCTGGGGGTTGTGCCCCATGCCAGCAGGAATGTGGCCAGTGCCTGCCTTGTCATGCTCAGCTCCTGGCTGGTCCTGCTGCTTCCTGGCGTTGAAGGCCTTCTTGAACAGCATTTGGTCTTGGTGACTTGGGAATTTTGCAATGGGAATCAACAAATACTTATTTCTTAGTATTTTTGAGACATTGGAAATGATTTAGGAATATGTTGTTTTAGATTTCCCTGGAACAAGTTTGACAGTGTTTGTTTCATCTCCCAAAGCTTTTGAAAGGCATCTGCGTGTATAGTGCTCACTGGCAACCTCCAACCAGCAGTGCAAGGCCTGCTTCTGCCCCCACCCAGTCTCTCTTACATAAAAATAGTTTGCTCTTGATGAGACAGAGAAAATGCATCTCTTATGGTAAGATCTTTGAAAACAAGATGACAACCTCTCAGAGAAGCTTGGAGAGGTAGAGGAGAGAAGCTACTGAGGAGTTAGACATCAGGAATGCTGTACAGCGTGGACCTGTACGTGAAACTATCTTTAAAATACATAGACGTGGTCATGTCAGTCTCCCGCTAACTTGTATTTTCAACATGTATTTCAAGCATCAGTTTTAAATGTAACTATTATTCTTCCTGTTTGAATAGAAGCTCTCAGGGTATGTAAATTCTTACTGTACTTCTAAATAGTACCAGTACAATGTATTTTTAATGTTGGTGGCTCTGAATAGTATTTCTGTAGGTAGACAACTAAGGACTCAAACTCCAACATCCGCCAGAAATCTCTGGCCATTGATGGCCCAGTGCTGTGACAATTTGATTACTCATCTATATTCATAATGAACAACATTCTGATTATAGTTTTCTTTGCTGCAAGGGAATATGCTGCAGAAGCAATGCTTGTCTAATATGGGATAGAATTGCTATACTTACAAAAGATCCAAAGAAAATCTCAAATGAGAATAATTTGTTATTTTATTATCTTCAGTAAAAAGTGTGTTTATTTTTCCTATGCAAGTGTAATTTGGTAGTGCATGTCAGTTAAATGAAGAAAAAAATTCTGACAGCAAAGGTAGAATATTGTGTTACGTGGTGGTGTTTGACATGAATAGGAGAATTTATTTTTTTTCTTACTTTTAAACTATGAAGAGTGTGTGTGCATGTAGAAACACACTTTTTTATGAATACACAACGGTACAATACAAAGACCAGCTTCTGAGAAGCTGAGCCAAGCTTGACTGAGCAGACTCACTGGTGTAAACTTAATCCAGCACAGGGAGCAGATCCTGTACGATGGAAGGGCATGGAGCAATGGGCAGGACCCTTACTGGGCAGGGAAACAAGGCTGAGGAGAGATAGTGTGAGACACTTCATTTGAACACAGCCCTGAACACATGTGTCCTGACTGTGAAGGCTGAATGCCCTTGAAGGTGGAAGGTGTTACGGATTCTGACGTGTTGTCCCGAAGCAAAAATAATGCATGTTTTTTTGATAGCACTGTGCCTGCCTCAGAGTCTTTTTCCACTTCATGAAGATCATTAATCTCCTATGAGGTGTGTGGTGTGGCTCCTGTTGTTTGCTCAGGAGCACAGGCGCTGTCTGACTCTGTCAAATCATTTTTCACGAGGCAGTGCCCAGGTAGTGATTGCTGTTCAGTTGTCCCTCTAGTATTCTTTTGTCTTAAATGTGTGTTTACAGCAAGGAAATAGGGAAAAGAGAAAAGTTAGAAAGAAAAAGGCCAAAGCTTCATGTAGTTGTACAAACAAAAAGCTTTTAGGAAGGAAACCTACTGAAGCAGAAAGGGTTATGTTGCTGGAACAATTTTAAGGGCTGTGACCTCTTTCTGTCTGTGTTCCAACCAGAGGTCACAAGGCTGAAATTGGCAATCTAGATATTAAGTTGTTCTTTAAAAGGAATGTCTTTATTAAAATTGAACTCCTATTGTTTGCCAACTCAAATAGGGAATTTTTTAAAACTTTTTTTAAAAAATTTTTTTAGTTTCACTTCTCTTGGCACACACAAGTGATACAATTGCAGAAGAGCTAACCAGAGATTTTTATTTACTTATGCTGGAATCTATCCTTCCTGAGTTTTAGTGCAGAATGGTGTATTAGCTTTCTGTTGCCCCTCAGAACTGCATGGAAAGTACTAGACCTGCACAGGCGTCCATGAGGAGCAATATTGAGAAAGTCATCATTTTATGTGCTTCTTAAAGAAAGTGAACTTGCAGAAGTGCCCTGTTGAGTCTCAGGCCTTTGCTGTTGGTGACAGGGGGTGTAAGAGTGAAGCCAGCTTGGCAGTTTAATCCAGTATGAGTTGGAAAGGCTGGCAATAGTAAAGAAAAAACAAAATACAGACAAATTGGAGATCACCACCGTACAGAGAGTTTGAATATAAGATGTTTTGAATCTCATTTCAGATAAAGTATTGGTGTGAGACTTGTATGGGATCTGATTCAGTATTGCTGTCAAATACCCGAAGACTAGAAAAATTATTGTAAAGACAAGCTGCCTTCTGACTACCTCTTGAAATCCAATGTGCGGTAAATTCTATGAAATAGAAAGAATACAAGCTTTAGATAGTTTTGATATTTTGAAGGATGGTGCACGGTCTAATCTTTGACAGAGGTTCTTCAGCCTTGTATCAAATGCAGTTTGCCTTATCTATTAGATGATGAGCTAGCAGGTTTATCCCAGAATAAATATTTTAGTGTTGTTCTATACTTGGAATTCTTGGCTTCCATCCTCTTAGCTGTGTACTGAGGTTTGCCAATGGGGTTGCAGTTGGGAGCTTATCAACCAGGAACTGGGCCACTGCTTTAGGCCATCCCAGATTCCCTGGGAAGCTACAGTTAGTGTTAATGCCTCACAATACTTCTCAGTCTACTTTGGCAACATTTTCTTGACTTCCTACTTTTTTTGTTGTGTTTTTGAAAAGCTTCTAGTTAGGGTGAATCTGTTTTTAACTGTAATTAGTACAATTAAGAAATAAGTGCATATCACAAGAGGGATTTTAAAAATAAACATTGTAGACATCGTAGACGATTTCTGCCTTTTGCATGACCAGAGGGTATAATCAGGACTTATTTGTGGCACAGTGTTTGGATATCCAGGGAGAATTCATTACATATGCTGAATAAAATTTAAAATCTCCATAATAAGGAAAGGACACTTGCATGGGTTTTTTGTTTTCTTAATTGAAATGACACTACATCAACAAAGTATTTTTCCCTATATTTTTTCTAAACATGAAGAATATGCACGGTGCTGGTGAAATTAGTGATGTAAAGTTATGTATCCTAAACTAGCAATCTTTTTATCTTCCCTTCCATTAGGAGTGGCTAGATTTCTTTTCTGAAGTCCCTAAAGATAAATGCAGTCTTTCATGCCAGGTTTCAGCCCCTGAAAAACTTTTTATGTAGTAATAAACGCACTGGAAAACAGGTTTACAATAAAAGTGCTGACCCAGCCTTCACCATCACGGCACAATTTGTTTAGCTGCAGGTTTGTTGTAATCCCAAAACAATAACAGAAGATTGCCAAGTCAAACGAATTCCATCTCTACTTTCTATCACGCAGTCCCTGGATTATAACCCTTTATGTCTGGTTATTATGTCCTCTTCAGCTAAGCGTGCTAATATCAAAAGTGCATCCGGCTTTTTAAGTACTTCAGTACGGATAGTCTGAGTAGAGAGTTAGTTAGCCAAAAGCAAAGCACAGAATAAACACATCTTAAAGGAAATACCAGCATCATTCATGTATTTCCTGCTTTCCATGGCATGCAGAGTTTCCTTGTTTCTTTTCTCTCTTTCTCTTTCTCTCTCTCTTCTTAGTTTTTTTTTAACTTCTTTTGCTGTTGAGAAAACAGTGCTGCATTTAAGATAAACATTGACCAGACTAAGACCTTTTGTATTCTTGTTAAAATAACATGAAGTATGAAGCAGGCAACAGTAACTCTTCTGTCTTCCTGACCAGCACTAAGAACAGATAAAAAACCTGCATTTAATTTTAGTGTAATTGTTTAAGCTATTAATCACCACCATGAATAAATGCCAAAAGGGGTACTAAAATCTCTTTGCTGGAAAGGTAGAAAGGAGAGATGATTGAAAATCCACTAAATTTCTATTTGATTCTTTCACATCATTCTCAGATGCTACCATTTAATATATCTTGATACACTAAGATGCCTATTTCTAAAAAGACTTGCAGAGGGAATATTTTCATTACAAAACAACACACTGAGATTGAACTCAACTGAAAGGGATATTTTTTTTTACTCTGGTTTTGTAGAGGTAGCATAAAAATCTGTGATAAGGAAAAGGCAGAAAATAGTACATTATGGTAGAAAATGGAATCCTGTTCTGAGAAAAGAAGTGAAAATTGCTTTCTCTCTCAGCAAAATTTCTTGGTTTACCATTCCCATACATGTCAAATCCAGGAAAGTTGCCTTCTTTTCCAGGGAGAGAAGAGAATAAAGAAAGAAGTTGATCCTTTGAGTGCTTAGGTAAACATCTTATAAAGAGTTCAGATGTTACTCAAAAGCTCTGAAGTGTAAGCAAGCTGAATTGGCAAGTGTTGAGAAGCTGGTTGCCATTCCTAGTGTGGCTGTCCCCTGAGTTCTGCTGGGTGTGTGAGGCTGCAGCACTTGCAACTTGGCAGTGTCCAGCCGCTTCCTTTCCATTTAAAGCAGGGCTGTTTCTGTCCCTGCCAGACTAAAACTTAAATTCTAGGAAGGACTTTAGCACAAGGACAGCATTGGTTCTCATGTAAGTTTAATGTCTTGCAACGTCTGTCCAGAATATTTGGCATAAGGAAGGAGATTTCTTTGTTTTTTTTCCCCTCACAAAGTTCTGGACTTATGTGGTGTTGTCACCTGGAGGGAACTGGAACCATATGTATGCTTTGCCTGCATAGACTGTCTTTTGTCTGCTTAATTATTGGCTACTTTACTACCCCAAGCGTGAAAGAACTTAAGCAAACTGATACATACGAATTTTCACACAGACAAAGTCAATGGAATCACATTTTTATAAATGTAATTGATAGAACAAAATTCTTCTAGAGTTTTGAGGCCTTCCTTTTCACCCACGGCACAATCTGGCAGTACCAAGCTCATTGATAGTTGCTGAGATGGCTCAGAAAGGAATAGGATGGAACTTGGTTTTACTCAAGGTGTGATCGCATTTCTCTCACCTAAGTACAAGCATTTCTTTATGCAGAGCTCATAGTGCTGAGTTTCTCTTCTCATATCTCTTAAAAATCCGGGTGCTATGCTTTAAGAATTATTGTCTATTTAAGCTTGGCATTTGGGATTGATTGCCTGGTCACCCAGCTGTGGTTCCTGCTGATTCATGGTATCTATATTGCATGCAGTTCTTCATGGAATGTGGCCTATTTTTCCCCACTAATGTGTGGGTATTTTTGGTTTTGGTTTTTTTTTTTGTTTGTTTTTTTTGTTCTTGCTCCGTCCCAGTTTTAATTTCAATCTAAGTTGGAGGAGAACTCAGTAAGGATGTAGTCATTGAACAAGTTTATTACCACAGAAGAACTGCGAGTCCCTTTGGTTCCTTTATTGCATGCTAACGGTCTTAATGTTCTGAGACTGAACTCTGCTTCCTTCCTAGGAGAGAACAGATAAATGGTTACAGCAGGGCCAGATGAGGCTGCGGCACTTACAGCTGTTGTGCAAAAAGCCTTTTCTCTGTTCAACAAATGGGGATGGATACTTTGCAGAATGTGCCTGTGCGTGGAGAGCACTCGTCAAAACTTCCCCCTGTGAGCTTTTGTTTGGGTGTTTGGCAGAAACAAACCAGCAGTTTCTGCAAGTGAATATGTGCTTGTTCAGAATGAACTATATTCACACAGAGGCCAGAACCCAGGCTCCAACAATGACTTTTCCTGGATGCTGCTGCTGCATTTCTCTTGTCAGGTTCCTTCACCTGGGTTATCTGTGATCTGCCCCAATCTTACAGCCCATACATGGAAAAACTGAGTCCTAAGCCAGAGGATAATAATGAAAGCTAGAATCTGAGCTGCTGTAGGGGAATATGCTGGAATACACACGAGGACAATATCGCCCTCCTTCCCCAGCATGTAATTCTATTTTATTTGTATTGGTTTAAGAGTACGGTCAATTCTGATTGTATCCTTCCCATATCTTATGTATATGACTATTGACGTGAAGTGAGGCAGGAAATCAACTCCCGGTATTTTTCTCCCTGAATCAGAGATTTCCCTCATTATTTGTGCAAAGGTAAGTAAAGGATACCAGTGACACAGCTATATAATAAAGCCCCCGTTTTAACAGCCATCACGAATAAGCATAATAAGAGTTTTCAGGGCTAATATAAGGAACACAAGAGTTTATGCAAATAAATGGTTTGCTGACACCATTACGTGATAACTTTCCATTAATTTAAAGGCTGAGGAAAGATGAATTAGCAGCTGTCCCCAAGTGTTTCTTCAGCAGGATACTGAGAGGCAGTTGAAAGTGGTAAATCTAGCAGCAGCGACTGTTGAAAACAGCATCTCTAATGTTTCTGTTGCAACTGAAGAAGCTTTATTCTACAATTGGAAAAGAAGCAATGGTTTATCAAGTGCAAAATACAGGGGTCGATACTGGTACGTTCTGCAGACTGCAGAAGGTTTGTGTGGTCCAGCACAGGGACACCAATAGCTGCAGAGAGGCTAATAGCTGGAATTGCCTTACTGTATTTGAATTGCCTTACATTTTCTTGCTGTGTGAACTTTACTGCCTGTACTTCATTTTCTTACTCCTGAGCCAGTGTAGTAATCACAGAAAGTAACATTACCTCTTGTGCAAAGAGGTTGTTCTTCCTGCGGTATGTCATCTCTACCAGGTCTGCTGTAAGGCAGTTTCTCCTGAACTAATCAGTATCCTGCAAAGCAGCAGCACATAAATTGTTCAAAAGCATCATTTATTTGAATTGGTTGCCTCTACTTACCCTGTGGGGCATGATTCATCAGTCCTTTTCCAGTTGGCTCTGTTAGGCTTGGTCTGTCCACCATCACTTATTGATATTGCTGGTAAATTGGTTACAGGCGGGCTAAGTGTAGTTCACTCCGAAAGCCCAGAAACGAAGCCGAACCTGCTGCTGCTGCAGGTAGCTGCTCTGCAGCAGAGAAAGGAACTTTATTACATAGCTGAGTGGTAAACTATTGTTGAGGGCTTTGGATGTGAGTCGTTTGACATCAGTTGTTCTGTTTTGCTGAGTAAAGCAGCAAGATTGGGCTCAGGGGTTGGGATGGTGGTTTGGAGGGAAAAAGAAAAAGATGAAGGGCAAGCAATTGCTTTTAGCCTCACTGGTAGTTACGTGGCCGAATTCCCTGGTGGGGCTGGAGAACCTTGGTGCTTCCCTAAAGTCTTTAGAAAAAACAACAGACCAAACCCTCTCTACCAAAAGCAGAGATTCAAGAGCTCTTCAAATCTGGGATTATTGTTATTTCTGAGTTCTGTTTGTCAGGAATACTATGAGAGAGCCTTAACTCCATTATTTTTATTTTTTTAGAGTTAAGCACAGACAATGGAATTAGTCAGTGACTGGTAAATGCTATCGGGGAATCACTAAAACATCTCACAGGCCTGTATATGTCTATAAGAAACACGAAAATAGCCATGCTGGCTTTATGTAAACTGCACAGAAAGGCGAGAAGGTGAGGAGTGTTTCAAAGTCTGAGAAAATAATGGAGGGAAGAAATACACAGTAGAATGGATGGAAGTGTGTAAAAAATTTGGCCACAGGAATAACCACGGAGGGCGGAAAAAAAATCAACAAACCACCTCTGTCATGTAAAGTTGTCTGTCAGGAACTGCTGTATCCTCCACAGGGAGCTCGGTCAGCCCTTCTTCAGTTTCCTTCTACCGTGCTTAGGGTACCTGACCTCAAGTGCCCAGTCAAATAAATCAGGCACTTGAAAAGGCATTCACAAATCCTGAAGTTTTATGTCCTGTGTTGCTTAGAATGGCAACAAAGTTCCAAAGTTTGTACGTCTTCCTAATTCAATTTTTGATATAAAGTGAATAGGTTGTCATCAGCTATGTCATGAGTGCAGGGAAGGACGTTGGTTGCATCTGCAGAGCAGGTCTGGTGTGCTCATGCTGGGTAGTTTTGAAAGAAACTCAAAAATTCTGTCCTGGGTGCAACTTTATGTGTCTGCTTTGACACCTAATGGAGATGTAAGAATCCAAACCAATGGCTTGTTGTTTGAATAGCTTTGGACAGGAACATTCAGTCCAGGGAATGAGACAGAGCAGAGTTTGAAATAAAACCCTTGACCATCATATAATACAGACAGAAACAAGGACCTCTTCACTAGGTGCTTTGATCTCCTAATGATGTCCTGTTTTACCAAACTATTGGCTAACGTATCCATAGCTGCACTGATCCAACATTTTTTTTCTGGAAGCAGTGGAGGTATTTTGGTGAGCTAAATTGCTTGCTGGCAGAAGACAAATGGTTATGATTTTATTAACAAGATCTGAAACTAAAATATACAAGAATAAAGAGTATCTTTCTGAGAGTTTTTAAAAAGTTGTTTTATTTTTTTTTTTCTTGATCCTTTCACCTTTCTCATTTGTACCTTTGTGTGTGTGTTTCTTTATTGCTGAAGTGTTATAATTTAATCTAGAGACTTGAAAGACATACTTTGCCAGTAAGCAGTAAAAACATTACCAGAATTCTGTCAAAACTTCCTCATTGATTGGAATCTAAAAGCTGCCATATAAGAAGATCATTCACTGAACTTCACTGTATTGTCCATTAATAAACATTGTGCCTACATTAGTCATCTGTAATTTGGATATTTCATACCAGTATATCTTATCTGCTTGTGAAACTTTTCCAGTGTTTGAGGTTTTTTAGAAACATAAACTACTTTGTGATGTCAGATGTCCTGGAGAACTGGGAATAAGGTCAAGTAGAGCAAGTACTGTAGTAATACTGATTTTAAACTACCAGTGATTTCACAGAACACACACATCTACACTGTTCCTGGACTATTTTATCTTCCTGTAATTTAGTTAGGAGATCTTAGGCTTAGGGCTTGACTTGATATCAGTGTGGGAAATCACCCTTGTCCTGCTACACTACTGTTTCACTGTGGAGTTCATTCTTAGGGGCAATTTCAAGGTTTTTCTTGCATTGCTTGCAAATATTTTATGTGCTTACAGTACATCTAGGTAAAGTAAGTAGCAATGCTGAAAAAAAATTTCTAAAATTTTACTATGACTGGAGAGGATATGACCTTCAAAAATTAACAGATTTTTCTTTTTTTGGGGAGCTGAAGGAACAGGAGTACAGGGTGGGTGTACAAATGTTTTCCAAGTCTTTTGGTAGATAGTAAGGTGAGAGGACTTTTTAATGCTGAGGACAGTTGCTGTAGCGTTCTTTGCCTGATCGTTTATTTTAAGTTTCTCTGTATCCCTTGTTTCCTTTCAGACACTTCATTAATATTTGTCTATATTTGATAGGATCTGAGCTGTCATACCTGGTGACCTGCTTCCTCTCAGTAATCCCAACTCTCTCATTAGCAATCAATATATGAGCCTTCAAGTCTGGTCTTACATCCCAAAGTAGCTTTCCTAAGAAAAAGCTCCCTGAGTCTGGTTTGAGTTCAATTAGTTGCTTTCAAGCAGTAGTTTTTTGCCTGCATATTGCATCAACTCAACTGTACAGGAGTGAATGTATCAGATTGGGATTCGACTGGTGTTTTGTTTAAATCTTGTATATAATCAAAAGGTTGAAAAGGTTGTCATTGTTTATATATATATATATATATTTATTTATTTATTTATGTGTGCATGTTTCCAAATGATCATAATTTTCAAGAACACTCTGAAGACTCATAAATGCATGGCTTTTTGAACTATTTCCTTGTTGTCCTTTTGGGTCAGTTGTCAGGTCTCACTGAATAAGACCATTTACGGTGACTCCCTTGGATCTATACCAGTTTGTGACAGCTGAAGATTGTATAGGAATTCTCAGGTTTTGTATTAATAGTGAGGCCAAGAAAAATTGAGCTCACTTCTAATATGCTTGTAATAAATCTCCATTATTCATTCTCTCCCAGAGGGACTCTGAAAATCTTTAAGAAGCAAGCAAACCATCCAAAGGTCTGTGGTGAGTGACACTCACTGATGTGGATTCACATTCAAGTTTTTCTTGGCCAGTGATCCTTTGTTCTGAAAGGAAAATTCCCTTGCTAACTCCTACTTCTTTAAGAGGGGAGGGGGAATACACAGTCTAGGCAGAGAGGATGTTCCAGATGGATAAGGTCATTTGATATTTCTTGTAAAAAAATGGATGCGATTGTGTGGTCTGAGAAAGAAGTGGGACACTTCAGGTTTATTCAGAAAGAAATTTACCTGTGAACTTTTCTGTGTCTGTCACAGAAATGCCAGGTTTGTAAACCAGCAGAGCCAGCAGAATTTTGTGCTCTTGCACTCATCCTTCATTTTTCTCACAGAAGTGTAATTTTCCTCAGTGGACAGTGTCCTTAAACATGAGTAGTATGAGCATCTAGAAACTTTTAGCTTGTAAATCAGACTGTTTCACTTTTTTCTTATGTGAAGTTGTTTGTCCTGATTTGAAAATGTTATGAAGGAGCTTGTGTGTAGTATGTGGAATAACCTTGAAGAAAATGCATTTTTAGGTAGCTGACAGACCTTACTCTCTTAAAGTGCCACTGCTTCATCCAGTACGGTATAAGGGGTGCAAGGTGAGCTTGTTTTCAGAATGTGTCATTATTTTAATGATTCTTTTGATTTTATGTCAGGCAATGGAGAAAAACCCCGTGTCTCCAGAGAAAAGCTTAGAAGTAATTGAACTAGAGATGTGGAATAACAGATCTTGGCATCCCAGCCTTACAACTTGTATATTTAAGACTGGCCAGAAACAGGGTGGCATTTAAAAACTGTCAACTCACTTTCACTTCTCTTCCCCGCACAAAATTGCAGATTGCAATATTACAACTTTGATGATCTTCTCAGTGAAAATGACGTCAAATAACCACAAACTATTTTGAAACAATAGTAGTGATCGCAGCAGCACTGCAAAATACGTATTCAGTAAGAGTGAAATAATACTATTTGCAAGCATTTGCATTCCCCAGCTGTTCCAGTGCTCAGGCGTGGTGGAAAGCAACAGGAGTGTTATTTGCAAATGCTTTATCTGGCTGCCTCTGAGGATTGTAATGGCAGCTGAGATTTGCCTGATAGGTTTGGGGTTTTTTTGGCTGGTTTTTTTTTTGACACTTTTTTTTTTTTAACCTTCAGAACAGAGCAAGATCAGAAAATACATGGGACTTGTATTTTAGCATCCTCCTCCTTTCCTTGTCCTTTGCCCCCCAATCTTTGTGGTATTATGTGCAGTGACAGAAATTCTGGTCACTTAATGTAGGCTTCTAGGAGGAACAAAGCCTGAATATTGTAGCTATGAGCTGTGAGCTATGAGCTTTGAGTTACTGTGTCACCTCTGCTCTTGGGGTATTTGCTTTAGCTATCTAGGCTGTACGCATACACTTGTGTCTTCTGGCTGAAGTTTACTCTTTTATGTGGAAAAAATAGTTTGCCATTGTTTTCTTTAAAGATTTATTTTTCCCAGTTTTCAAATAGTCTGTAGACAAATTCAGAAGAGCTCTGAGTTTCAATGTGAAAGTTCATGTTGAACTGGTGACCTGACAGCCTTTGAGAGCTTGTGCTGCTTTGATATTTGGCTGGAACTTAGTGAAATAGAAGATAAATAATGCAAGTTGAAAACATGTCACAAGTGGTAGACATTTTGAAAAGATGTTCTGCATCTGGAAGCAGAGGCTGCAAACCTGTCCTGGGCTCTCTGTTTGGAGGAAGAGTAATTGGCTCCTTAAGCTCGGAGTCAGTCTGGTTCAGAGCACAGTGCCCCTTTTTTCAGCAATGGGTCAAATGTCTGGCAGGAATTTGACTCCTTTTGGACATTTTGGATTCCTTTTCGACAGTTCCAATTTTTCCACCCCCTTGTTGCATCCTTGTTTTTGCTAAAATCTACATTTCTGAAGCATGATGGGACTAAAAATCTTACTGTAGCAGTCATTTACAGTATTTACACTGTTTTCAAAAAGAAGAAAATTGAACTTTTTTTTTTCTTTTCTGGTTTTGCTTCTGGAATATAATTGTGTTATGTTGTGTGGCTGCGCTTCATTAAACTGCTCTTCTGTTTTACCCTGGAGATAGTTTTATGTCTGTATTGTGTGAAATGATCCCTGGTGAGTAGCAATCTTTATATAGCAATTTAACAAAGGTTAGTAACTGTTACCTCTAGTTTACAGTTAGAGAAACTAAGACACAGAGCGGTATTTGCCCAGTTGCGGCACTACTGGGTGTTTTTTTTCTTTAAAAATTTCCCTTCCCTCCTCCTTGCATATGGAAGATACTGAATTTAATAACTGACAAAAAGCACCTCGGGAAAGAACTGAAAGAGCTCATCTCTTCTTTCAAATTATGTATGCCAAATACGCAGTTTTGAAGTTAGTGGCAAGAGAGTGGTCATTGATGTTGAGGAAGATTTATTTAATGTGTGCAATATGGTTGCTATTTTCTGCTACTTTGCAAATCTATCATTCCTAAACTCTTCTGTAGTGTCTGCCTGGAGTTTTATAGAAAGTTCTGTGGCGATTCCTTTTGCTGTAGCCATATTTTAAAGAACCATCTGTGCCCACTGCTTCATATTCAAGTACCCTGGTTTAAAAAATACAGATGATGTTTTTATATTTAGAGAGGTAAGGATTTAAATAAAGGTCACAGTCAGGAGAGTTGTGAGATTAATTAGAAAGTAAAAGCAGTGGCTCTGCTATGCCTGTTTGTTCTCCTTTTGTTGCATATGAAGCAGGCGGTAAATTTATGAGTAGTTTTTCGTTCTTGAAGAAGAGAACTTGTTTCTTACCCTGCCCAAATTTCTGAGTGCTGTTAGCAAAAGCTATGTCCCATTGACTGAAATTACGGATTGAGGAAGAAAAAAACCTAAATCTCATTTCGCAATCACGTATTTTAAAATCACTGAATGTGTTTTATTTGTAGAATTTAAGATCCAATATTTTAAGAGTTTATTCACATTTTACTTGATTTTTGGCTTCCTTAGCCCAGAAACAGAGCACTGATGTGCTGAATATAATATTCTAAAACTGCACAATTCCAGCTTACTTAAAAACAATTCTATACCTACTGTGTGTGTCTTTTGTACTTTTCCCAAATGGCAACAGAATTTATGGCTGTAAGAAGAAAAATTTTTTTTTCTTCAGCAATGCAGGTGAAGGTCAGGTGAAGGCTAGACCGTGGGCTTAGACTGGGGTGATAAACTTCTCCATCCTTCCCAATAAATCTGTGCTTGATTGATTAATAGATTCAGTAATTAATGGATTCATTCTGGGTGCTCCTCGGGAACTAACTGGACGTTCCCTGTATGGACTGTTCGTATGTTGTGGTGATCAAATAGGGAGCAAAGGGGAAGATGACAAGCTGACTCCTCAAAGTTTACTGATTGGTTTCATCCAGTGCTCTTCTGCACTGAAAGCATTTGCTCATGTGGGTTGTTACCTACTGGCAGGATGAGTTCTCACTTGCCTGGTGTACAAATAAATGATTTTCAATCTGAAAACAGGTTATTTTGAGTGAAATTCACTTCACGCAGATTTTTTTTTTTTTAATAGCTTGCTCTAATGTAATAATTTTGGCTTCATTTTATTGCTTCTCATGTTAGATTCTAACAATCAGAGGGCTGCAATGTCTTAGGTACTATGAATCAGACATCTTTTTAGTTTCTTTCTAGGTCTCTGCATTTGGTCTCGGATCTAGGAACACGAGCTGCAGTGTGTTTATGGAGTGTCTTCCCCTGCTTTCTGTGGGGAAGGGGAGCAAAGAAGGAATGGAAATTTCTCCCTGCCCCCCAGTGGCACTGATCGGGGTGATCTACTCCTGCAGAAGTGTTCTTTGCTTTCTGGTAGTTTCTTTTTTGTTTGTTTGTTTGTTTTTTCTTTAGAAGGCAGGGAAAGGAGTTGCTGTTGTTCCCAGAGCGGTGTCTGAGGCAGCACTCAGAGATCATTGCTGGCCTTATGGCAGTTCTGGAAAGTAATCATTAGCAACCTATTTACTAAGGCTTTGACTTGCTCCTCTTCAGAAAATTATTATATCCTAACGATGTGCTACATCTTTTTATGAGAAAAGGTATTCTTCCAATATCATTAGTCTTAGCCTATGAATTAATAGATTTTTTCCCCCTCCTTTTTAATCTCCAGTTTTCCTCTAAAGTGGAAGGGTTATGTTGTTGTAATACACAGGTGTGAGAGACCTAGTTCTAGACTCAGCTTCTCACAGGCAATTTGTTGCTGTTCTTCTGTGATATATTTATGGACCTGGGTCTTATGCTCTGTGTTGCAAAGACCATATGTGACAAAAAGACCATGGTGTTATTTTTTTTTTAAGTTGCAAAGAGCATTGCAAAGGAAGGAGGAACCGAAGAGGCAACAAATAAAACAAACCAGAGTGTTGTTATTTTTTGCATGTTAGGAACAGCTTGGGTATTTCTCCAACTCTTTTCCTTCCTGCGCTTATGGTATGTAATTGATATTTGTACATCTGGTGACTTCCTTTCCATGTGGTGATTAGCTGCACTTCCGTGGTTTGGTCTGTGTCATCTGAGGTGGTTCTAATTCCTGCCCTGTGACAACAGTGGATGTGGTCCCATGTAATTCGATTAACTGCTGAGTTGCTCTCCCTCTTTAAAGGCCCTTAGGGTAGGAGGTTATTTGAAATTGCAATTTGGCTTGAATAAGGTTTAAATTCACTATAGATGATGTCCCCTTTTCAGATCAACTGCTTATTGATTTATTATTCCTAAAGGAAAGCAGGATTGCACATAAATCACATTGCTCTGGGATGGCTTTGCTACTGGACAAGATTCAAGAATAGATGAGTAAGTTTTTCTTAAATGTTTGAAGGTGTTACTGGAAATCATTAAACGAAACAAAATCATGCAATAAAACAATTCTGGGTTATAACTTACAATTAATTTCTTCTTTTGTTGCTTTACTGTATCTCTTTCATGGCTTGATTATCTCTCACCATTTTATTTTCTCAGTCTGCTGGACGACTGGTTACTTATTCTCACTGCTTAATTCCCCACATCCTCCCCCCTCCCCAGTCATACCTAGGCTGCTGGGTACTGCACTCATCTGCTCGTGCATCTCTGTTTCTCTAGAGTTGGGTCACAGACTTCATATATTGCACAGGTTTGCTTGGAAACCAGAGAGATCAAGTGACACCAGTATTTTCTTTTTTTTGTGTGTCAGCTGAAGCACAGTGTCTTTGTGATAAGCAGCAAAAGGAGCGTTAAACTGACTTATGACTCATGAAAACATGCCTTCTCATTAGAGAGATGATGCTACTTCTTTGTTTCCAATGGTGTACTGAGGCCTAAGTCACTGAAATTTGCAAAGTGCTTTTTTATTCTCCTTTGAAAGAATTATACTGTTCTGCTTGGTGAGAGCAAAGTTTGAGAAGTTACTTAGAATTCTGACAGTTGCCCTCCTACTGAGGACTCAGCCAAACCTAATGCAGAGCACTACTGCTTTTAAACTGTTAAAACACTTTTCATTGTTACACTTAGTGAATCACAATTTTGCTTTATGCTCTTTCTGCAGGAGCACTGGCATAATTTGAAGCAACAGCTACTGTAATGGGATGTAATGAGCAATTAATGAGCAAAATAATATCTGTGGTGTTCATGGTAACAGCATGTCATTGCTCCTTTTTTTCCTGTTCTCATCATTTTCTTCAGCATCTGACCTATAATCAGTTTTCTTTTCATGCTTATCTACAGTACTATTACTTTAGGCAAGGCCTCATCGTCTGTTTCAGCACAGAGAAAATTGATAGCATGAAGAATTACATGAAAAGAGAATAATGTGCTTTTCTTGACATAACTAGCTACCTGTGCTCTCCACTGGTGTTGATAAAAATGACATCCTTAACTGACTTGTAGTCTCCTTTTCCTCAGCATAATGTTGTTTCTAAATTAAATGTTTCCTTTCAAGTTGCAACGTGTCCTGAATTCTGCAATAGCATTTCCAGAGGAGTAGTCCTGAACCTGTTCTAAGCCCTGTTGACCTTCAGAGTATTCCATAGAGCCAGATTCACGTGAAGTAAGGGTCAGAATAGTCTTTTTCATCATCAGAAAACTCTGAAAAGGAAAAACAGAAACTGGGAAGAAATTTTTCAGCTGTAACATTATTTCAATAATTCAAGATTCTTAGAGCTATTTATTCTCATTCCCCAAATAGTGTTTGTCTGGAGAACTCAAGAGAATCAGCTGACTTCACTTTAGCCTCAAGGTGTATTAAGGATGGTATTCAGGAGCAGTAACTGCACTGGAAATCATGAAGTAATAAAGCACAACTTATTCTAGAATACTCTAAGAAAATTACATTTCTATAACATCAGGAGGGTTTTTTTAATAGGGAGGAAACTATATTCAGCCATGAACTTTAATACTCCTGAGAATTCCAGTTTACTTTAGCGAAAGATGTAAAAGTTAGTTCATTATGATTACATACTCTCTATTTCTGTACCCCAGGACAAAAATATGCTATCTTCTTCACAGGATTCCGGGGAGGAAAGAATGCAGTGAAATGTCAATACAGCTCTTCCATAGTGATGACTGATACTGCAGTGCTCTGATATTGGTACTGATTAGTCCACCAGGGCAGTATTATACTACTGGAATTGTAATTTGCGTATAACACCTAGGAAAAAAAAGCCTTTAGAAATCAACTCAGGTGGATAAACTCTTCTTTGTCAAGGTGTAGCGCAGATGTGAAGAAAAGCAGGGCCAAAGCTCTTACAACATAATGTGGATGCTCCTTTTCAAGTGCATCTTTGTGCAATTGACCAAGTGTGAGGCTAAGAAGATACATAAAGTTTGGGGCAGATGAATGGAGAGGTGAAGGTTGAGTCATAAACCTGGAGCCAGCTGCATTGTGGCAGCTGCATATAAAAGATCAGGCTGCAGTTTTTGAAAGCTTGAGGAACTTGCAGGCTGTGCATTGAAAGGCAAGAGTATATGGGTGGGAGGAAAACTCTTCATCCTTTACCTAGAGGAAAGTTTGCTGCTGTTTGGGTAGGTTTATATTTTTACTGTTCTCATTGTAACTGTGTGGCTTTGCTTACTGCACTTCATCAGAGTGTGTCAGAAAAGCTGGTAAGTTCTGAGCCTGAGAAGCAAATGTTCTTCGGGAAAGCACTTGGCCATGTTTGCTTTTTGGGCATGGTGGGAGAAAGCTGAAAAGCTGGGTGAGGAGGGAGCAGCAGGCCATGCAAATTTACCCAAACTGATTTTAAAATGGGAGATCTGGTTTCCATTAAGCGTTGCTGCGCCAGAACATGTAGGCAATTGGAACTAATGATAAATCTGAATCTTGCTGTCCTGGTACATGCTTTGAATCATTTGCTCACGTCTCTTACTAGCACACCAAAGTTGAGTTTCAAGCTTTCTGTGCTTAACATATGCCTATGTCAACCCTCCCCTGATAATTACAGAAACAATGCTATTTTGCTTTGCTGTTTTGTTTTTGCTGTGATGGAAGGTGAAGCAGTGAAAGAAGCCAGTGTGGAGACTCTCTCTCCAGAAGAGACCGGCTTCTTTCCCTCCATGAAGAGCTTACAGGAAAACATTTGTGGCAGTTCAAGCCATTCTACCTCCTCTACTTTGTCTGCTCCCATTCTTTATTTTGGAGTACCCTGAAGAACTCTGGGATTCTTCTGCGCAGAAGCAGGCATGTCTTATGTTGAGCCAATCTGTTTTCAGTAAAATCCTCTTTCTGCCCTGATAAAATTCTTTCACTGTGTTGATCTATGGAACTGAATTGCTGATTTGATAAGCTGTGATGAAAAAGTAATTTGTCTCTCTGAAATAAAGGTTAACTGTCTGCCAGGTTTCACGGTTCGAAACAACTGTTCTTTGCCTAGAGAAAAATGAGTTAGAGGAAAATTGAAAGCTGGTAAAAACATCTTTTCCTTAGGTTAATCGTAAGGCTTTACTGGGTTTGTTAAATGTGAGTTGCTTCTTCCTCAGGTGAGGTAAAATCTCAGCATGGAGATTCACGTCAAGGGTAATCTCAGTAACTATGCAGAAGAGTGCAGAGTTGGCTTTTCCTCTTGAAGCATATGCAGATTGAGAGCACATCTATGCTGTCTTGCATGCTGCATTGCACGGAGAATTCGAAAGGCACGCTGTGGAGTCTCCCTTGGCTCAAAACAAGCTCGTCTGCCTACCTGATGCCATGGGGTCATGCTGACAGCCAAACTCATTTCCCTGAAGCAGTGAAGTTAACAGCGGTAGGTCCTGGGCTCCCATTACTTGCTCAGGTCCTGCACGCGACCGAATAGTCCTTATGAGGTAGCCTATGGACTTACCTTCAGGTATTGTAGTATGTTGTAAGCATATTTCTTGAAACTAATAGCACTTAGGAATCATTCAGAACTTGATACATTGTCTATTTTCATGCAGAGAAAATATTCTCACAATTTAGTTAGGGGAGTAGTTTTTCGATATTGTTTATTCTTCTGATCATAAACACAGAAAAATAACTATTCATAATAAAGACTCCCTTGCAAAGGGAATAAGCGGAGATGTGCTGACAGGAAGGAAGTTTTAATGTTTTGGAAGTTTTCATATAGAATATTTAAATTCTATTCCCACTGCAGTATGTATTTTTTTTTAAACGTCAATAGTAGGTTGAACAATCTGTAGTAGTTTTCATTTTATAGTAATAGCCTACATGTTTTAGGCATTTAGTGTGTGTATTATTTAGAGACAGGTTATTTCTAAAATGATTTGAACATTTTTGATCTTAAGCAGAAATAAGTGCAGACATTTATAAACCTATTTCAGCACAGATCATATGCACACAAGGTAAAGGTCATACTGGTCAGCTTAGACGACTTCTGTTTCATTGAAAACTTGAAGGTGGAATAACAGCCAGTAGTATTTGTCAAGTGATCGATTGAAGGTGGAATAACAGCCAGTAGTATTTGTCAAGTGATCGATTAGTTTCTCAATGATAAGCATGAAAGAAAATCTTTATGCCACAAGCAGTTTTGTCAAGTAGCTTAGAGAGGCTGCATTTGATAGATAGACCTTTCAGGGAAGAACCTAAGAGGAATCAATTGTTATCCTGATGATAACTTAGCATGAGTTCATCAGTAAGCAACTCTACTTACCATTAATTCTCAGCAGTCCATCCACCTTTGTTTTACATTCATATACTACCTACTTTTCACTCTAATAACCTACAAGAATTTGAACTGAGTGTTTAACATCCACCTGTCCCGGTAGCTAATAGCTTCAGGTGTTTGCTCCAGAAGCATACAAGGACTTGTATTTGTCAGCAAGAAGCAAACAGAATTTAAATTGGTAAGGGGAAAGAGTTGCTTGCAATCGAACAAAAACTTCTTGCCCTCTGTAGTACTGATTGAAGGTGGGCAAAGCTGGGTTTTGTCTGGTCAAACAATTAAAAGGACAGCAAGCATTTGCTGCGTTTTCCTGTCCTCCATCTTTTTGTGAACAACCTTAGAAATTGTTTTTGCTTTTCTTACCCTTTGGGTTCAGATTATTGTCCAGAAACACCGAACACCTTGGGATTCAGCATAAGGGACGATACCTGGTCAGCTAGACTGGCAAAATAAAAGGAAATAAAGAACAACAAATGATTGCTGGTAAAGATCATACAAATCTCTAATTGTCTTAATTGTATATAAGATAAGGTCCATGTCAATCTATCTGAGCTTAAACAGCTTGTGATTTGGGCTCTTTTTCTTTTTCTTTTTCTTTTTCTTTTTCTTTTTCTTTTTCTTTTTCTTTTTCTTTTTCTTTTTCTTTTTCTTTTTCTTTTTCTTTTTCTTTTTCTTTTTCTTTTTCTTTTTCTTTTTCTTTTTCTTTTTCTTTTTCTTTTTTCTTTTCCAGACTATCAATTTGGCTTAGGACTCTCGGTTGCCTTGACCTTTTTGGTTTGCCAAATAGACACCAAGGAAAAATTGGCATTTGCCAACAACAACTATGAGATCGGGGACCCCAGATAATATAAATCCTCACTTTATTATGAGCTTGACTTTGAAACTTTACCTAATCTTCATATTTTGCAGTATTATCAATGTATTAGCAACCACTGATTTTTAGAAGAAAATATTCCTATTCATAACAACATGCCGAACATCTCTGGAAAATTTAAAATACTTTTTGATATTCATTAGTGACTCTAGTGCAGCTATTATGATTGAATTTTATTTATCTGAGATTGCTGATAGGAACTGGGCGGGAGGGGGAATAAGTTTTCATACAAAATGTTCTATGTCAATTCAGAAAGTGGGGGGACAAACGTGAGCTGTAGCCTATGGCAGTGGCAGAACAAGCAGCCCTGCAGCACACTTTCGCTGTGGGATACAAGTGTTTGGAGTCCCAAATCTTGTAAATTTGGCTTTCAAATTGAAGGGTACCCTGAACAGTCACGCTACATAGTAACTCAACCATGTCCACCACAGTTCCTTTGGAAGGGAAGTACAATCCCTCAGTATGAACTGATGCGAGACTTTTCTGGCAGAGGTGATATACTGAAAATCATCTAATAAATATTTTTTTTATCTTCTTTATGTCTTCTTGTCAGGTGGGAGGGAGAGTTCTGAGTAAATTTGTGATATCTTCTTGTCATCTTTAGAAGTAGAAGCCTGAAAATCTTGTGTCACAGCTGGATTCATGCAAATTTTTGTTTAAATGGCCATGGCTATAGAAGGTTTCATAGAGAATATTTGACTTGTACCACATCCTTCATACACAGTGCCTGGAAAGGCAGCGGTTGGAGGGGATGTATTGAGGAGGGGAGTATGAAGAAAATCTTGCAAGTTGCTTTTTCATGGTAAAGCATTCGACTGAGGTCTGTGCCAGATGATTAATATTTACCCACTGTTAGCAATAAGCAGCATACACAGTGGAACATCAGCTAAGATCACCAGATACTGCTATCAGGCTTAGGTGTAAATCAAAAGTAGCTCAGCTGAAGACAGTTTCAATCATGCAATGAAAAGGAGATGTTATCTTACCTGAACACATTATGTCTGTTAAGTCTGTAAAACATCTGTTCTCTACTGACAGTTCGCCAAAAAAGCTACTCTTGCCCCATTTGTGTGCCGAAGATGATTCTTTCACTCCCTGAATTGGGACAGATTATCAATGTACTCCTGCACAGAGTTCATTACAGTCCCCTTTTCTGTTGATTTGTATGAAATGAAGAGATCCACAGCAATAATCAAACCCTCCTCCTTTCTAGCCTCTGTGTTATACTTTTAACAGGAATGGAAAGAAGCAATGATTGTTTTTTTGTTTTGTTTTTTTTTTTAATTTTTTTTCAAAACCCCAAATTTCCTACTGGTATTTTGATGAGGCATCCACTTAAGAGGAGTTAATTTTAAAATGTCTGTCTTGGTGTGCATTTTCTGTATTGTTAATAAAAAGACACCATATGTGGAAGTTCAAAATTTATATTCAGAAATTACTTGAGGAAGCAGTTAACCAGAAGTTAACTGGGGAGAGAAGTGGTGATGTGCCACCTCCTTATTACCTGGCCTCCTGAATCTGAGCGTAATAGGGAGTAATTTTGTTTCTGGCCATAAACTCCCTGTCAGTTTCCAGGTATAATGTTTCTTAGATTTACTGGTCCATGGAAACTGAGTTAAATGCTAGCCCTGCTTTTGGACTCCCGTATTTTTCTAGGAGTTTCCTCTCTTGAGCTTATTCTGGTTGTCACAGATTTCTGCAGCAATGTTTGCAACTTGAGTGGTAGTTTTTGTGCTAACAGTCACCACCCTCAAGTAGAGTCTTTATAAACATTTTCCCATCTGTGTGACAACACTGTTAAAAGCAGATCCTAAAACACCTGTTAATGGCCAAAAAGGGCCGGGGGAGTGTTCTGACAGTAAAGATTTTTCAGGTACGATGAAATATTGTTGTGTAAATTGAACACGAACTTTGGAGAGATTTTGATGCTTGTAGTCACACAGTCCAGTGCATTTGAGAAAAATGTATTGAAGGCAAGTCTGCACTTGGCCTTTGGAGATCTCAGTTTTGTGGAAATAAAGAAATGAAATCACATTCTGGGCTCAAGTGAGGAGTGACCTACATTGCCGCTCTTAGCTAAGTGCTCACTGAAGAAAAATCTGTGGAAGATAGGATGGTTGTTCAGCACCTTAAAGACCTTAGTAAAGAACTCAGACGTTTTATATAGGTCCCAAACACACAGAGATGCTGCTGAGACTACCAAGCCTCATATATGCTGGAAATCCGGGCCAAACTGAACAAGTTCTGTTGGGAGCTGAAATAAAAAGAATAACAAAACAGACGTATGTTTCTTAACTGAGACTGGAAGCCACAATGCAATTTTTGTAGGTCAGTCCTCAACAAGAGGTTCCCAAATTCCCTGTACATCAATGCAAGTAGCAACTTTACAAGAGCCATGGCAACTGCTGGTTCAGGATTAACATCAGTGTTTCCTAATTCATCCGCTTTGCCTGTCTTAAAGTAGTGCAAGGAAGCTGGCCTGGAGTCTAACCTGTAGGTTACTTGTACAAGTTAGAGGTTGCATGATTTAAGGCCATAGATTTTTTTTCCAGCTTGTTATCCTATTTTTAACAGTTAAATAAGAGAAAAACCGTGCTGGAAGTGGGTTTTCCATAGAGGGGATTGATAGGGCCAGGGAGTGCTTGGCAGTGAGGGTGCTGAGGCTGTTGATCCCTGCTGCCTCAAATACTCACTGGTTTGCTCGTGTTTCCTTTACCGACTGCTGAGGAGTTTGTAGACCTTTCTTACCCATTCCTGAGCTTCAGGCACACCATCTTCAGTCCCCAGTAGCCCACCCCAAATAAGAGTTGAACTACTCAATGCCCCCTACCAAATTCTCTTTCCCAGGACCCCAGATACCCTTCTCTTCTTGTTCTCCTCAGCACAAAACCATTTGTCAAAACTTTTATTTACTGCCTTGAGATCCTTGCTTTCTTTCACCCCAAGACTTCTACTCCTACGAACTCACTTTTGCATTTCCAGTTGTCAATCCTAATTCACGTTGTTCAGTTCTCTGTTTTGATTTTTCATTTTTTCTTGCTACTGGCACCACTACCCTCCTGTGCTGTGTGTTGGGTCACGGTCTAAGGCTATGTGCTCTTGGTTAGTAGTGTTTCGGGGTGCAGGGTTTTTTGGCTTTTTATTTATTATTTTTTTTATTTGCTTGTTCAAAGAGCAAAATCTTTGATATTGGGAATGGTTACCGGAAACCCACTTTGACAGGGTGCTGAGAGCAATTTAAGCTATGTGTGACAGCAGAGTGGAGTAATGATGTATATCTATGTATCTTGGTCAAAGTTTCTCTTTAAATAAAAAGCGGAGAGAAGAGATTTAGGTGATGTTTGTGCAGAAATCTTTGTTTACTCTCGATCTATCTAGGATACCTGCAGGTAGAGCTGGTTATATTGTCTGTCAGTATTTCAGCAAGCACAGACTGCAGCAGCTTTCAGCGCTCCTGTTTACTTCAGGGCTCGTGGCTCAGTGTACCTGGATGGTAAATGCAAGGTCTGTGATAATTCACAAGCTGCACTGATAGCTACCTACCCTCTTCTTTCCTCCCCTCTAATCTATTTGAAGATGGAGATATTTTCTAGCTTTGCTAATTTACTTTGCTCTGTGTCTGTGCACTTACTTTTGTAATTTTGGCAACAAAGTCATCAAAATAGTCTTTCTAATGAAATAGTTACCCAACAAATTGTAGAAAATGCAATAAACATGCTTTGGGGTAAATAAATACAAATACAATTCTCTTACAGTGTAAATAGAATTGTAAGTTCTAATTTAGTGTGAGGGTACAATAGCTGCTGTGGTCAAGATTCCAAAGTACTTTTTGGACAAGATGTTTTCTTTCTCAGCAGAAGCTGACAGAATCCAATACAGAAAGTTGTAATTTGGTCTTCCAGCATAAAATGCCAGTTTCTTTCACCCTCCCTTCACTATAGCACAAGATTATGTGTTTTTATAAGCCTGCCAAGCTGAAATCTCAGGGAATAGATTTACACGGGGCATTAACTGCAATATGTAGCTAGGAAGCTGTGCAATAAAAAAAGGTACATGGAAATTCCTGCAAATTACAGAGCTAATCCACTTCCAGGGAGCTCTGCTGTAAAGGATAGCCTCATTCTAGCAAAGAATAGATGAGCCTGTATGTATCTCTCATAATTAATGAGGAGAAAACCCCTGAAGGTTCAATTGAAAGAAAGGCAAATTGCAGAGAGCAAAGTAGGGAAAGCAGGACTTTTTATGTAGCACGGGAAGACTAATTAGCTTTTATTTTCCATAGGAAATAGAACTGTGTATTCTTGCAGGGAAGTGGTGAAATGGTAACTGGCCATTGACATAAGACAGGAATTGGTTTGTTACTGCTGAATCACCAAGTGTTTTGTTACGGATACCAAAATTTTTGTCACATTTGGGAGCTAAACTTTGGGAATTAGTCATGTTGTGAAGTGAATCCAGGTTAGATCGAGCAACAACAGCTGCAGGGTGCAAGGAAAACGACCTGAGCTATGTGAGCCTTGAAGTTTTAATAACCTCCCACCTCTCCATGAGTTGTTTTCAGTCCTTGAGAAGGACTTGCTGTCTCAGAATGCCTGTAACGGAAACATTCTGGTTTGTCTGCTCCCTTTGGAAATGGCCACAAAGCTCCATCAGACAAGAAAGGAGGTCCTCAACCTTTCTTCACATTGGTAGTTTCATCTGTAAAAGGATGGAAGCAATAATAAGCTGTGAATTAACACATGTGCTGGAACAGGGCACTAATACTGGACTGTGCATGTATATATTAAGATTAGTGTAATTTTAATGTGTTAGCTTTGTGAGGGGGTGTTAGTGAACACATGTACATTCAGACACAATGATTTATTTAGCTTCAGGAATCTTTGTGGCAGTGATGCAGTGACTGCTAGTCTTTCCTGTGAAGACATGGAGATACAATGGGGAAATAACAATGACTGTTCTTTCAATAAACTTTGACTGTATCCTATTAAAGTGTTACTGAAAAGGGTACTTATACTGCTGGAAATATTTGCATCTTCAAGAAGAGTTTGCATTTTTGTGACTTATACTGGCAGCTTTCTTTCATTCCTTAAATTTATAATGTATTCTTCAGATTTTAGAACTAGCAAGTGGTCAGTAGGTTGTTTATCTATCGGTCTATCTATTTATCATGCAATCTGCAAACTGTATTTTCCTGGAATGATGTGCCTCAATTGTATGTTATTAATGGAATGCATTGGATATTGCCACTGTTGGACAGTTTGCATAAGCAGTTGCCAGACAGACTAGTGATATTTTCTGCTTGGTTTTGAAGCCACGTCATTAGCCTTGGGGTGAGAGGCCATTCTAAATTGTAATTACTTCGACTGAGAGCCTCAAAAATAGATTTAAGTGTGATTTTGTGTAGGCAATTTTAAAAATAAAGTTTGGCTTGATGTGTTATTGTTTTCTTAAAGATTTAAAATTAAAACTTATTCTTATATTAAAGAAAATTAAATTCAGGGAAATATGACAAACATATGTGCTACATTAAGGTGTCATAAGTACTATAATTATATTTCTTCAAGTGTAACAACATTTTAATAGGTAGTGTCTAGGGCTGATCTGACAAGGTATTTTTAAAGTTTTGAAATGAATGTTCAAAATAAGAAAACATGCCACTTAAATTTAATGAATCATTTCTATAAGATTTGCTAGAATGTTAGAAAAGTATTTCACCTAGAAAGGGCTGTAATATATTCTGAAGTGCTCTGAAGTAGGTAGTATTTATTCTTTCACTTATGATTTCAAAGAATGAAAAATCCCATTCTTCCCTTTCACTTGCTCTTGGGGCAGAAAAAGGCCAACCCTTTGCTAAAAGTCTCTAACATGACTTTAGGCTGAATCACTGCAAATTCTTCAAAATATAATTAATGGCATTACATTCAGGTTATTCAACCAGTCCTTCAAGTGTATGGTCAACAGCAGTAAGTTGACAAGTTTATCAATCACTTTGCGAGACAAATCCTGATTAAATAAGAACAGGACTTAATCTTTATATTGCAACATAAATCATGTGTACTGCTCACTAAGAGATGGGATCAATTTAATTTTCTACAGCTGTGCTACTGACAACTATTGTTTATAAAGCACCATGGAATTGCTTGCATTAAATCAAGAACTTGGCTGGATGTGTGTGTTGCCTGTCAGCTTGCCTGAACCAGACAACCAAGAAAGGACACTTATGTCTGACTTCATGTGATGTAGCATCTCCTTTTGCCAGGCACTGAGCGGAACCTTTAGGTGTGAGGACAGGGAGGGCAGCAGAGGTGCCTGGAGAGGGGCAGCCCTGTCTGCTGGTAGAGCAGTGGAGATACGGAGATGTTCTACCCTGCATGGGTAGGGATTGTCCTTTGACTGTGAGTATTGTTAGAGGGTACCATAATTGATATGATATGCATTGCAAGTGTGCGTGTGTGTATTTACAGGGTTATACAGTATACAATGGGTCTATACTATGTATGTAGTTCATCCAAACTATGGCTTTATTAAATTAAAAAATTCAGTCTGGAGAGGCACCCATGACTAGAGCTTCTTACCTTTTGTTTCCTTCTCTCCTTCCAGGTCATTCTTTTTCTTAGTTATGTGAATTGCCTCCTTTGTTTCTAATTTGGTTTCTGAATTCTCACTCTGTATCTAATACCAGTGTCCAACACTGCAACTTAATGAGTTCATTTATAGGGAATTAAACTTAAAGAAGCTTTGAAGTCCCTGATACACAGCTGGTAAATCCTTGTGTTTTTAACAGCATATTTGTAAAAGGTATTCAGAAGGTGTTTAGCATCCAACTGAGTCTACAAAACCAGGATGAAAACATAAAGTTGAGAGCCGAATGTTCTGCTCCGCTACATGTGTGATACTTCCACCAAAAAAGATAGTCTTCAAACAAAAAGAAGTTGCATGTGTTTGACAGAGGGGAGTATTCTCAGTGCTGGCATCTGGCTTGTTTTTAAAGAAGGAGAGATCCAAACTGATAAAATTTGTGCTGTACACCCTCAGCAGGGTGTGTGAGACATATATATATATATATATATATATTTTTAATAAAAAACCTCATTCCTTTTAAATATATTCCTCTTAGTTGTAGATGTAATTTGCTGTATATTTCTGAATACTTTAATATATTCTCTATTAAATAATAGAAAACAGTTTCCTGCTGTTTGTGTATTACTCTGCATGGTTTAACTAATTGTCTAGACTAAAGGTATGATGTAGTTCTTAATTCAGATGTCTCCTGCAGCTAAAGGCATACATTTCTTGAAGGGATTAAGTAGCTATGAAGGCTGGGGAACAAATGGTCTTTGGAAATCTCCCAAAAATTTCTTGTCTAATGTTTTTTGTCGTGGTGAAAGCTAAAGTGGCTAGGGTTCTAGGCAGAAAAATTAATCTCTGTTACAACACAGTGAAACAATTCTTGAATAGTTCTACTGATGTTCCTCTTTAAGAGCAAATTGCTGGTAAATATTTGCTTCTCTTCCACTTCTGAAGTATTTGACTGCAAATTCATCATCATCATCTTGTTGTCTTGCTGAAGAGAGAAGGAAGTTCTTCCTGCAAGGAATGAAAGTGAAGTGTTCTACACCAGCGAGGAGCAGGGAGCTAAGGAAATTCATTTATTGCTGGCATCTTTCAAGTGCTATTTTCCTGAGCAGAGGGCACTGCCGGGCCCGCGTGAAATCAGGAGGCAGTCTCTTCAGTGGGCTGCAGCCAAGAGGCACCAGCACAGCAGTGCTGCTGTCCTAACCACTTCTCTTTCCCTTCTCTACTTTGGGAGGGTGTTGTAGTGAGCACAGCCATAGCCACTCTGCCAACAGCAGAGAGCTTTCCTCTTTATGGTTTTGTCTGTGGGAAGACTTTGGCATAAGATCCCTAGCCACTGAGATTCCCGCTGTCTCTTGCGAAGGAGCCAGGATCTGAAATAGTGAAATTGCTCAGAAATTCAGAGACCTCACAAAGCACACAGGCCAGGTACTGACTAACCTTAATTTCAGGGTGCTTGTCTCCCTGCTTTCTTAGTTCTCAACACATGTCTGTCCAAACACTGAATAGGCTGGGAGGGTAACTCTGGTGTGTGCTGATGAAGAGGATAATCATACTACATGTCACAGTGTGGCAGTATGATGTGGAGTGTACAGGGAATGCTTTGCAGTGAATTAAATTTGAAGTAAGTAAGCTGATTTTAGTGATGACAAAGAGAAAATTAAAAACATTCATGGAAAAGAGAAGAATTGCAAGGTAGTGTCAGTATCCTGGCAGTTGTTCACTGATGTTGATTGAAAAAGTAAAGATAAGCTGCTTTCTGGGGAATATCTGCAGTAGCCAGCCTCATTTTCTGTTCTGGATTTATTCACTTCGCAATTCACTTGGGACGTTAATGGGATTATTCTACTGATCACAAGAATTGAATATGTTGCTGTATGAACACAGTCAGGATTGGACCTTGCTATGAGATTTGGTATATACGTATAGTAGAAGGGTTCCTTTACTGGCAAGCATGTCATCAAATAAGTGAGACTCAGTTATAAAATAAACAGTGATAAAGTACCAAAATACTATTAATAACATTATATACATGAAAGAAAGAGATACACGGAAATTAAAACTATATTTGGGGATTTTACCTGGGAAACTACCTACAGTTAAATGGATCGTTTGTTGTTGTGATGTGCTGGTGGATGAAACAAGATGGGTTAAAATGTATTCCTCAGTATCGGTGAAAAGAAAAATGAGAGTCTGAGGGAAAGCCTCCATGACACCCCGAGTTTTATTTTCCCCACAGATAGCTCTTTGATTTCCTGGATCAGCTTTTGAACTTGGCTGGTTTTGTGCTGTTATGACTCAGTGGCTGTGGCAGTGGGAGTGCGAGCATTCCTCTGCTTCCTGAGTTTGGGCTGGAGATGGATACTGCAATGAAACAGGGTTCACTGGTAGGCACTGGCTGGAGAGACCTTATTATCATCAGGGATGCACAGAGTTGAGACAGGCATGTGGCTAAGCTGCCCTACCTGTCGGTGTTGCTGGCTTCTGGCTTTCCTGGGCTTTATGAGCATTTAAAGAATAAACTTTACATGTTTTCCTCTATCTCCCTGCTCCTCCCATGCCATTTCAGGCAAGCAGGCAGATAAAATACTAAAGAATCAATCCTTCCATATTTATTGACTGTTTCCTAATGTGTTCTGGACATTTTGAGCTATAAAGTTATGCTGCATTGTATTTATAGGTAGCACTTGTTTCATTCATGCATTCCTTAACACACATAGAATCCTGCAAGCTGTAATATCATCAGTGCCCTGTCCACTACTGCTGAATTATTTTGCCAAGAATGATAAAAGGTTATGTTTTTGCAGTCTCTGAAATGCTCAGTAGAATATCCAAAAGTCTTTTGGTTGCCAAATTGTGAAATTTGTTATAAATTCCAATGACGATTCATTACGCTGTTGCTCAGAGGTGATAGTGATTTTTTAATGCTGATTGAGTGAAAATTGGATGTGAGAAATTGCACTGGCAACATCAGTTGTTACAGTCATTAGTAATGATGTGATTGTGATTTTTTCTTTTTAAATTATTTTATTCAGCATGAACTTCACATCTTCACTTAAGCCACATTGGAAATGTAAGCTTTTATAAAAGGAAATGTACAATTTGAGCAGTATCCACACAAACACTTGTTATTAATGATTCTAACTCTCTGACTTGCCTTAAAGTTAATAGTTAACAGAAATTAAATCATTGGAATTCACCTTGGTTACTTTTTCAAGATTTCCAGCAAGAATGCCAATTGTTGTACAAGGGGTTAGCTTTTTTTGCTTAGATTCCTTCATGATAGCTGTGGTCACTTCCTACGTTGTCTTCTAAGCTCTGTAAGCGCATCACCCTCATCTGTCATCTTTGAGCTTGCTTCCGTTGCAGGGATTCCTTGATGGGTCACACCAGGCTGCAGCCTACTCTAGCTCGTGGTAGTACTTCAGGACAGTAGCACAGCATGTGCACTTTGGCTGTTCTTCAGTTCCTGTGTTCCTTGTAGTAGAGTGAGTTCATGGGTAGAGCTTAGGAGACTATTTTCAAGAGGCACATAACCTGGCCAGGGACCATAAGTTGTTAGTAACCTTCAGAATTTCTTGGAACCCTTTCAATACAGTGTAATACTTTTAGTGAAAACCTTTTTATATTGACTTTGGAACTTCTTCCAAGGTGTTTATGTGTACAGATCATTTCTGTAGACAGTTGCAGTCTTAAGAGGCTACACGTGTGCTTCTCATCTTGCTTTGATGTTTTCCATTGCCGTTGACTGTCTGTATCTAAGACATGAAGCCTCAGAATGAAAAGATATCTTTCAAGAGTTGTCATTGTAATGAGAAAAGCTACTGAAGAAGACAGTTGTGGGATTTTAACTGACGTATTTGTTTGAAGAAGGAATGTCATGAACAGTATCTTGGACAAAGAAAGACTGATCTGCAAACCTAAGGACCAGTAGAGCTTAAAAGGCATCATTGCACGTTGAGTATGTAAGCTCATATGTTTTACTGCTCTGTGGATCACTTGCAGATGTCACTATTTAGGAAGATACCTGATATCAACCTTATGTTGGAGAAAGAAAAGCACTATTGCAGCCCAGCTTTGCTGTCTCTGAGGTAGATTAAAAGTAGTTGTATCCATTTGGGGTGGATGCTAAAGTAAGGCTAAACTTCCATGATCTTCAGTCGGATTCTTTATGTACAAGTAGCATGATTTGGGGAGTAACAGATAGCTCTGGGGCTGGCAGGAGGATGTCAGATTCTTCCTGATTTTGAAAAAGAATTGATTTTTAAAAATAGACCCCTGTATCCACATTTAGATATTGGAAAAAAATAAAAAAAATATCTCTGAGTGTAATTAAGTTTGTATGTCAAAACTAGTCAGATTTTTTTTAGCACTTCTTTTTTAAGTCTCAACACAGCTATTTTTATTTCATCTGATGAATTAAATCTTTCATTGCTACTTCCTTTATATTACTGAATCTGTGCTAATCTCTGTTTGAAGTATAAGCAAGAATATTTTATCTATTCATTGTATTTTCTTTTCCTGGCAACAAAAAACTGCCATTTCCACAGACGAACATTAGAAACATCACAAGTATCCATGAACTTCGCATTTTCATTTTTCCATAGACCTCTTTTCAGAAGGTCAAAGAACTTGAAATGTATTATATTCTCAAAAAGAAATGAAGAATATTGCTGGTACTTGGAAAGGAAGATAGGAAGAATTCTGAAAAGTTTAAAAAGATATTCCAAAATATGTCCTTTCCAATATAATTATTAAAATATTCTAATTAATTATATTCATATGAATCAGATGAATGAGGTATATGTTAAAGAGCTGAAGTAACAACCAAGCTAAATCTTCAAACAAATTACTGACAAAGTCGACCTTTTAAAATTTGCCTTGACTGTTCATATTTTGATGAATGTACATTTGGTCAGAAATAATAATTTTGATAATTGATAAATTATCACTAGTTGATAAATCAGAAAACTGATTTTTTTATAATTGACTCCAGTATTGTTACACTCGTGGGAGTCAAAGATTTCTACTGGAGATTCTGTGTAGTAGGTCTGTCTTCAACTGTATTTTCTTTTGTGCTGGTACTGTCAACAGTCTCAAATTTTGCAAAGATGTATTTATTTAAGCCTAAATTATGCTTTTAATTTTAAAGCAAGCACATAAATATATAAGTGATAAAACTGTACAATGGAATATTTTCTCAGGTTCTACAAACTGAAAGGCTTTTCCTGAACCAGTATCAAATCTTTTTCTGGTCAAGAATCAAGTTTCAGTCTCTTATTCTTATGTTTTTAGGTGATTTGAGGAGAAAATGGGAAGACCTGCTTAAAAATGCAGCTTGAAGAGGCTTCATCAGGATGTCATGAAATAGACTAAATCCTAGAATTCACACTGGGACAATGAAGCCTTTCAATTACACAGTGGGAGGTTGTGGCCACTCTTCTAGCTCTGAGTGAAGCTTCTGCTCAGTTTGTTGTAGAGGTTAAAATGTTGGGGGGGGGTTGGTGGATTGGTTTTGGGATTGGTGAAATAGCTCGTGTGAGCTCCACAATACCTCATGCAGGAAGAAATACGAGAAACAGAATAGAAAAGAAATACAGAAACATGTTTTGATAGGGCTTAACATGCGGTTGAATTAGTTTGAAATTGGAGCAGATAGGTGTTGTCTGGTCGTTGTTTCTGCTAGCTTCCCTTGGTACGTAGCTGACTGACATGCCTCTGCTTTTTGTGTAGATATGCAGGTTGGCTTTCAAACATCAGACTTGCGCAGTGTTACGCTTCTGGGGCAGGAAACTAGCGTGATTTGTTTCCTCCTTCTCCATCGTAATATCTCCCAATTACCTAACTCAAAACTCTGCTACAAGTTCTGACAGTATTGATGAAAAGTGTATCAGCCAGTCTTCGTAACTGTTGCTGGTAATGAATGTGACAATTGAAGGTGAGCACGGGAGACAATACTGTTCTGGCTAGTAACTGGCCATGAAACTTGAAATCCATGGCAGAATAAAACCAACACCTTTCGAAAGTTAGAGCCTTTGTAGTGTCCTGATACCAGCTTTCTCAAAGGTGCCCGTGTGAGAAAGCTCTACCAGACACAGCAAAGCACCCAAACATGGTATTGGCTTCTTATAAAAAAAATCGGTTTTCGGTTCTTATGCTACGTTGTCACCTTACAAATTATTTTTGCTCGTCAAAAAATCTTTGGACATTTCAAAGCAAAGTAGAACTATGCTACGGTTATTAGGCTCTGTTTTACCTTTGACAACCACTTTGTATAGAAACATCTAGCTTATTTCTCTGAACCTAGTTTTGGATAAATGTATCTGAAACATTTCTTATTAGTAGTGAAAGCTCTAAGGGAATAGTAAAGAATAAAAATACATGTTTGTGGACTCCTTAAAGAATTGAAATGAAATGTTCTAGTTGAACTGGCTACTCCATTAGTGTGGGGTTGGTTTGGTTTGTTTTGTTGGGTTTTTTTTGTTTGTTTTTTTTTTGTTTGTTTGGGGTTTTTTGTTGTTGTTGGGTTTTTTCTTTTTTTTTCTTTTTTTTTTTTTTTTTTTCTGATTTAGAGAGGAAACTATTGAGATGAGATCAGAAAATGAAAATTCTATTTCTTAGGCTCACATCTGGAAATTAGTTGCTGCAAGTACTTCGCGTTGAGTACCCAAAGTTGTAATCTTTTCTTAGAAATATTTTTCAGAAGAGTTTGCTGAATTGCTATTTATAAGCTGCACAAGTTTATGAACTTTACAGAACTCATGTAAAAGTATAGGATGTGATATAATGTAAATCAATGTGAGATCAGCAAATAAGCTAATTTTTATCCATTTGCTGTTGTTTCATAGATTCCTTTAATCACACTCCCAGGCAGGAGTGGCAATTAATAATTTCTCTAAATGCTGTTGTCTACCAGAAAAAAAAAAAAAGAAAAAGAAAAAGAAAAAAAAGAATTTTCCCTCAATAAACCCTCAGTATGGATTTTAGATCTTGATCTGAAATGAGAATGCAGTTCTGGTGAAACTCAGCTTTTTGCAGGCTACTATAAACATTCAAGAAGGTTATATATGCCTTGAAATTTGCACAAATCCCAAGTTAATGAAACACTTCTGGAAGTATGTTTAACGGTGTTTATGTTACCTGTTGACATTTACACTAAGTACCTCCCAAAAGGAATATTTCTGTCTTTTTCGTAGTAAAAATTTTTAGAAACTGAAAGGATATTTATGATGATAAGAGGAAATTGTGGGTTTCTTCCTGTACTTCTTTAGTTTTAGTCCAAATGCTAGCTGGTTCATCCCTTCACTTTACCTGTGCTCTTGTCTGCACCTGACCAAGCTTCTAGATTTCTATCTAAGTTACTGCAAACGCTTTACTGAACAGATCACTTCTCATGATTTAAGTATTGCTTCCTTTATTTAGAACAATTTCTTACTTATTGGAGGTCTTTCGCTGCTCTATGAAGTTGTTTGTCAAATTCTGAATTCTGTGTGTTTCTGCACAAATGTTTTGGTATATTTGGTCATCAGTGTGAAAAGAAGGTTAACCTGGTTAGAAAGAATTTTAATCTAGATTAAAATATTTATTTTTTTCCCTGAAACTGAAGGTTTGTGTTCCCAATTCAGGGATGGAGTCAAAAATGCAAAATATTGAAAGTTATTTTGGACTACAAAGACTATGAAATAACACATAGAATTTCCATAAATATTTTAACAAATCAATTGTCTTTTGTAATTAGTAAATTAAAAAACTCAATAAGGACCTCAGTGAGGAAAAACAGATCTTATGAAGGCAAAAACCCCTCAGATGAAAATCTAGGATAAATTTATCCAAACAAGTAAAATCTAACATCATCCAGGACTTTTCAAGTGGATCTTGGAATGGTTTGACCCTGGGTTTGTTCAGAGCCCTGTTCTAACAAATGTGCTTTATAACGATTTGGGACCAGAGAGAGGACCTTGGGAGAGAGCTCTTGTAAAAACTCTGAAGAAAATTGTTGCAATTTAAATACGTTTTGAAGGAACTGGAGACATGTTTCCCTACTGAAAAAGAATTTCATAAGGACAGAGGCAGTGTGATATCTTAAGGGAGCAAAGCTGCTGGGTACAAGCCCTGTGGCATCCAGGGGTTCTTCAGCCCATGGGAGAGGAGAGTCTGAAATGAAGTAGCTGTAGACTGACAGACTGTCGGCTCGTCGAGAGATGGGGGCTCTTACTTCATAAAGCCTCGTCTCACTTCAGGATGTGTTAGTAAGAATGTCGTATGTAAGAAATAGGAGGTAATAAATCTGTGCTATTTGGAGCTAATGAGGCAGAAATATTGCTCAGATCTGGACATCATGCTGATGATGTCTGACATGGTGATGTCAAACATGCTGACAAATTTAAAAGGAGAGCAAAATGGAAATCGTGACCTGTGAAGAAAGATTAAGTGCAGTAGGTCTATTTAGTCAGAAGAGAGGAGAAGGCAGGACAACATGGCTCTTCAGCTGCTCGCTGCTTCGTGCCTAGGTCAGGCAGGAAGAAGTAGGACACAGTCTGCTGGTCCTGCTGCTGACGAATCCAAGTACTGAATTGTGAGAGTGCCCTAAAGCAGCTGCTGGATTAGCTAGCTAGTGCCAGAATGCCCATCTTTAATGTGAGGGATGAATTTTACTCAGTTTTATGTCACTCTGCAGCCATTACAATGCTAACCCAAAGCTGGAAGGAGCAAAGGTTTCCTTGTGAGCAGTCAGCATGGAAATGCTGGATCCATACTGAAAACATGGGCATTGGCAATTTGTCTCTCAAGGAGAGCACACATGTGATGGGGCAGGCAGTAATACATTACTCCATAGCCTATGTGCATATTCTTATCCTGGGTGGATGTAAAGTAATCTGAGGCAATTTATCCTTAATGGATTAAAAATGTGTTTTCAAAAACTTAAAAAGACTGTTTTGAAAATTTATACTGATGAAAAGATTGTTTTATTTTTTGTCAGCCAGGAATGGGACTGTGTGTACTATGTATAATGTAGAGGTCATTATGGATTCAGGCAAATACATTACATTCTGTATGTTTAAAAAAGAGTAAGTGCTAGGAAGCAATATGCTAGGCTAGTTACAGAGGTTATGGAATTTCCTTTGCTGCTTGTTCAGAATAGGTTTGATAGATGTAATCTACGACATATTTATCTTCTATGGTCCTCAACGGAAAGTTTGTATTACATAGTCTTTTCCCATCTGTTCCAGATCTCTCTTTCACTGATGCTATGAAAAATTACATGAAACACTACCTTTATATTTTTTTCTCTTTAAACTAAGGTTTTTTTCATTTTCCTCCAAGATCTTTCAGTTCCCATATTTTTTTGTCATCTTGTATGATCTGTTCTCTAATCACATCTCTTTGTCTCAGCCAAATACATGCAGCAAATAGTTAAGAGAAAAATACTAAGCAGTAGAGAGAGGTAGAAAGAAGATGGGAGACAGGAAGGAGAAATAATTGTCTAATTACAATACTGTGTGTGCAGAATCCAAAGGGAATGCTCTTGCTGTGATAGAGTGAAATGCTGCAGGAAGCAGGAGGTGTAATAAAGAGGAAAGCAGCGAATAAAACGGGATAACAGAGCAGGTAAGGGGAAATTCAGAAAGCTTGTGGGAGTTGAAAGGAGAATGAAAACAGCCAAGGGAACTAAGAGATAGCAGCTGACAAACAGAGACAGAAGCTGAGAGGGGACTGGAGTGGAGCAGATGGTGGGTGGGGTGGGCAAAGCAAGAAAGTGAAATAGCAGCAAACTAGTTCAGAGAAGGTAGTAGAAATGGAAACCAGGCATATCCAGGGAGAGCTCTGTAGAAGAACTGGAGTTGGGGGGAAAGGTTGAAAAGCATTTCAGGAAGCTGAGGAGAAATCAAGTGATCAGAGACAACAAAGAATTAACATTTGAGAAGAGCAGACATCAGTATCAAAAGCAGAAGAGCTCTACAAAAGGCTTTTCAGATCCTTCAGCAAACTCCTACTTCAGAGCTGCTCTTGCCACCAGGCTTATAGTTTCCTATTCCAGGCACTGGTTATTTGTTCCAGTGCTAATATAACTTCTGCAGCTTTATCTTAAAATCCTGGTTTGATCTCCTTGTTGAGATGTCACTCTTCACAAATTTAATAAACTTTATCAACCATTCTAAATACATAGGCGAAAGCTTGTTTACCATTCATTTCCTGGAACAAGAAATTCCGGAACGTTAGCTGTTCCGTGCAATTTTGCCTTTTTTACTGTATTTGCTCGGGACTTACATTGTAGAAATTTCACATTCAGCTAATCTACATTTCTCTAAATGGGTTAATAGCAATTTAATGCCATTTACATTTCAACTTGAGTAGATTTTTTTCATTGCTTTCCTGCTGCTTAAGTAATTGGGTTCAGTGAGTGAAGAACCTTCCCTCCACTATTTCTTCAAAGTAAGAGCAATAGTGAACGTATGAGTGACCGAGGAAGAGTGCTTTGATGTGCCAGTGGCTTTGGGGATCACATCACAAGAAGTGAGCTGCAGTTCATTATGATTCACATTGCTTTATTTCAGATGGTAACTGAAGAGGGGGAAGCACTAACTTTGGAATTGCTCTTGGAAATAAAGTGGCTTGAATTTAGCCTACATGTGGCTGGTTGCTGAGGAAAGGGGAAGAAACCCTATTACTATTGCTGATGTTCTGCCCATTAAAAAAGCAAGAGTAAATGTGTAGTTTCAGGGACTGACTAATTCATTTTTCCCTTGTTTCAAACCTGCTGTGGTAATCTCACTGAATCTCTGGCAGAGAGTATGACTAGAGTAGAGAAGGTGAAAAATTCCTCTAAATGTAGCTGGAAAAAATACCGTGAAGTTGGGAAATGGGAACTATAGTGCATAGAGATGCAAGTGGGCAAAATGGCACTGATTCAAAATTATTTAGTCTTCCAGCTGAGCTTAAAGTGGTGGATGCTCAGGAATATCCTGTGGGACTCTGTGAGGTCTGCGTGCCCCAAACTAAAGGCAGTGTGTGCTGGTCAAGTCTGTAATGGTGTGAATGGGATCTCACTGTTCCTATCCGTGCTGTGGATTCCCCAATCCTTTCCTTTGTAGATAAACACTTTCAGAGCTGTGTAGCGATATTGGATCATGAGATGAGAAACCTTCATGAAGGAAAGGCAAATTGTGAGGGGGAAACAGTGCCATCAGCTGTGAGCAGTTGTTCAAAGACATGAATGTCCCTTTATGTCTTTATCCTTAAGGAATGGAATTTTCTGCAGAAATATGTAAATTTTTCCCCGTGAAATTCCCCTTTCTGTGGAAAGGAAGACTGTCTTAACAAGGTGAAGTCACCTATAGAATTTAATAATCTGAGCTGATTTTGTTTAATTTTTGGTTATTTATTAACAATCCTTCACAGTATTTACTGTAGCAATATTTGGAATAAACCAGGGTAGTACAGAAGCAATAGTTTTTCAAAAATATACTACATTTAAGATCAGACAAAAAAGCTTTTGTCATAATTTATATGAAATGATAAATTATGTAGAAGAGAGACATTTGGATTGGAGGGTATGAATCATTCTTCCAATTACTTTGGTTGGGGATTGAAATTCAACATTTACAAGAACTTGAAAATTATGTAGAAAAACTGAAGATGAAATCTCATAATTTTCAAACATCTAAAATTCATTTTTTGCTATTGTGTAATTTACTTAGATTGCTTTATAATGTAAATAATAACTGTTTGGGGGATTTAAAGTATTTTTTTTGTTTTATTTTTTGTATTTCTGGCTTACGATTTGAGGTAGCTGTTTTTGTTCTTGGCAAAGGTTTTCAGTTTTATGAGGAAAAACAAGAAAATAAATAAAAACTTAGTCATGGAGTACTCGGCAAATGAGGGACAAATAAGACAAAAGGAGAATTGGAGTCCTATCCACAGTTTTCCAAGGCCTTTAGTGTCAGTAGCAAATCTGAATTCCAACGGCTAAACATTTCCATTGTGTTATTTTCAGAAAAGGAAAGTTTGAATAGCGTTCTGGTTAAACAACTGGAACTGGAACTCTGTTGAACAGTAACAGATCTGTTCATAAGCTTTGTTGGAGTAGGACTGAACCCATTTGGAACAGGCAGTAGTAGTGCTTTAGTGATGCGAAAATACCAGTACTTCCAGTTGTACAAATTCCAGCTGCGTATCTCATGTCTAAGAGGAATGGAAATGTGTAAGGAAAAGGCTGATGGAGAGGAGAAAGGACACTTTTTCCAGGCTCTGCCCCCATCACATCAGCTGTCATATCACTTAGGGGAAGATTAAAGCAGTAAAGCTGTGCACTTACCCTGGACTTTTTTGATGTGGCACAGAAATGCAACTATTCTTAGACGTTCTTGTGGAGTCTATTTCTTTGTGTCCTGTCAGAGTCTTAAATTAAGCTTCTATTTCAGGTGGTGCTCAAATGCCCCACTAACCTTGGCAGGCTTTACATTTTGATTAGGGGAGGAATGGGAGTCTTTCCCTCTTTTCCATATCTTCCTTGCACTGTTTTCGTTCATGTTCCTCTTGCACGGAGGCAAAAATTAATAATTTTGATAATTAAGCATTACTGTCAACATCTTGCACACTTATATGAATACAGCAGGTCACCTTTCTCAGGATTATTATTCAAGGTCCAGAAACCATATAGGCAGCTGTCATGGTGCCCAGACCACGTAGTTGGCGTTTCAAGGTTATCTCGGTAACTGCAGGAGGCAAAAACTTGTACCAATATCTGTAACAGACAGATGGAAAGATATATGGGCTTATTTCTAGTATATTCATTCTGCTTTTTTAGGAGGATCTGTTGAACTTCTGAGGTGGTAGAATTCGTGGCTCTTCATATAATATTTCATTAATCTGAAATATTTAATTAACTCATATTGCAGTCAGCTCTGTGACTCTGCATTTCAGTGGTCAAACAGTTAATAGAACGTGTGATTAGGCACACTTTACTATTTGGCTATGCAATGCAAAGAACTGGAGGATGTATGCTCAGATTCTTTAATATACGGTTTAATAGCTGTGATAAACAATTCCTATTAGGAAACAGGTTTTACATGCTCCTGATTTTAAAGTTTAAAGTAGGAATTATCATGGCAAATCTCCCAATCTCTGAAATAAGTCTTAATAAGATAAAATAAACCCTGAGAGAGATGTATTTGGATCCTTTCTCTAGGCGTGGAAGCTGTATGAAAACATATTGGAGTGTTTTTCTTCTATCAGATGCTTTAGCAGCAGAGTTAAAACAGCTCGGTCTGCCATAGCTTCTGTTCTGCCAGCAGCCCCGTGTGCCAACTGCCCGATGGAACCATCTGTGGGGTTTTGTGAGGGTTCTTTTTAGCGTTTGTCCTTTTGATCTGGGGTATAACTGATCCAAATCCTTGTAAATGTTTAATATGTATGTAAGATGCTATTTGTATTATTCAGGCAAGATATTTTATAAAATTCTTATAAAATAGTTCATGTAGGAAATACTTTATTTAAGATTTTGCCAAAGCAAGCAATTCCTGCTTTCAAATAGTAAAATACATGGCTGTTTTCAATGATTTCTTTAGCTTTCAGGGTATTAGTTATTGAAAGAGAATGGGAAATGAAGTTTTTTGTTTAATTAATTAGAGCCATCTTGAAAATCAGAAGCCAAAGATTCTGGCATGCACCTGAGAGGCTAGGGTATTGAGTCATGCCTAGTTGCTGAAGATCTAACGCACAACTGGGCATGTTTTGGACAACATTTGCAACTCCTCAGAGTAGTAAAATCTTCAATAGGGTGTGCAATAGAACTTGTCACTGCTGGGGACTCATCTGGAATCATTCCTTCCTTTGAAGTATTCTAAAAATTATTTGTTCCAAAGAAGTTTCTCTAAAGAATAATTATTCTAGAGAGTGTGTCCTGTATTTTTGGACATCAGCAGGCAAAAATTCGTAAACCTGGGGTAAATTGAAGCAAAAAGTTTGGGTATTTCCTCAGGTGGTGGCATATTTACCCTGCATCATCGAGTGGTCTGAGGCAGAGGTTATTTGCAGCTACAGAATCATATTGCAAGGATGATACTTCACACAGAATGCAGATAAGTGAGCTTTTAAGGGTTGATGACCAAGTGGAAATATAGTATGTACCTACTTGGATCAAACAAATTTAAATTTGCTCTTTCTCTCATTAAAATGTTTTTAATTCAATACCAACAGTTGCTTTGACCCCCCAAAATTACAGTTCTTGGAAAGAAAACATGGAAATAGAGTTACAAGCTTCTTTTAAAGTGAGCATTTGTCCTTAAAGCTTTTTTGTAAGACATGAGAAGCTAGTTCTTAGGGTTTTCCTGAGGGACTGGAGCTGCCCTTCACACAGCCCAGGGAGGAGCATGATCAAGCTAGTGAGGGAAGGTGGACAAGTAGGCAACCTGTGTGCTAAATTCTGCTTATATGCAGACCACCTGGAGTTCTGGGGGCACTGTTTAATAATTTAGTAATTCTGTATTATTTCTTCTGTTAAAAAAACAAAGGTGACTAACTTTGAAATTAAGTAAATTAATGTAGAACGCTCTTTCAACTGTTATTTTTATTTGGACAATATAATGTCCAAATTATAGAGAAAATATTACTCCAGAAGGAAGTTCTGATTGCATATCGAAGGCTCTAAACTTAAGGGCTGCCAAGCTGAAACATCGTTGCCCTGAAAGCTGGATGAGGGATAACCCGGCTGGGCAATGTGGCCAGCTGTGGGAATCATAGAATCCTAGAATGGTTAAAGTTGGATGGGACCTTAAAGACCATGGAGTTCCAACCCCCCTGCCCTGGGCAGGGATGCTGTGTTGTGAATGGGAATACAACAGCTGGTGCTGGTGAGTGAGGTTATGTTCCCGTTTCATTTTTGATAGACCCATGACTGAGCTGTTAGTGTGTATTACTTCAATCCAACAGCATGACTTTTTAATTAGAATATATTTTGTCTTCCGTTCAGGAAGGGGAGGAGTGATTAGAAATGTATATATACACACACATATCCGTGTATATATATCTCAGCACTGGTGGCACTTCAGGCATATCCATGCCCCTGTGAAGCACAGGTGTGAGTCTGTACTCGCCCGTAAATAGTGTAAAGTGATGTACTCGCCAGCTAGTCTGTGGATGAATAACTTGTTGTGAACATTTCAGGGATGATAAGATAATGTATGTTGTGTTCGCACTAGGGAAAGAAAAAATATTGTTAAACTCTCCCAAGTGATTGAATTAAAATGAAAAAATGAAGCCCTTTTAATCTAGATCCTTTATTTACCTCTGCAAGCTTGCATTGATTTGAATATACTGAAGAATCCTTATTTCTGTCACTGAGTGGAAGCTTGGACTGTGGAACAGGTTTCTCAGCTCTGATTCGACTTGTGGATTATGTAAGGGTTCATTCAGTATTTTATGTCTATCAGGAAAAGAAATTGTTCTAATCATGCTATCACATAAGAATTTTGGTCACGTTGTCAAACCAGGTGAATAAACTAGGATAAAAAAGCGATACATTTCTGAAAACACTTGCACAGAATGAATGACTGGAAGAACAGATATTTTTGAATCTAAGGAATTCTTTATAAAAGTACAGATGTGAAAAAGTATCACTTCTCTGCACCAAAGGTATTTGACTTGGGGAAAAAATACTCTAGTCATAAGACAATTTTTTATGTTATTCAGTAGTAACCCAGTTTTGTGTAGGAATCTGCTCAAACCTGCCTTGTGTTTTCTTGTGCTTATTCTTTGTGTAGAGCTCTATTTTCTATGATCATGTTTGCTTGTATAATCACAGTTGGCATAGATACAGGTTTTCTAAACAATCCTGCAGGCTAAGTGGGTTCTAACCTATTGTTTCAACCTCTGCACACACAGAACATACATATATATATGTGCTGTGTTGATCCTCACACTGATGATACGAAGAGCTAACGTACCTTCCATCCTCCAGTGTTCTTACCTGAACCAATTAAAAGCTTCCTGCTGTTGATTTCTGGGCGGAAGAAAATCTAGCTTTTATGGTCAGGTAAGTACCTTCCTCATGGTTCGTTCTCAGTTTTCCATTTCATTCTGTGCCTTTCGGACCGTCTTGTCATATTTTCAAGCTTTCTGCATAGTTGTCAAGAGAGTGAAAATGCTCATGCGAAATGAAGGCAGATAAGTATACTGTGTTTTTGAGTGGTAAAAGCAGACTATTAGATTCTAATATTCTTTTCTCTCCTGTTAAATATTAGATGCACTCTATAGACTGCACCTGAAGTATAAGGGTGCAGTATATAAAACTTATGTAGGGGACAGAAGCTGAAAATTTTTGGCATTTGTTTTACTGGACAGAAATATGTGCCTTTGGGCTGGTTTGGGCATTCCTGCAGTGGGTGTATGTAGCCACATGAAGCCTCCAGGTGAGTGTGGCTGGAGAGGAAGGGTTCCAGGTGGTCATCCAGACCTGATCCTCTTCTCTTTGCACAGTGCAATGGGGGTGCAAGTGCAGCCAAGTAAACATGAAATCCTTAAATCCTCCACTTAAGGTCAATACTGTTGGTTTGAGTATTAAAAGCCGAGATACAAAAAAATAAACCCAGTCTATGGCTGGAATCTAGAGTAAAAGTCATTTATTGCACTGATAATTTTTAATTTGCCTAAGCATTGTTGTTGAAACACTTTCCACTTGGCAAAAAAACTCCTCAAATACTGGCACAATGGTGTCACTATTGATGCATACAAACTAATTATCTGTGCAGAGTTTTGATCCAAGGACACTACAGAAGTGGTTGCCAAAATGTTTGTTAAAATCAGTATTGAGGTAACTCTTCTAGACTGTTTTCATTTTCAGTGCTCTATTTCCCTACACACATACACTCATAGAATCACAGAAGAATGGAATGGTTCAAGTTGGAAGGGACCTTAAAGATCATCAAACCCCCCCCCCCCTGCCCTGGGCAGGTACACCTCCCAGCACACCAGGTTGCTCCAAGCCCCATCCAGCCTGCCCTTGAACCCCTCCAGGGATGGGGCAGCCATAGCTTCTCTGGGCAACCTGCTCCAGTGCCTCACCACCGTCACAGCAAAGAAGTTCTTCCTAATATCTAATCTAGATCTCCCCTCTTACAATTTAAAACCATTACCCCTTGTCCTGTCCATCCACTTCCTGACCAAGAGTCCCTCTCCATCTCTCCTGGAGTTCCCTTCAGATCCTGGAAGGCTGCTCGAAGGTCTCCCCAGAGCCTTCTCTTCTCCAAGCTGAACAGCCCCAGCTCTCTCAGCCTGTTCTCACAGCAGAGGTGCTCCTAATCGGAATGCCACTTAATTCCTCCTTCAAGACCCATTAAATGTTATGAACCCATAGTACTCATTCTAACACTGATAATTAACTGCCTGAAACTTGACATACCCTTGAATTTTAAAACAGGTTTTATAACATTTGTAAACAACAGTTTGCAGGAAAAGAGGTAAAATGGGAAGTGTCATTCTGTTTTCTACCATACAGGATTTGCAGTTCAAAGTGAATATATTTAAATGAACTCCCCTGCAGCTACTGTTTACAGTAGCCTTCAAAGAATGACGAAAGCTTTTAAATAATGTAGAATATTACATGACTTATTTTTCAAAACACACGCACTGAATGTTTTAGAGTGAAATGTCTGTGTTTCAGATTAGATGGATTGCAGACAGCTGCTGCATTTACTGAATGTTACAGATGGAAGAGAAAATAAATGTAGGGAGAAGACTAAGAAAATAAAGGATTCTTAAGATTGCCTTATGTCTGAACAGCAGTAACTTAAAGACGATCCAGATTATGTCAGACATCATCTTAATGGCTAAGAAAATCTCACTCTCTCTTCCTTTTAAAAAATAAATAAATGAGGCATACTCCAGTACAGGGTCTCTGGTTTGATATACATGTATTTCTGCAAGTTTTTGGGGAGAGGAATGTGCTACTTCTCGTATTCCCTTCCCAGCTTCTACTTGAGCTGGGTGTTACCTATTACCAGCATTTCTTCTCTACGCTGTTTCATTATTTAGGTCTCAATGTAATGAAATTATTACAGAGTTTAAGACTTTGATAGGGTTTTCTCTGTGACATTACATTTTTAACTTTTTTTTAGCCAGGAATTCTTTCTCCTGATACACTTATAATGTACTGACTGCCTCTTAGGTGTGTGCATCCTGACTTGGTGCAGGGTAAGCAGTGAGGAGACTGACCCACCTTCACAGTGGTGGCCAGCTGCCTGCCCACTTTCTATTTGGGTGACTTTGCATTTTTAACTCAGCTTTAGGCTGTCAAAATTACATCATGTACACTATGAAACACTGATTTAATTTGGCATAAAGTATGTCTGCGCAGACCACAAGCACTGCTGCCTTGTAAAAACCTGATAAAAGATGCAAACAAAAATGTAATTATATGCACTTATGAGATAATTAGGAAAAATTTTTATTTAGCCTCACCTCAGCTAGTGGATGGGTTATATCCTGAGCATAAGTTATACACCTCACAACTTTTCAAGTTGAAATTCCTTTGTTGGTTTTGTAAACTCTTTTTATACTATTTTCTTCTTCTTTTTTTTTTTTTTCAATACTTGTCCCCGCTCCCCCTAGCTTGTTACAGATGATCTTTTCTACTCATTAAAGAGATTGAGACCTATCAGTTCTAGAAAACATGCTAGTTCACTAAGAAGTAGAGCATGAGACTTATTCCCCGTGAGGAGTAGGGCTAGGGGAGCCCCGTTTCTGCCTTCCCATCTGAAAAATGGTTGTGTCTTTCAGGAGACATTGGCTGGATTAGAATGAGCAACCAAATAGTGGTGGATCCCAGAGCCACCTTACAGACAGTTGGACGTATTAGAGTCTGCTCAAGGCTTGCTGCTTTTTTCTCCCCTGTGTGTCCATTATACTGGGGCTTGGAGGACAAAGTATATATATAGTTTTTATAGTGTGTGTGCTGGAAGAAACAGGGTTTTTAGGAGGCCAAGTTCTCGTAAAAAAATGGGGTCGAGATGAGCATTTCAGTGGATGATTTTTTTTATTTTTTATTTTTTTTTAAATCTTTTTTTTTTTAATCTGGAGGTTCCTGAGGTTTAATATTTAGGGGTTCTGGCTTTGATGTGACTGCTATAGCACATCTTACGTTGAGTCTTTCTCTTCCTTTTTTTCTTTAAAAACGGTAGCTGCAGGTGAACTTCTGTGTTTATTACTATAAAACTGGTGGGTGGGTCAAATAGGATATTGTGTCTCTTTTGTCACTTACCATATTAAATTGATAAAAACCAAAGCAATGTTATATGACAAACACAAGATGATGTGTTTCTGCATGGGATCACAGTTAAGGAATATTAGAGACACAAAATAATTGTTAATATTATAAGACTTACAGTCTGCACTAATCTGCTGCAGTAGCAGGGACATCACAGGAAATGGGAAACTTTCTTCTCTGGAAAGTAGTAGTACTGTGGAAGATTTGAAGTTTCCAAAAGAAACTGGATTTTGTGTGACAAATAACAAAATAATAGAAATACACTATATAACAAAATAATAGAAATAACAAATAATAGAAAAACCTTATGTACAGGTGTTTTTGGTATTTGCACCATCTTTGTGAGCCCTTACTGGCTGTGCCTAGGTTTGTACCCTCTGATGGTGTTTGACCTTCAGTGTTTCTCTGCTGCTTTCTCCTTTAAAGTGTGTTCTTTCTTCAGAGTCCCTGTTTTAAATGAAATGTGAAGATGTCTCTAGCAGTATTTGCATCTAATTATTTTCATAATCTCTGATATAAAGCAACCTCTTATTAGAGACGGGTCAATGCCGGTAAAGAGAGCAAAAGTCCGTCTGATGCGTCAGCCTCCTACCTCTTTACAGGAATTTAATTCCTTCTTGGCAAAAATCAAATGGATGACAGGCACAGGTAATGCCCTGGCTTGCAGTTGCACAACCTGGGCTGAAATGGAATAGATGCAAAGAGTGAATTCTTCTGTGACTCTTGCAAACAGCTCTACTAGCTTGGGAAAAGTCTTGGTTGGTCTTAAGGTGGTGTAAGAATGCTTGTATCACAGCTGCCGGGGCATTTACTGTGGTTGTTGATCTCTAGGCAGAGCACTTAGGTCTTCAGGACTTATCAATCCATACACATATTTTCCAGCATAAACCTTTCATTCTTTTTAATAAAAAGCTGTTACTCAAATCTGGTGACTAGCTAGTATTCTCTGGATTCAGAATTTATATTGGGCAGATAATGCTTTCCTCTCTCAAAAGTAAAATTGCAGTAAATACGAGCTATTCCATCACTATATATTATTTATGATGCATTTATAAATGTGGTGTTTTGCAGAAGCAGAGTAAAAGAAATGAATCTTTTAATATTTGTATCATAGTGAGAATTAACAAGAGGAAAAGAAATGTAGTTTCTTGCCATATGAAGCAATGTTACTAAAATTTCATTCCCCTAACTGGGGGGTAAAGAATTCTTCTGATGAATATGTGTAAAATCTCCATTTATCATAACATACATATTGCAGTACCTGGAAAAAACCTTCCTCGGTAATATTCTTGTAAAAATTGGGTTCAGGTTTGGAAATGTTCTTCTAAGCAGGGTTAAATAGCCTATGTGCAACTCTTGTCTGCAGTGATTCGGTTGATTCCTTATTCCCTAACGTGAAGAGTTGTGAAGGAAAATAAAGAATTAAAAAAAGGAGGCTTGTGTTTTAGTTTTAGTACAACTGAACAACTGATGGGCGAAATCAAGGTGAAGGAATGCCTTTTTTTTACTTTAGTTTTGTTCCTTGAAGACTGGTGTTTAAAGCCAAAGCCCCTGACTGTTTATTATGTGAAACACTTTTTCCTGGGAGTATTTCTATATATCTTATGCAACCACATTTGTTAAGGTGAGCTGGCTGCAGAGCTGTGGTTTAGCAGCCTGGCTTTCTCTCGCTGTGTCTGCACCTCTTGGCTTTGCCTCGGACTTTCCACCCAGCCCCTGGGCTGCAGTGAGCCGGGGCTGTCAGCAGCTGATGTCCCAGCTACAGTTAAAACTTTGAACTGCTGTTTGGATGTACCGCAAGTCTAATCTTGTCCTTTGACAAAAAAAACCATGTTCATGTACAAAGGATATTAGAATTTAAAGTTGGCATATTACATCTTCTGTGGCCTTCTATAAAGCTTCTGTTCCCTCTTAGGTTCTGTTATGGCTTTCTAGACTTAGGTGAGCAGCATCGCGCTGCTCTGAGAAACGTTCTGAAAAAACATATTCCTAAGATACTAATATTGCTGGCAACAATAATGAGGAGATCCTTCACATACTCCCTCTTGGGCTCTAGGTTATATGTTAGTGTAAGACAAGCAGACAAGCCATCATCCCTTGGCCAACAAATATCAAAAAAAGATTTTACAAATCTTGCACAGGGAAAAGGCTCCTCTTCGTTGGCTCCTCTAAGTACAGCCACCTTTAAAATGAAGTCTAATTTTAAAAAGAAAATATTTAAAAAGTCATATTGTTTATTATGTATTTATATCGTATTGTTATATACACTCCTTATATTCAGACCTTGATGGTCTACATAAATAAAGTCAAGATTGTCCAAGTTTATGCATTTAGCTTTTTATGTTCTATTAATTAAGCAGATGATATGAAGGGAGAGTGTGCTATTCTGAAGCTGCATATCTTTGCTCAATTGTTTCTTTTTTGAACAAAAGCAAGTATCAAAAGACATTTTTTTCTTATATATGGTATGTAGCAGCCACAATTTAAGAAGTATAGTCCATCATTTTCAGCTGTTCTACCAGCATACATAAGTAGTAGGAAAAAGATATTTGGGAGTGAGAAATTGAGTCATACAAAATAGATTTCACTTTAGTCTCAATGACAGGTGTTCAGTCCAAAGCAGAAGTTTGAGCCAACAAACTTGAATACCAGAAGTCTATTTAATTTTGTAATAACTATTGATTTGTGTAGTTCAAGTATGATAAAGCTTTAAGCTGAACAATTACGCTGTATTTCATGTGACTCCAAGTCTGAGTTATTTTTATAGGTAACTATGCCAATAGTACAAAAGGCTTTTATTTATTAATGTCATCATTCCAGTCCTCTACTTTAACTGCTCTTTATGTATAACGTGTGTCTTAAATACATGATGCTTTATGGTTATAAAATGTATTTCTTTGGCAATGCCGTGGAGTCTCCAACAGGACAGCTGAAACGTTTGTGTGCTCTAAGATGATTTTTTGGAGCTGGATGATAAAGGAGCTGTACAGGGAATTATGTTCTGGATTGAAAGGTGTAAAAGTCATAGAATCATAGAATGGTTAGAGTTGGAAGGGACCTTAAAGATCATTGAGTTCCAACTCCCTGCCATGGGGGGCAGCACGACAAAATTCACTCTAACAAAATAATCAGAGAATGTAATAACATTTTAATCTGAAATGGCACAAGTTTGTAGAAATACTTCCTTTATTGGCTTCTGAATGTTTTGGGGCGGTTTCCATTAGATGATTACAAAATGTTGGTAGCTATTGCTGTAGAACTGTTTCCTTCCCCTTGTTGAAAGAAGCTTTTGGCAGTCATTCTCAGAAAAATCAGCTAGGTGTTTAGATTTGCATAGTGGAATAGGTAAAAAAATTGCTTTGCGTTCTTCAGTATCAGGCCTATGATAATTTACGCTTGAATTCTTGAGAAAGTTTGGTATGCTGCCTATTTGAAAACAGTTATTTTCAGGAAAAAAAAAACCCAATGTGATTTAAATAGCGTACGTGTCTGTGTTTGTACAAGGCTTTATTTTGTAAAAAGATGAAGAACCTAATGAAAAATACATGACAGAAAAGAAACCCCAGCCCAAACCTGTCCTAAATACTTATTCAGTGTGTCTGCATTGTCTTCTCTGATTTCAATTGCACTGCCCCAGGGATGACTAGGAAACCTTTTTACCTAGTCATGAAGTCTTCCTTTTTTCAGTTTTCTCTGTCAAGTAGTAATAGAAATAAACTCTCTTGACAACAAATGGGTATTATGAATAAACATACCTGTGCTTAGTTGAAGGAAGTGTTTGATGTATCTATAAACGTATCAGGAAAATGTAGACTGTGTCAGGAAAATGTGCTACGGGAGACAGCAAAGTGCAGCATGGTGCAGTATGATTTTATGGGGACAGAATTACCATCAAAGGCCACTAGAATCTGAGGTCATTGAGCATAAAGATCTGTCTTTGTTGAGCAGCTGATAAGGGATTGCTCCCTGGTTTTGAGCCTCCTCAAACAGAGGTAATATGTCATATGCCACACACCCTCTTTCTCCCTTACTCGGGAGGTTCCTGAATTAAACGCAGGCAAAGTGGACCCTGGAGGAGATAGTCTTAATCTGTGTATCATCTCATTCTTGCCTTTTCCCACTATTTTTGTATCCAAGGTGATGTCTTTTTATATAGCAATTCTTAAATTGGAGAACAGAATTTCCTCCCTCTCTATAAGATAGATCAGCCTGAAGCCTTGTCTTTGGCACTTAATGCCTCCACGTAATGCCTCTTTCCTATAGGATAAAGTGCAGAAGCAGGAGGGGAAAAAAGGCAATTTCTCTGTACTCATCACCATCCCCGTGAGAGAGAGATTCTTCTGGGCTTGATGCAGCTGTACAGAAAACAACTCCAGACATTGTCAGCGTATGAACTCCTGGAACTTGCCCCCAATGTCTTGCAGAAGCAGTAGGAGGGCATTGTGATGTGTGTTTAACTTTGCTGGTGGAGTAATCACCCATCGCTAGGCTAAGCTGGATCCCAAGATGATCACTGAGGAATAGTTTGATACTCTGCTAATGTTTTATGTGCTGAATGAGGCATGCTGTCAGAAAGTGTTTCATGCCTCATCTCCCACTAAGTGTACTACCAAGGGCTTTTATAGCATCGTCTCCCTCATTCATCCAGCAGAATGACCTTGGCAATTGATTTCATTCTGTAGGCAAATTATTACTGTGTCTTGCTCTGGATTAACTGCAACTCTGGAACTGATAATGCCTTCATAATTGGAAATCATGTTTTAACTTTGTGGTTGCTGAGACCAATAAAATGAGAAACAGGAAATGAGCAGCAATCACCAGTGAGAACTGTAAGAATTATTTTGTTCATTAGTATTTTAAAACTACATTGAAATGCATAGCAGTGACCATAAAGATACATTTGATTTCACATAAGCATCCAGTTCTGAGCAAGTGTAAGCCAGTGTACTGCATAAAAGACAGTTGAAGTCAGTGGGCTGGGGCCTTTAAACTGTATTTTAAAGGATTTAACCAAATCAGAAGGAAAAAAAGGCTACAAAATCCATACATTTCTATTTCTTTTTCTGTTGACAGTATTTGAGAGAAATTTGTATTAAAATATCATTTAAACTTCTCTGTAACTCTCTAATGCATCATATGATCTTTGAAAATTCAAACTTGATTTTTCTCTTCATCCATTTGGTCAATCTAGTGAGTACTGGTTTATTCTTTGTTTATTGGAACCAGGTTGTTTTTAGCATTGTCTTTCTGTTCCATTCACACCAAAGTTGTCGTCTTTCTTCTGGGCTTTCTCTTGTCGCATCACACTTGACATGAAAATAACAAGGTAAGCAGACAGTGCTGTAATTTGATATAATTGTGTGAAATGTGAATTACTGAACAGCAGACTTTCTTGAAATCTGATCTCGTTATAATCTGAGATTCCATCACAACTTAATTGCTGAATTAGTGGAGATTTTGAGAAGTTGTCACCACAGTCCTATATTGGATCCCAAAGGAAGTTCTTAGTTGCTGAACAGGATCCAGAATAGGCTTTTATAAAATATCGCCAAAGTTCAAGGCCAACACAGCCTGTTCAGGGTTAAACTCTTCAGATCCAGGAAAAATTTGATTGAGGTATGTTGTATATTAGGCTTCACAAAAGCAAATTGATAAAAGATCAAATTAGAAGTTCTCTTAATGAAACTCCTAGACAGTCTTACACGTACTAGTGACTGTTTTCTTATGATGTTGACCACTATCCAGTAGGAAATGCTGATTGTAATGAAAGAAAGATCTTTCTATCTAACTTGTCCACAGCTCAAGTTGTTAGTTGTTGCAGAATGGCTGCGGGAGCAGGGCCCTGGATCCACGGAAGCATTGTACAAGCAATCCTCTTGTTAGCCTAAGTGTTTAGCATAAGTAGGATTTTAGCCACAGTAGGCCTCAGTGAGAACTGCAAGTTACGCTGACAAGGAAGAAGAGCCAAGGTGACACAGACCCTGCGAGAATGGTAAACAAGGAGAGAGGGAGAGTGTCCTTCTGGAATGTTGGAGAACCTTGAAGCAGAAACTGCAAGTAGGAGGTGTATGAACATGTAATCTTTAGAAGCCTAGACAATTAGTGTGTGACAAGTAGGCATAATTTACAATAAGTGTATAAATATCTGAGCTATCCGAATAAACGCTGGAGCTTGCTTTATCACTCATATTGAGTCGGCCGCATGTCTTCCCAGGCCCCTCCCGACAGTTAGTCTTATGTGTAAGTAGATAAAAGCCAAAAATAATCATTGTATGAGTCAAACAATGTTAAAACTGTTATTTGAGTAGAGTTCTACATCCTGAGTAAATCTATTTTGACATGGAATGTGACTGGTTTTTGACAAACAAAAATCTCTGTCTCATATTGGTTCTGTGTTCCTGCTATAAACTTCTGTCATAGACCTCTGGCTTATCATCCAGTTTGGAAATTATTCTTTTACTGTAATCTTATAAATTGACTTTTAAAATTTGAAGTATAGAGATTATTGATGAAAGCTTTAGCCCTACAGTGCTTGACCTTTTCTAATCTTGGTATGGTTTTATCTAGTTTTTAACAGATTCCTATTTTTGACATTCATTGATCTCTAAGAGGAGTCCTTCAATCCAGAGCTTTGTTGGGATGTTTAAAGATGGCACTAAGAATCTTGAATTTACCTAATGAATATGTGTGAAGCACTGGCTAAGCAAACACTGTACGCACGTTGCCTGTAACCTTTCACGGCCAGTGCCCACTGAACCTTTTTGAGTTTCATAATTGCTTCTTGCTTTTTACAGCAATTAATACCCTGGCATATGAAGGAGAGAAAGTGGGAGGGAAGACGTCCGCTACTTTGTGATTCCAGCAAAGGGACAGCATTCTTAGTTCTGCAACAAATGTGATATATTTTTAATACTAGTAATTAAATTGTGATCAGGTTGAAATAGGAGCACGGCTCCACAGTGTTCCTGGGGTCATCCCTGTGTGTACCAGGCAAGTGCATCTCAATAATGTGTGAACAAAGCCCTCTATTATGATGAAAAGGAAACATTGGCTGTTGTTTCAGAGAATCAGGGCAATGTAAAATAGATATGATGATTAAATATAGCAATGGAAATGTCTTTTTATTTGAATTTTCTTGGTCTATCTTCTGTTAACAATGTTGTCTTTGTAAAGTTTTACTATTGATACAAACCCAACTTTTAGAAGTCTGAGTGTCAGGCGAATGTTGTCTAACATATCTTCAAAACAAGTATGTGTTTTGAGGAGTGTTATTTGAATTTTTTAACCTTTTTTGTTAGAATCTAAATTTAAAAAAATAAGCGATGACTTGCTGAAGTCACAGTCTGTGTCAGATGAGGGAACGACCAAAATCTTGTGGGTGTGGTCACAAATGCTGCTCAGTCTCTGGGTATTGAAAGCTGGCCACAGGTTACTTATTTAAGCAGCTGACTGTCCTACTTTGAAACCAAGGACAGAGTTTAGAAAATCTCTCCTATGGTAAACAACGGATCTTTCTAAAGCACAATCCTGAAAAGCAGCAAAGCAACTTTTAGGTCTATTTGGTAGTTATGACAACAGCTTTCCTGTATGTGAGTAAAGATTTCTTTTTCCTTGTGAAGAGATTAAAAATGGAAGGTAGTTCCATGGTGTGATACATTTGGAGAAAATACAATTTTACATTAACAGTTCATGACACTAAAAAAAATTTACTTTCATATATTATCTGAGCTGTAATTGTTAAGAAATTATATAGGGAAACATATACCAGGTCCTGTTCATTTGACTTAGGCATATGGAAGATTTTGGGGTGTTTACTAGGCATATTTGGGCAGTGGGTTATATAGAATTAGAGGATGCCTGAAGTTACTACCCACTTGTGGCTTTGCCTGCAGCACAGTCTGCCCACAGGTGTGTTTTAGCTTTTCCCAGTGCTTGACTGGAAAGCTACCATCAGAAAATTAGTTTTGGGAGCTTAGCAATATTGGCACATGATCCTGACTTTTAGTTCATTTGTTGCAAAAGAAAAAAATACTGAAGAAATAAAGAATAGAAAAGAAAAAGCACAACCAAATGCAGAGCAACTTGTATAACTTTTCTCTAGTTAAGTAAGCGCGAGAGAAGCGTGAGAAGTTAAGCAATGGAACCAGCCTGCCCAGATGGATGATGGAAATCCTGCAGGGCTTCAGAATTTGAACGAACATGAACAACCTGATCCAACTTTGCATTTAGCTTTGCTTTTATCGGAAGATTAGGCTAGATGATTTTCAGAGGTAGCTCTCAGCTAAAAGGGTACTATGATTCTATGAAATCAAACACTTATATTGCTGAAAATCTTCCATGCAGTTTGATTTTTGAATTCAGTAGTACCAAATAAAGAGACTGCAGTCACCCAAAGCCAGTAGCAGTCAGTCATCAGCAGGCAGAACTACTGTGGGCGAGGAGAAGCGGAGCACCCTACCCTGAGCTCTGTGTACAATAGCTGGGTTATAACCCACTGTACCAGTACTCTAAAGTCTGGCTGCAATAAAGTGTCACTGCAATTATCTGCTTGTGACCCACTTGAGCACCCTGCCAGAAGCAATATAGTAAATAGTTCTCGTTAACTAGAATGCATGTCATGATCCAAACCACTTTTAGGGTTGGAAATGGCTCGCTTTAGGAACTGCAGCAGCCATGTAATATAGGTAAAGGTTCATTAGTATTTTGCTAATTGATATCAGTAAGTTTAAGGATCAAGAAAAGAGACTAGAAAGTAATGTATCTGTACTAGTTTCCTGACCTCATTCCTGTTGCTAGATAACATTAGACTGAAAATGTTGGCACCAAACGGAATAGTATATAACCACTAGCTCTTAATTGCCCATGGAGGAATGAGAGAGGTAGTGAACTTTGAATGTCTTCAATCTTACCCTAAAAAAGTCTAATTCTCCTGCCAGGAAAGGCAAACTAATGGGTCTCTGTACTGCCATTAAGTAAAAGGAATTGATCAAAGGTTTTAAACAAGGTTTCTTAGGGGTTGTTTGGACCGTGGGCAACCACAACTGACTGACACCTCTTCCTGCCCAGCCTTGAGGGTTGGTTGTATTCCTTCCTCTGCCTCAGCAGCGCACTGCTAGCTCTCCTCTGCTTTTCCAGTGGAATCTTGGCCTCTCCTCAACCACCCAAAGGGGATTTGTTTGTTATATAGAATTGCAGAAGCAATCTCAAGTGGATCAAGTGTAGCACCTGCTTAAAGAAAAACTCCTCTGACCCTGACAGTGGCACACGGTGAAGAACAAGCTCGTATACAGAGGTGGAGGGTTGCCATAAGCTGCCGTTGCCAAAAATTTCATCCAGTCAACTGCTAGCTTCTGACGTATCTGGGAAAGACCTGCTGGAAATGAGCAGTGGTTCCAAATGGGGAGGGTTGGTGTACAGTGCTGTGCAGCAAAGCTGCTGGGATTGGCTTTGAGGGGCTTTGGGGGGTGTCTGCAGCCTTTTACAATCTAGTGACCCAGGGAAAGGCAACTTAGATTTCAGTGCCAAAATACCACTGAAGGAAAGAGAGGCAGAACATAGATGGCCACAGAAGAAAACCCTTCAGGTACTTTAGAACAAATTGAGTTCATACTCCAGTTCCAGTATGAAATCGCCCTAGTTCTTTTGAAATCCTCAGTTCATAACAGAGAATATTCACCCGTGATTTTTAACTGGTGTTGCTAGGCTGTGTGATTTTACAACAAAAATGTTCCTATGAAAAATGGAAGAAAAGAAATGGAGACTTGAACGGCAGCATTGGTTGATTTTGGTTGAATTCTGTCTCTGCAAGCTGAAGATGTTTACCATGATGCTGCCTTTTAGATGTAATGACTCATTTCACTCTTGCTGCTGCCGTACGAACAGCTCCAGACAGAAATAGCATTTGCAGTTGATGGCTGCCTGAAAGGTAACTCTCAGTCAACGCAAATCAGTGTAACGCTGCTGGCTGTAGTGATACGCACCACCTTTGGGGTTATAGTAAGGTAAAGGACAGCCAGTGGTGCTGTCATGATCGATGGGCTAAATGGGAAGTAAGTGGAGGATAATGAGAAAGGAGGAAAATTGTTGTCAACAATTTGTTCCTCCTCCTGCCGCTCCATGGCTTCTATCTTCTCCAAACATCTGGTATGTTGTTTGGTGATAAAGTTTGCTTTGCTTTTCCCCATCTCACACAGAATCTCATAGTTGAACAATGTAGAAAAAGATTAAAAATAGAAAAATTTTAAAAATTGAATTGAATCCAGGGTAAATCAAGTCTGTATTTTTGAATACTGAATCATGCATCAGAAACAGGTGTCCTTGAAGGGTCTTTTAATTCTGTGATCACATTTTAATGGATAAATTAAAATTATGGAGTTATTTATTGTGACCCTTAACAAATAAAGCAATACAAAGGGCGTTAAGCATTTTAAATAAATGTAGTTTATTATTTAGCAGGTTTTATTTTCAGAAGCTTCTGTGATTGCATAATCATGTCATCTCATATGCAAATATGCAAATGAGATGATAATACCTGATTATCGTTATCAAGTTTCCATTCTTGTGTGGTTTTTTGTTTAGTTGGTTTGTTTGGATTGTTTGAGGGTTTTTTTTGCTTGGTTTTCTTTTTTTATTTTTTGTTTTACAGTATCTAGAGCTTTCTTCTGAAAAGGTTTCTGCTGTTTTGTTTTGGTTTTGGTTTTGTTTTTATAGAGGTGAATAAAGAAAGAATACTTATTCATCATCTAAACAGATGACAACTTTCTGATTTTGGTAGGTTTCTTGGTTCACATGTACATTTTTACTGCTGCCGAACTGGTTGCAGGGATATTTAATAATCTGAAGAGCTAAAGATTCTGGGTAACCACCCATATCTGCTCTCAGAATTGCAGTTTTAAGAGAAGGGACGTGTTACGTTTGGCTCTTGGAACCAATTAAAACAATGTAAAAAATAAAAGCATACTTACATAAGGAAAGGTGTATTCATCTGCTGCCTTAACGGTATGCGTGCAAACATTGCACCGTCCTTGGTAGCATACGTCAATATGGTTTTGTCAGCTGAGAACCTTGCCAGGTTTTGAAACTGAGAAATGTGCTCTTGGAGTACTTAGGAAAAGACCTTCTGTACCAATGCTCACAGCAGGGCTAACTGAAGCAGACTGAGAGCCAAACAATGCAGAAAAAGTTTATAACACCTTCCATTTGTGATGACCTTCAGAAACATCGTGTATTTCAATGTAAGGGAACTGTGTAAAGTGTGTAAATTACTGATGTTGTTGACAGAGAAACAGAAGAAAGGCAGGTTTAAATAACACAATTTATGGACCTGGTTGTTTTGCCTCCCAAGCCCTTGATGGTGAAGGTCTGCGCCTGCCTGCTTCAGCAGAGATCCTCTGCACAGTGAAGTGCCATGCAGGGTTATGCTGTAGCATGGTGACAAGCTGAGCACCATGCAAATGGTATGGAATAAGGGGTGGAATGTCCTGGTTTAAGGTAAAACAAACCAATTTTCTGATTTACAGTTTTACTTTTTTAGCTGGGCCTCTTCTAACTCACCAAGTGCTGAAATCAACAGCACATTGTGCAGAAAATGTGTGCTCTCAGGATGTTAAGATCTGGTTACAGCAAGGGATGGTGCAGAGAGGCCCTTGCTTATCCTTATTGCTGGAACAACCAAGGGCAGGGAATTGCATTATTTGCCCCGTTGGAGGGTGAGAAGTGGAAAAGCATTGAGAGGTGTCCTGGTTTCCAGCAGGGACGGGGTTGATTCTCCCC